>PVHT021183699.1:49804352-49884479 GCA_004024745.2 Catagonus wagneri | reverse complement strand
AGCATTTGGTACATAAAGTGACGTTTTCAAATTCTCCTCACTGGAATGCAAAAAGTAGGAAAAGAGCACTAATCTTGGTGGGAGAAAACCTGACTTCACATTTTCCCTTTCCTTCTTTGATATTGTACAAGTTTTTATGTGTACATTTTTTAGATTCTCTGGCTCTTAGTTTTGTAAAGTGTGGGGAATTAGACCAAATCATTTTTATCTAATGTTCCTTTCAGATTTAAAGCTTATTTGCGAATACATTGCAAATACTATATTGCAATATACTGTATAAGTATATATTGCATATACTAGAGCGGTAGTATATGAATGTATCAACTGGACACGAGAACATGTTCTATACCAAGCCTCTTGCCACCTCCTAGGGAGGGCAGGACCATCTGGACAATTTCACTCATTAACATTCAATGGAACTTACACTTATATTTAGGGACCTCTTCTGATTTAAACCTGCTGGAAAGATAATTTAGAAGATTAAGTGAGAATTATAGTTTCTGCTCAGCTAGAGAAATACATATTTAATTGTGAATGTATGTTCTTTTAAAAATGTTCAAGTTAGATGATTTTTGTTTTAAATAAAATGAACAAAGGGCTTCAGTTTGACCCCTGAAGTCCCTCTTAAACATTCCTTTAATCAGAATTTTCCCAGAGAGACCCAGTCAAACTCCCCAGGATATCTTCCTTAGCTCACACCTGCCTCCACACTGATGCTGATGGAGCTTGGGCAGCCTGTCAAGGGCTCAACTGTGGAGAGTGTGTTTAAATTATTCAATTATTCATTATCACTGTGCTGGCCTGCCCTTCCCTATCTCACTGCATTATCCTTCTCAGGGTGTTAACTTTCTACTCTTTCGATTCTTTGGAGGAAAAGGCATTAAGAGGGAGAAATATGTACCAAAGCAGAGCTCACCAACTGCCTACAAATTAAACAATTTCCTGTCATTTCTGGCACTGCATTTCAGTTAGTCTAGGAAAGATAAAAAGATAAAAAGTCAAAAATGTTGAAACTATCCCTTTTTTTTTCTTTTTAGGGTCATATGTGGCATATGAAATTCCTTAGCCAGAGGATGAATTGAAGCTGCAGCCAGAGCAATACCAAATTCAAGCTGCATCTGTGACCTGCACTGCAGCTTGAAGCTACACTGGATCCTTAACCCACAGAGTAAGGCCAGGGATCAAACTGTATCCTTATGAATACTATGTCAGGTTCTTAATCCACTGAGCTACAATAGGAAATCCAAGAAACTATGACTTTCTGTCTTGATGGAGAATGGCGGTGAACTCAAGCATACATTTCCCACTCCGGTTCATATTATCTCTGTAGGATGGTCTAATTTTGATTTTATTTTTTCCAGAATGAAGACAATAGATTTTGTGTATTTATCATACAGTCTTGGAAGAGCAAAACAGAAGTCTCCAATTTAAGGTCATCTCAACTACCTTATCTATAAGATTGCAATCTTTATTTGTATTCGTGCTGTAATTTAATTTGTGTTGCTTTTGTTTTTATATATGTATTTGTGCAGCACAGAACTCTTATTAGTTGAGAAGCTGAACAGGTGTGGTGTTTTGTAGTCATAGGAAACAGCTGAGGCATAAGTTAGACCGTGATATGATTGTGTGTTCTTTAAGAGGCTTCAGCAAAAAAACAAAATCAGTCAATTATTTCAAGTTCTATCAGTGCAGGATGAAACTTCTTGTTTTCTAATACTTTAATCCATTTTGATAAGGAATAAGGAATGGAAACATGTTCAAAAATTATCTGGTCAATTGTAAAATTAAATGAAAACCTAGGGATGGAATTAATTCTCCTGGTAAAAAAAAATAATTCCCTATAGAAAAGAAAAATCCTGTACCACAGTGTTGTGCTTACAAATACAGGTTTTTCTTCCACCATATTCAACCAGGCAACAATTTTTAGACCATTGATGAGAGGAAAAATAGAAAACAGTGTGATTAGTGTTTAGCATGAACTATTGGCCATGGCATACTTTGCTCTCCTAACCTCTGCCATCCTCCACATTGCTCATAATCCCCCCCCTTTTTTTTTTTTTGCCTTTTCTAGGACCGTACCCGTGGCCTATGGAGGTTGCCAGGCTAGGGGTCTAATCGGAGCTGTAGTCGCCTGCCTATGCCACAGCAACATGGGATCAGAGTCGTGTCTGTGACCTACACCACAGGGCAACTCTGGATCGTTAACCCACTGAACGAGGCCAGGGATCGAACCCACAACCTCATGGTTACTAGTTGGAGTCGTTAACCACGGAGCCAAGACTGGAACTCCTCATAATTCCTCCTAATGGCAACTTTTCTTTTCTCCTTTTTTTTCTTTTCTTTCTTTCCTTTTTTTTTTTTTTTTTTTTTTTTTTTTTTTTTTTTTTTTTTTTTTTTTTGTCTCTTGTCTGTTTAAGGCTGCACTCACAGCATATGAAAATTCCCAGGCTAGCAGTTGAATTGGAACTGTAGCTGCCAGCCTACACCACCAGTCATAGTGACACGGGATCCAAGCCACGTCTGTGACCTACACCACAGCTCATGGCAACACCAGATCCTTAACCCACTGAGTAAGGCCAGAGATCTAACCTGCACATCCTCATGGATACTAGCCAGGTTCATTAACCACTGAGCCACGACGGAAACTCCAGCAACTTTTCTTGCCTAAGTTATCTGAACAGGTGCTTAGCTAATCCAACTGATTTTTATATGTAGACTTAATTTTTCAAAAAAAAATTAAAATATTAAAATTATTGTTCTCACAAAACTTTGGTAAAATTTATCTTTAATAATTTTTCTCTTGGAAATGTTCTAGTCCTCTATAAACTTAAAGTGTTGCGTTATTTATCACTTTGAAAAACTCTTGTTCCATGTATCTTTTTTTTTTTTTACTATACATCATCTAAATCTTGGACTTTATGATTGGAATTTTTATTTCACTGAGATCTAATGTATATATCTTTAACTCATTTTCAGAATTTAAAATCATGAGGTGGCACTATCATTTAATAAATGTAAAACTCAACTAAATCACCATTAGTCAGAATTCTCCAGAGAAACAAAGCATATAAAAGAGGAAGTCAGTTATTATAGAAATTGTTTTAGTTCTGTGAGAAATGTCACGGGTAATTTGATAGGGATTGCATTGAATCTGTAGATTGCTTTGGGTAGTATGGCCATTTTTATGATATTAATTCTTCCAACCCAGGAGTACAGAATAATGTTCCATTTCTTGGATCCTTTTTAATTTCCTTGACTAATGTTCTAAGTTCTCAGCATATAAGTCTTTCATGTCCTTGATCAGGTTTATTCCTAGGTATTTAACTTTTTGGGGTGAGATTTTAAAAGGTATTGTATTTTTGCATTCCTTTGCTAGTATTTCATTGCAAGTATACAGAAACGCCACTGATTTCTGAATGTTAATCTTGTACCCTGCTACTTTGCTGAATTCGTTGATGAGTTCAAGTAGTTTTGGGGTTGAATCCTTAGGGTTTTCTATATTTAGTATTATGTCATCTGCAGAAAGTGACAATTTTACCTCTTCTCTTCTAATTTGGATACCTCTTATTTATTTTGTTTGTCTGAATGCTGTGGCTAGTACTTCCAACACTATTCTAAATAAAAGTGGTGAGAGTAGGCATCCTTGTCTTGTTCCAGATTTTAGTGGGAAGGCTTTCAGCTTTTCTCCATTGAGTATTATATATTGACTGTGGGTTTGTCATAAATGGCTTTTATTACATTAAGGTATCTTCCCTCTATATCCACTTTGGTAAGAGTTTTTATCCTGAATAGATGTTGGACTTTGTCAAATGCTTTTTCTGCTTCTATTGAGATGATCATGTGGTTTTTTACTTTTCTTTTGTTAATGTGGTGTATGACACTGATCGATCTGGGTATGCTGAACCATCCTTGTGGACCTGGAATGAATCCCACTTGGTCATGGTATATGATCTTTTTTATATGTTGTTGCATTCAAAATAAGTCCCTGAACTGCCATGGCTTTGTACAAAAAATTCTTATTTACCCTCAAAAAAATTATTATAGAAATTTGCTAATACAATTACTAAGGCAAAGAAATCCCACAACATGGCATCTGTAAGCTGGAGAACTAGGAAATTTAGGGGTGAGTTCAGTCCAAGTTTAGAGGCCTGGGAACTGAGGGCTACTTGTAAGTCCCAGAGTCTAAAAGACTGAGGGCCAGGAGCTCTGCTGTCTGAGGGCAGGAGAAGATGGACAACCCAGGTCAAGAAGAGAAAGAGAGAATTTGCCCTTTCTTTGCCTTTTTGTTCTATTCAGACCCTCGGTGGACTGGGTGATGCCTGCCTCTACTGGTGAGCGCACATCTCTTTACTCACTATACTTAATCAAAGGCTAATCTTATCTTTCAGAAACACCCTCACAGACACTCCCAG
Source organism: Catagonus wagneri (assembly GCA_004024745.2). Lineage (NCBI taxonomy): Eukaryota > Metazoa > Chordata > Mammalia > Artiodactyla > Tayassuidae > Catagonus > Catagonus wagneri. The sequence goes on along the minus strand of PVHT021183699.1, from coordinate 49,880,067 downwards.
AAATAATGTTTTAAAAGCATTTCCTAACCCAGTCAAGTTTATAAAACATAACTATCACAGTCTATATATTGATTGCCAGTCTGGGCCCTGACAGTCTCATTGAGTTATGTAACCTGTTCATTCATCCAGATGTCTTGCCAACAAATAATTATCAAGAAAATTATCATCAGGTTCAGATAATATGATAGATCCTATGGATAAAAATTTAAAAGTGATCATCCTTGCCTTTTGGGGGCTTAGAGATTAGACACTGTATTAAAAGTCAGATGTCACTCCCATGTTCATTGCTGCATTATTCACAATGGCCAAGATAGGAAAACAACTAATATGCCCATCAAAAAAAAGAATCAATGAAGGGAATATGGTATATACCCACAATGTAATATTATTCAGCCTTCTAAAGAAGAAAATTCTACCCTTGGCAACAACATGAATGAACCTGGAGAACTTCATGCTAAGAGAAATAAACCAGTCTGAGAAGGACGAATACTATATGATTTCACTTATACAAGATATCTAAAATAATCTAACTAATTGAAGCAGAGAATAGAATGCTGGTTGTCAGTATCTGGGTGGGGGCAGGGGGACATCGGGGGTTGTTATTCAACGTGTCTAAGTTTCAGTTGTACAAGCTGAATGATGTCTTGAGATCTGCTGTACGACATTATGCCTACAATTAACATCACAGTATTGTGAACTTGACAGTGTGTTAAGAGGGTAAACCTCATGTATATTCACACACACACATGAACACACACACACACACACACACACAAAATACAAGGGAATTTTAGAAGTGATAGGTACAGGTGTCCCCACTATGTCACAATGGGATCGACTGTGTCTCTGCAGTGGCAGGGACATGGGTTTGATCCCCTCCCTGACACAGTGGGTTAATGATCTGGCATTGCTGCAGCTGTGGCTCGGATTCTATCCCTGGCCTGGGAAATCCATATGCTGTGGGACAACCAAAACAAGAAAGAAAAGGAAGTGATGGGTACAAATATTACCTTGACTGTAGCGATGGTATCACCACATAGTATTATCATTGCATAGTTCCCAAATACAGTGAATATATTCAGACTCCCCAGATTGTATACATTATACGTGTACAGTTTCTAATAAAAACAAACGGAAAAAAACTCAAAGATGATTATCTGTAATGTGGCAAGAGGTAAATTCTTTAGGAATTCAGATGAAGAAACAATCATTTGGGGCTAGTGTCACCCATGAAGTTTTCTTAGGGAAAAAACTTGAGTTGGAACTGAAGGATGCTTGGAGTTTGACAAGCAAAGGACAGGAAGAAGGGCAAAGAGTCAGACAGCATGGCATGTCTGGAGAATCAGGATGGGCTGCCTCACAGTTTGCTGTGGGGAGGTGGGTGGGAGTATTGGAAAGCCACAGCCTGGTGTAGAGGTACGCTGAAGAGTAGAATGAATAGTTAGGCTTTATACGGTAGCCAAATGAATGCTGAACTCCTTAAAAATCAAAATATAAATTATTCATGTTAATGAAATAGAATGAGTACTACAGCTTAACTCTTCCTGTCAGATATGTTTAAACTGTATACATTGGTGGATGTGAAATGGTTATTTCATTTGTCTCATTGAAAATCTGGAATTTTCACCAAGTACATCAGCTGGCTTTATCACAGAAACACATAAATCGAGTATCCATCTAAGGAAGAACCAGGGTAGAAACGGATGGAACTTCAATCTGAAGACAGGTGTTTTACAAGCTGTGGGTCTGCACTTAAGTTTTTATATAGTGAAAATCTTAAACATGTTGAAACTAAAAAAGTGATTCAACATTTTTAACTGATTGGCTAAAAAGGCAATATTTAATTCGGTCTAACACTTAAAATATTAGTACATGTCAACACAGAATAAAGCACTTCTCCAAATTTCTGTACCTTTTTTTCCCCTTCTAGGAGCTTCTTTCTTTTAATTAACTGAGACGACAATTAGTATGTATCTTTCCTTTCACAAATGGTAAGTAATGATGTTAAAAATAACCATACTTAGAGCTGTCCTCCTCCAAATTACTAGCATGAATTATCAAACATTCCTAAATTTAATCAGAAAAACACCCTCAATTTCATTTCACTAGGTCTAAATTAGTGTACAAGTCCCCATGTCCCTCATCACTGTTTGGGGTTTCCCTCTCTTGTTTTCTTCTTTTGAAGGGCATGACCAAACAGATATACATTTATTCCACAGTCAACATGTAGACTTGTAAAGGAATAACTTTCTCTGAAAATATAACAGTCTCAACTCCCATGAGCATGATGACCAAAACAAGTCTTGGGGTCTCCCCTAAGCTTATTATATGGGATTGGCAAACTCCAGCCCATAGGCCAAATCTAGCCCACCGACTGTTTTTGTAAGTAAATCGTGGCCACAGTGACTGCTTTACATATCACATACAGCTATGTACCTTCATGCTGCTGCAGAAGAGCTGAGTAACTGTGACAGATACTGCACACCCTTAAAACCTAAAATATTAATTATCCAGCTCTTTCCAGAAATACTTCATTGACCTCTGGATTGGATGACAGTATATCATTAGCATTGTTTCTGTTATTAAACATTACTTTTGCTCCCCATGTTACCTTGAGACATCCAAAGCACTTTTAGAAACATTTCATTTGAAACGTCACCTAAGACAGCATGAAAAAAAGTTGCTTCAGAAATTGAAAGTCTTTACACAAATGGAAATTTTCTGCTTCCTATTAATATATAAAGTCAGGTTATAATGTTCTCATCTTACAAAAGAACCTGAATCTTAAAAAAAAAAAAAAATGCTGCCTCACAGGACTAGATGAACTCATCCCATAATACTTCCTTAATCATTTCATGCTCTTGGGGTTCCCAAACTGTGTCCCAATGAGTAATACATGTGTAAGAGAGAAAAGGTTTCTGTAATCAAAAAAGTATTTCTTTTTTTCAGGTTCTAAGCAGTTTTGCAGTGAAGAAAGTTATTTAAACTTATTTTCCTCAGTTTTTTTTTTAATATTATTTGAGCACCTCCTTTTTTAATATTATTGACTCACCTCCTTCCCCTCTAAAAGAAATTTAACATCCCATGGAACCAGTTTGGGAAACCTTGCTTTATATACTTTGATACCTCAAATAAAAGTTGACCTTAGAACATACTTTTTCCTTTATTTCCCGAAGCACAGCTTTTCTGTTGTTCTTTGCTATGCATGGTTTCTTCAAATATGTAAATTTGCCCCAGTAAGCAATTGTGTAATTTTTCTAAAGTATACAAGACATGTTTTAGAAATCAAAAAAATAAGAATATTGAACACAGGAAACACTACCCCCCTGACAACAGCTATTGTCTTTCAGGGTAAATTCTTTCAGAATGGCCCATGTAAAAATAAGCCATTTTATGTAAAAGTAGAATTTTAACATGCAATCTGCTAGTTACCTTGATTTTTTTTCCCTCTTAAATATATAATGGGCATTATTTAAAGTCAGTAGATAAAGCCTATATTTTCTTGTTTAACAGTTGCAGTGTGATCCTTGTAGGGGTCTCATGCCATTTTAAAGCAGATCTCCTATGCTCAGATAGCTGGACTCACTCTACCTTTATTCAATCAGAAAGAATTCCTGTTGTGTGGCATTGCCGTGTTGGTGTGTTTGTTATCCATATCATTAACATAAATATTTGTCTTTTGTGTTCAAGATGTGCAAGACTCAGAATACCATTCTGCCCCCAACCCTGGGCCTCCCTGAACCTGAACAATTGCCTCCACCTGCCCTATATTCCTCTTTCTCTTCAGGTTTCACACCACCTTCCCTTCACAGAGTTTCTGTAGTCTGACCCCTGGTCATCTAGTAGTTTTATCTAGTTCCTTTCCTCTAGTAGCTTTCTCTAAGGATGACTGTTACGTGAATCCTTTATTTTATTTACAGGTGGAAAAATAGTATTTTTCTAATTCTACCACTTGGTCTCTAACTGGTTTGTAAAAATACAGCAAAAGAGTTCTCATTGTGGCTCTGAGGTAACAAACCCGACTAGCATCCACGAAGATTCGAATTCGATCCCTGGCCTCCCTTAGTGGGTTAAGGATCAGGCATTGCAGGGAACTGTGGTGTATGTCACAGATGCGGCTTGAATCCCAAGTTGCTGTGGTATAGGCCAGCAGCTGTAGCTCTGATTCAATGCCTAGCCTGGGAACTTCCATTTGCCTAAAAAGGAAAAAAAAAGAAAAAAATTGGAGAACAGACTTGTGGTTGCCAAGGGGGAGGAGAAGGGAGTGGGATGGAATGGGAGTCTGGGGTTAATAAACGTAGACTATTGCCTTTGGGATGGAAAAGCAAGGAGATCCTGCTCTATAGCACCAGGAACTATTTCTAGTCACTTGTGACTAATCTATATATGTATGTGTAACCAGGTCACCATGCTGTACAGTTTGAAAATTGACAGAAATCTGTAAACCAGCTATAATGGAAAAATAAAAATCATTATATTATAAAAAAAGAAATAAAACAGAAAAAATATATATGGCAAAATGAAAGCAGGGAGACCTTTCCCAGAACCAGCATTTCAATAAAGTAAACATTTCCAGGCTGGCCTCTTGGAGAGTGGCCAAGTTTGCTTTCATGAAATGCGTCTGACACAAAATCGGCGCCTGTCCCAGAAGGAGAAGCAGTGCCTGTCCAGGTTTCCAGTCCAGCCGAGGTGCTGGGACAGACTTCACAAGGTGGTTACTGTTAAAAAAATCTGGCCAAACGAGGCTAAGAGTACTCAGTTGAATTCTCCACTGAACGAAGCAGACAAAGGATAAGCCAAGAACATTAAATTTTAATTTGAGTCAAATAACCAAGTCTTCAGAAGATCATGTTGAAGCTGTATATGAGACTCGGATACATACACATCCCATCCAGGCAATGAAGGGTCCTTACTCTTGTGTGTTCCAGGAAGAGCACCTTAGTAGGTAAATCGTATAAGAGGAGGATCGTGATATAATGCTGACTTGCCTCATGTCTAATAATTTGAGACAGCAATCACCACAGTCATTATCAACCAAGGGCTCCTAGCGACAGAAAGTTTTATCAGAAAGTCCAAATATTCCTGATGGTTGAATTCCAGGTAATTTGGCAGACTCATAGGGAAGATTTCTTTTTGTACTTCTAACTCATTCTCTTCACATGCTAGGTGAACTATATTTTATTTTATTTTATTTTTATGTTCGAACTTGCAGCATAGGGAAGTTCCTGTGCCAGGGGCTGAATCCAAGCCACAGATGTAGCAACACCAGATCCTTTAACCCAACGCGCTGGGCCAGGGATCCAACTCTGCACCTCCATAGCAACCCGAGCTGCTGCAGTAGGATTCTTAACCCACTGTGCCACAGCAGAAGCTCCTAGGTGACCTTTTTAAATTCCAGAATTACCAAGATTTGACATGTTTGTTTGATCAACCTGCTACCCCCCACCTCCAGCCTTCAGAGTATTTTAATACACATCTCAGGTATCATTCCATATCTGTATATTTTACTATACATTATCACTATAGCATTTATCTGTTTGAGAATTTTTTGTTTCAATTTCCCTTGTCTGTCTCACATCTAGATGGCAGGCTCCATGCTGGCAGGGACCATATTGGTTTTGTTCACAACTTCACAATTCACATTGCTATGCCTGGTACACTGTAGGCCAACGGAAGACTCAGGTGACGGAGTGGTGAAATGGGCACAGTTTATATCTTTTCCTCTGGGCTTTCAGGTTAATGAGGGATTCTGACAAGCAACTAATTCCTATACACTGTGAAAAGTACAATGGTAAATGCATTTATTAATAATGAGATCACATCATAGGTATATCTGGTGGGAGTTTCGGGGGATCAGTTAAGGCTTCTTGGAGCTCTGTGAGTGGAAGCTGATCCCTGCAGCATGGCAGGGAAAAGACTCCAAGAAATAGTAGGTGCAGAGGTGAGCCAGAGAATAGACTGGCCTTTGCCTTTGATTAGATGTGGGCATCACTCAGAGGAAGGAGGAAATGCAGCTCATTGGGGAAATGTACTGTTCACTAAAACAAGGATCTTTGGAGGAGAAGTGGAGCTGAGGGGAGAATCATGAGTTTATTTTGAGACATTTCAAATTTGAGGTTATCCCTGAGACATCGAAGTAGAGTCAGTTGAATGCATGATTCTGAGAGAGACGTGAGAGCCAAAATCTAGACTAAGGAGACAGACATGCAAAGATGGAAATAAAACCAGAGGAAGTGAATGAAGCAATGTAGGATTTTGAAGTTTGCAGAACCTTCCAGCTATTTGGATCCTTAAGACAGCCTACAAGGGCAGGCAGTGATAGACAGGATTAACCTCTTCTACAGGTGAGAGAGTTGAGCCTGAGTAATATCAAAAGGTGATATCATATAAATCATAACTAGTAAATAATAGACCTATCACCCTAGTCATTTCATTCTTCTATTGTATTACAGTCACCTTGATGGAGACAAAAACTGGTTTCAGATTTTCTAGCCAGTGTTTTTCATTCTTATGCTCCTCACTCTTTTTTTTTATTGCACTTAAAAAAACAACATAAAATCATCATAAAATACCATCTTAATCGCTTTTGAGTGTACAGTCTCTTTGAACCCCCACTTTCATTTTTTCTGGGTATATACTCAGAAGTGGAATTGCTGGATCATGTGGTAATTATATTTTTAATTTTTTAAGGAACGTCATATTGTTATCCGTAGTAGCTATATCATTTTACATTCCCATCAGCAATGTACAAGAGTTCTCTTTTCTCTACATCCTTGCCAGCATTTGTTTTCTTTTGTTGGGGGGAGGAGGGTGTTGACCACACCCAGGGCACATCGAAGTTCCTGCGTCAAGGATGGCATCCAAGCCACAGTTTTGACCTGTGTCACAGCTGCAGCAAGGCAGGATCCTTAACCTTCTGTGCTACATGGGAACGTCCAGGTTTTTTTGATAGTAGCAGTCCTAATGGGTGTGAGATGATATCTCACTGTGGTTTATGCCTTACTCTTATCATCTTAGTTTGTTTAGATATATTTTCTTGCAAACGGAAATACTGTCACAGAAATTGTGGATGAAGTGCTAGATGACAGATTGGGAATGTTATCTTTGGGAACAGCCTTATGACTGTGGCCTCTTCCTCCTTATACATAATTTATCAATGATAATACTTTCTTGTAGGTTTTAGAAGCTTAAATGAGATGTCTATAATGCTTCTCACAGTCTCTGGCACGTGGGACATGCTCAATGAATAGTTATTTTTATTAGTTGAATTGTATGGTATCTCTGCAATCCCTTCTTTTACCAAACTGGTAATTCTGTCAAAATCAGGAATGTGGCTGGTTTGGAACAACCTTGTTCTTGGCAAATCCCTAATGGCCCCTAGTGATCACTGCATTGTCATGTGGAACAGCTAATTTATTAAAATATAATAGTGTTTTGTTTTTCCTTTTCACAATGAGACGTTTGCATATCTTTAATCTTCAGACACATCTTTCCTGGTGGATACAGTCAAAGGACATTGGTCAAATATTTACATTCCTGATACAGTCTTCCTAAGACATCCTCAGAACTTTTGGCTAGTTCATAAATAAATAAATAAATAAATAATACTGTTAGGTCACTTTGCGTTTTTTTTTTTTTTTTTTTGTGGCTACTCCAGCAACTCCTTGTCAGTTGAAACATAACATCGCACTTATAAAAATGCATAAGATCTCAATTTCCAGCTGAAGTGAACTCTTTCTTTCATATGCAAACAGTCGTGAGCTTGTTGTTTCAAAAAACATAAAAATCAATGAGAAAGATTTAAGGGAGCAATTAATGAGATAATGTCTAGAATGCAGTTTGAGCCCCTGGGAAGAAATGTTTATACCCACAAAGCATTTTTACCATTATGTTTGTTCATGAGCCATAAATACAGTTGAATTCTTCTGTGAAATCAGTGCCTGGAGGTAGGGGAAAAGTAGGGGTCAATACTTTGGCTTTATGTGTCATAGAGAGGTTTTTTCACATCCATTTGAATATTTATTTACAGTTACTATTAGAGCACAAAACCTTCTTTAAAAAGGCTTTCGACTAATGTCAGATTCAAGAAAAGTAACTTCTGGCAATCACCCTCAGTGTTACCCTTGAAACTCAAGACTTCCTTGTTGTTTTAAAATTGGGCTGTCATATTTAGGTTGGCTTTAAGTCATTTTAGGAAGATTTTCAAGAGTTTTTTTATTTGTACTTTCACCTATTTCTTGGTTGACTTTGTGATTTATTTGAAAGACACTGGATTTTTTTATACCATCCATTCCCCTATCTAGGACACTGTCTCCAAGTTACAGATAAATCCAGAAAGACTCAGGTAGATATACCTCCTAAATTCAAAATGACTCTGCCTGATTGTCCTTCCCTTTGTCTAAAAATGAAACAAAGACCATAAAGTATTTTACAATGGCGCTGTTCTAACTTTGCAAAATTCTAATCCTTTCATCTCTTCAGACAAATAGCAAAGATAGAAAGGTTGAACATGTCAATTAATTTTGAGAGCCCTTATTCCAGAGCGGGGTGATTCTCAAGTTTTAATGAGCATACCAATCACTTGGAGATCTCCTTAAAAAGCAGGTTGTGATTAGGTCGGTCAGGGTGGAGTCTGAAATTCTTCATTTCCATCAAACTGCCAGGTGATTAGAAAGTTTTTGATTCAGGGACCAAACTTCAAAATGCAAGGATCTAAAATATTTTAAAATACTGAGAAGAAAGGCTATTTTTTTTTTTTTGTCTTTTTGTCCTTCTATGGCCACACCCACAGCTTATGAAAGTTCCCAGGCTAGGAGTCTAATCGGAGCTGTAGCCGCTGGCCTTCGCCACAGCCACAGCAACGCGAGATCCGAGCCACATCTGCGACCTACACCACAGCTCACGGCAATGCCGGATCCTTAATCCACTGAGTGAGGCCAGGGTTTGAACCCGCAACCTCATGGTTCCTAGTCGGATTCATTTCCGCTGCACCATAATGGGAACTCCGAAAGGCTATTATTTGAACTGAGCTACACATTTGGAAAATATAAAGGTGTGCATAATATATGAAGGTTAATGTCAGAATTTAGAACTTACTCAAGTGTGTTTTCAACAAATGGAAATTAGAGCAAATTATTTGCTAAATTATCCCTTTGAAAATGCATCTCTAGTGCTAACATAGATATTGGAAAGACATTTTGATACTCCTGAAACTCACTACAAAAAATTTTAATGGCTTTTATGGCTGCCTAGTTCTTGAGCCATAACTTGTGCTTATTTTGGAGTAGAAATAACTCCTGATCATGCACATATTTTATAGAGAATATCTACCACCTGATTCTTTGTTGTTGTTTTTACAACATATTAATTTCCCCTTTGAGCTGACTTTTTCTTACTTAATTAGTTTTTCAGCTTGTTTAGATTTCTTTTTTCCCTTCCAGCTTTACTGATATAGAGCTGACATATAACATTGTGTAAGTTTAAAGAGTTATAGCATGTGGATTTGATACATTTATATATTGCAAAATGATTACCCCTGTAAAGTTAGCTGACACTTCTATCACCTCCTTCATATAATTGCTATTTTGTTTGTTGTGGTGAGAGCATCTGAGATCTACTCTCTCAGAAGTTTATAATACAGCATTATTAACTATAATCACCATGCTGGATATTAGATCCGCAGAACCTAATCAGCTTATGGCCGGAAGATCGCATTCTTTGACCTTGCTTATTAACATTCTGTAGCTATTATGTCCCCAGATATGTTAAGGGAAAAAGTTCAGAAAATTCATTTGGCCAACATTTATTGAATGACTACCATGTGCAAGGAACTGTAAAAACACCAAAGTTAGCTCCAAAGGCAAATAAGACAGAGTCCCCCACTCTATCAGCAAATTAGCTAGTGGAAGAGAAAGATAAGCACACTGCTAATGGTAATCCTATTAGAAGAGCAATATGGAGGTGTTAGTCAGCTAGCGCTGCTATAACAAAATACCGCAGACTGGGTACTTAACCAGCTAGCCTCACAGTTCTAGAGGCTGAAGTCCAAGATCGAGTTGTTACCAGATTTTTTCTTTTTCCTAAGGTGACTTTCTTTGACTTTCAGGTGGCCCCCTTCTCATGTGTGTTCATGTGGCCTTTCCTTTGTGCTCATATCCCTGGTGCCTCTTTGTGTATCCAAATGTCCTCCTCTTATAAGGTCACCGTCAGATGGCATCCAGGCCTATCCTAACAGCTTTAACTCAGTTACTTCTTGAAAGGCCCTATTCAAAATGCTGTCACATTCTGAGGTACTTGGGGGCTAGGGACTTCAACATAGGAATTTGGGGGACAAAATTCAGCCCATAACAGTAAGGCAAAATGGGGGAGCAGTGAGGAGAAGCAATGAATTCTTACTGGGCAGTAAGATGAGGCTGCTTGGATGTAATTTTGAGGCAACCCTCAGAAGAGGAATTGGATTTGGATCTCATAAGGTAAAAACTGGAGCAAAAGGCAAGATCAAAATCTGAAGCACTATTTTAGAAATATCTTTGAAAAGTGAATCAGAAAACTTAGAAAAGCAGAAAAAAACTAATAAAAACCACCTCCTATACAATCATTGTTTTATTTTGTTGAATTTACTTTCCATCTGTCTTACCTGTCTAGTCTTAGGTACAATCAATGGGTATAGACATATTAGTAACATTTTTTAGACTATATCTATGCATTCTACATATTACATAACTTTTTTACATCATATGGTAAGCATTCTCCAATGTCAGTACATCTATCAGAATTCATCCAACCGTCCCCATTTGCTGACAATTCAATAGCTTATAGCTTCGTTAAAAATTATGAAGTTTTTGCAGCATTGGGTTATTTCACAGTGTTTTGGAAATTTCATTGGCCTCCTGTCCCAGAGGTGGTGTTTATGTAGTGCATTTTCAGAGATGTCTCCTATTTGTTAAATGATTGGATCAAGTGAACATTTTATAACCCCTGACCTATATCAACAAATTACTTTCCTAAAAGACTGCACCAATTTTCATGTGACCAGCAGAGAGTCACAGCACCAGTTTTATACTCAAATGTCACTTCCACTGTGTCCCTCTCTAAAGCTCTACAGTAGCCTAATGTTACTCCAGGTTCTCCACCCATGTCACGCATTTTTGTTTCTTTCATTGCACTTAAGACTGTGTAAAATTAACTTGTTTGGTGTGTAATTATGCATACTGTTTGTCTCTTCCCTTCTAGAGAATAAGGCACATCATGGCAACAATCCCGTCTGTGCTGCTCTCTCCCTGACACATTGCAAACACAAAACACAGGTGAGTCCATTTTGCCAAATTGGTAGAGAAAAAAAATGTTCTGGGTCCTTTTAATTTGCTTTTTAAAAAAATTGCTAACTTCGTTGGTAACGTATTAACAGTTGTCCATTGCTTTTTGTGAATTATTTCTTTAGTCAATGCAAATGCAAATCTTGGCCATGAACATGTTATATAAGATAATGGGCCATCTGCCTAGAGCTCAGGATATGGACACGGTATTTTCCTAAAACACATTTGCCCATGTATACCGAAGATAGCATATGTTATCAAGCAAAGTGACCAGAGATTATAAGGGCATGGATAGATGCAAGGAAAATGAATTAAGAAAAGATTGCACATGAAAATGAGCTAGAAAACCTAAGATGACCAGTCATACCACCATGGGGAGAAAGGGCAGGAAATTTTATCTCTCAGGGGACAGCAATGGCTGGAAGCTTTTTACTTGAGAGGGGATAATGTTTGACCATCACCGAGTAGAGGCCCAGGTCAGCCCCCACCATATAGAAACCCTAATCTAGGGTGAAAGACGGGCATCAGTATTGTTTAAAAGCTTCTCAGATAATTCAGATAACATGCATTCTTGTTTGAGAACCACTGGAATTTTGGAGAAATCGTTCTTAGGCCTATATTAGCTGAGAGCTAAAAGCTCCTTTGGGAGCTTTTAGAAACACAGATTCTCCTACCCTAATTAATACTCTCCCTGGCGCCTTCTCTTCGCCAGTAGGTCTAAAGTGAAGCAGGGGAATCTACACTTCCCCAGAGCTCTCCAGCTGAGTCTACTGAACTTCTGAGTTGGAACCAGAGATGAGTGAAGTGATAAGAGCTCAGGTGGGAGGGGCTAGCCATTGCTCTCTGGCCAGTGATTTGAGGAGAGTCCCCTCTGAATTTTGCCAGTGAGTCAGACTCAGTGCTTTGTGTTGTAGTGACCTAGGGCACCTCCTGCGGAGGGTTGAAGTGGGGGCACAGCTCTGGTCCATGTGTTTGCAGGATAGCGAGCCCGCTTGCCTAGGCGCACTGGAGTCTGGAGACCACATGAAATGAGACCACATTTGTATTGTCCGAATAACCTCTCCGCAAGGCCCAAGGAGCTCTGCCATTAAGCAGTGAGCTCTCTGGCTTCCTTTTGCTGGCTACATTGGACACAACAGAACTTGAAGCTTCTGAAAGCACATGCAAGGTAAGACCCACCTGGGAAATGACTTGTTCTGATTTATCCCCATCACTCAGAGCAGGATTCCAGCAATGGAGCTAACCTTTTGCCTGAGCCCTGCCCCTGGCTCCCCTTCCACTTATTCTGTCCCTAGTGCGAACTATATCGAGAGATAGCTTTCAAATGTGACTTGAGTACTTCAGGCTTCCAGACTCCCCACTGAGTTCTCTGTTGCGTTGCATTTGGTTTGTTATCTGGGTCATCAAAGTACTTGAGCTCACTCAAAATTTATAAGCAAAGGTGCCTTCCTGCCACCTTCAGAATTGTTGGTGCTGGGTGGATTTTAGCAGAGGCTGTCTGCCTGCAGCACCAGGTGCCTCAGGTTAAGGGTGAAAAAATGGCACTTAGATACATGCTAGCTGTGGTTTATTGATCCTATTAACATCATCTCTTAGGAAAATCAATGTTCCCAGCCTTGCAGGGAACACGTAAATAAAATGATAAAAAAAAAATACAAACCAAGGTCAATTGTTTCCTGATGGAAAAATGAGAGATGAATTAAGAAAGTTTATGATCAGCAGCAGAGGGTTATTTCTGAGCTTAGAGGGATTTAGAAGCAATGAAAACTGGGGCTGTGTTTGGAAACTCGGTGATGCTGGCTGTTCTGTGTTGGGAGAACATCCTTGTTCTGAATGTTTGGTCTCCTACTTTGCTTGAAATTTGTGCTTTGATCTGATTGAAACCGACACCGTTCACTCAATTTCCCATCAGTTTTATCTTTTGAAATCATCCTTTGTCAACTGAGTTACCTAACCAGTAAAAGGAGACAGTACTAATCATAGCAAGGATAATAACAAGCTCTTACTGGAATTTCCTCCATGTCTATTTACTTATTCAGTGATTTTTTTGAGTGGTACTCTGCATCAGGTAAATGGTAAGATCATACTTGGCTAATTACATTTATCAAAATAAGACACTAACTTTTATACATTAACTAAATTACAGACTTGATTAGGATGTCACCAGTTTTTCTTCTAAGAGCCTCTGTCTGGGACCCACTGCAAGATTCAAACTGAGTTTAGGAAATCCCCTTTTAAATTTAAGAAATGTTAACTTGCACATGTGTTTACAAGTCTTGCATTCTGGTCAAGAGTAAAAAGATACTGCATCTCATGCAATGGTTTCCCCTATCTACTCAGAAAAGAGGAGTTGGATGCCTTTGAATTTTGCGTCGTATAGATTTGTTTCCCTCACTGAAGTAGAAAGGATCAATGAATACTCCTATATAATCTCTAATTTTCTTTCTAACAGCCAGAGTCATAAACTTAGTGGGGGAAAAACTGCCCAGATTCCCTCTTTTTTGATTTATTGATCTAATATCTCAAAGACAAAAGGAATTTATCTATCTGTAATGTGTTAATTGACACCTCCCAAGACGGACATCACTTTTATTTTTAATGCACATCTCTTGAAATAAATGTGTGTTTCTCAAAGTGGGAGTTGATGTAAGCAGGATGAAATAATACTAGAGAAAGCAAATGAACGGGCTCTTCATGAGTTTCACATTCATTTTTATTACGTAATTTTGTCTGAAAGTTGGTTAAATTATAATATGACCCTAGTGTATTTGCACTCATGCAATAGGGTTTTAGTTTGTTCTTAACAGAGGTCTTACTGACCTTGGAGGTGTGAGAAAGATTGTTTTCACATGGGTGGATAGCTTGGGTGTATTTCTCCAGGGCATCAGGCAGAAATGGGTTAGTCTTCTCACCAACATTGTGCTGGTCCTCTTTAACCTGTTCTGTACTTGTGTCAACAAAATTAATTGGGACCATTAGGGAACCAAAGTACAACACAAAGAAAATTTTATTCCTGTCCAAGCTTCTAGTTGTTTTCCTAGAAGGGAGAGATTAGCATTTGATAATTCACACAGGCTTTTCCTGAATCAGTTGTTTTTCACAATACTCTTAGGTCTTCAAGTGCTGCTTTGGTAGGTACCCAGCTATTGTTTATCTGCATAAATTAAGCTGTTCTTATTCAGTAGGAACTTAGACTCTTGTCTGCACTAGTAAAGATCATTAAAGTAGACTCTTACTCTAACTTGGGAGCAGTTTTTTTGAGAAGTGAAAAAAAAACAAAGATGTGGAGACCAGTCAAATTGGAAACCATCAAGCAAACCACCACTGCTGGATGATGCCTTTCCCTTTAATGAATTCACCATTTGTCACAGTTTACATTCTTAAGCCTGACATTGAGATCCCCAAGTGTACAGTCTGAGAGATTCTGCATATTTAAGGATGGTTTCCCTTCATTGCCCATCTAAAGCTGTGATACCAGCTGAGTTCCTTCTAACAATATCTTACCTCTTCAGCTTTATTCCTGCATTTCCATACATCTAGTGCTTTTCCTTCTGTCATTTCATGTAAAGTTCATCATCCAAAGAGTTGGTTCCAATTCCAATAGTTTCCTTCATTCCCTCCACTCACCTCTCCTAAGAATTATGTTATTGAAATGCATTCTCAGTGGGAACAGTATTATCATTTTGTTCAAGGGAGCAAAAATTGATTCACAGTTGGAAGGGTGTAAAAAATCTAACTATGTATAATATACAGATATGCATACAGTGCATAAAAAGATAATCACTATGTTTCCCTCTTAAGATTTTATGGGAGAGGCAATTAGGAAAAAATATCTTAAAAGGTTCTTAGGGGGACAGTAATGAAAAAACTTGAGCAACACTGAACATAGACTAGTCCTTGTTTGCAGCACAGGACTCATCTCTCTAGCAGTTGTGTCCTCTTAGTATCCTAAGGTAAATAAAACAAGAGAAGCAGAGAAAAGATAATATTGGCCATACTGTTATAATTGGTCAGGGCTCCACCTTCTGATCTTCCCATAACCATGGCAGAAAGAAATGTTTTTGATGTTATCTTGTCTGCGGCTTTGCCCTTGTGCATTTTCTGATTTACAAAATCATCAGTAAATGTGTCATTGTGTTTAAGGATTCCAAGTTACCAAAGTTCATGTGTTTATGTGCCTGCTCTTATCAAACAAAGTGGAAAAATAGAGACATTCTATAACAATTGTGGGGACCAACCAAAGTTACAAGCAGAAATGATGGAAAAATTGTCATGTAAATGTGAAAACCAGAGGGAGAAGGGAGAGAGACCTTTTTAGCTATACAGAGTCACTTCAAAGCCTGCTATCCCTAACTCACCTCCTTAAAGGGTTGCAAAAAGATGAAATACTTTCTAGCCGTTCTTTAAGCCAGGGGTGTCCAGGTGACAGATCTAATAGAAAGTTGCTCGTGGTAAGGATGGAAATTCTGGGAAAGTTTTTGCTCTTGCTAAAATACACACGTGCACCTGGCTCTTTACCTTTTATTCTCTGGATGGAAGTATAATGTCAGGATCTGGCAGCCACCTTGTAATTTAATTATGAGGCAGAAAATTCAAGGACAAAACTCCAGCACGCCATGGATGACAAAGTGGAAAAAAGGAAGAGACTTGAGTTTCTGGTCACATCACTGAATAACTAAACCAGTGTCAACAGCTTCCCTGTTATTCCATGGAATACTATATGTCTATCCTGCTTAATCTACTCTTAATTGGGTTTTCTCTTACCTGCAGCTGAACACATCCTTAGGAGATAATGTCAGATGATGAAGAAGAAAAAAGGCACAAACATTTCTATGCCCTGTCCTCTAAATTTAAGTGACTATTAATCATCCAGGTTATTTCTATAATATCAGGCCTCTGAAACCTTAGTCATTAATATTCCTTGACAAGAAGTTCTTACATCTCTTACGTTTCAAAGTAGATTGGAAGCTCTGGGAGGTGAAAAGCCAAGGCATCACAGGGAATTTTCTGATCATCTCCCACACTTATAATTTCTTTGTGTTCTGCATACCTGGAATCTAGGTGGCCTCAGGCCTCTGAGATTACCACCCCTTCGTCCTTGTTCCATCCCACTAGGAAAGAGAAACTTTGCCCTCTCACTACTCCCTCCTCTATGTTATGCACTTACCTCTCAGTAAAGCAAAACCTCTGAGGGACGGTTAAACACAGAATGAAACAAACTCTTGCCAAGTCATCCAGAACAATTTAATTTCTCCTAATCTCATTACACTCCTGGCCATTCCAGTATGGTTTGCCTTTGCATGATCAAAAATCTCTTTGAAGGGCTGATATGCCTCTGCCTGTCTATGGAAGAGTGATATCCTATCCCCTAATAGAAAACCTGTTTAGTAGTTTTAAAATGGCTTTTGCCCCCACTTGTATAAATACGTATTTCAAATTTACTGAGATTTAGCCTCAGTTACAGTGGTGTAATTCATATTAAAGTATGTTCTCATTATTGATATAGTTTATTTAATGGGTTCATGGATTAGAAGACTGCCAAGATTTTAGGGTCATCTTTTTGTTGCAGGTAATTTGGAAACAATAAATAAAAAGGAAGAAAGTAAAATTATGCTGATGATATTTGGGAGCAAAATTTTGCTTTTATGTAAATGTATATGAATTTATATAGATAGGTAAAAAGTGGTAAAATTATACCTCCATATATATGTATATTGTATATGTATAAAAATATTAATCTGATAGCTATTTTTATTTAATATTTGTTGTTTGCATTTTTGCATTTCACATAGTATTCCTTGAAAACATACTTTTTTAATTGCAGCATAAGAATTGGTTAAAATCATAATTTATATTTTAAAAGATCAATTGTTAGGTAAGTTTTCTCCTATTTTTATTGATATAAATATTGCTAGAAGGAATACTTTTGTAAATAAATCTTTAGGCATGTTTTAAGGTCATTTTAAATGAATTTTCTGGGGTTTCATAGTGAATTGAAATCTAGAATGAATTAGAATACACCATTATTTTATTCTGGACTCAACCATATCAACAGACTGTTATGCTTTCCAAGGTTATGTCACTCTTTACTGAGGCCATCAATCTGATTCTGGTCTACAAAAATATCATTATTTTTGTGTTCTTGAGTTACTGAATTTTCAGACCCCATTAGGTAAAACCAGTCTTTACTCAGTAAGTTTAATGATCATTTAGTACTTAACCAACCAAAAAACTGTATTGCTCAATGGTGAAGTAACTAAGTTTCTGGTGAGGTTTCCTGATTTGGTAGATTTAAATGATGGGAGCTCTTTTTCCAGGCAGTTTGATCATTAAGGATGTTATTGCACAAATAGATATATTTCTGTGTTAGTGTTATTTTATGTCTATTAGACAATAATGAGCTTTATATAATTGGTTTATAACTCATTTCATATTAATCAGGTTATTAATGAGAGAATTAATGTTGGATTTGGCAGTAAAACAGTAATAACATTACATGTAGCAGACTCAGACAGGAACAATCTTGGTTAAGTTGATTTTTGATAAGTAATGCTGCTTCTCATTTTGTTCAATTTGAGACCCAGAGTCATATTTGTATTTTAATTCTTCTTTATAATTAAAATAAAAATCTGCTGTCATTTTGGGAAAATTGAAAATGCAGAAACATATAAAGCAGAAAATAAAAATTAACTGTGTTTTCACCTCCCAATAGTATATTTTCTTCAAGTAATTTTTCTGTGCCTACTGAAGATAAAACTATAAATGTTATTTTTATTCATTGTTACATTGTAACCACAGACCCATTTAATTAAAAATTCTTCAAAAACACCATCATAATAGCTGTGTAACATTCCAATGATAAATATGTCATAATTTAATCAATTTTCTATTGAGAGACATTTATTTATTTTTTTAGTAATATTTCACTACTAGGAATAAATCCGAGATGAATAGCCTTGAACTTCTTTGTCAAAATATCAAACTATTGGAGTTTCTCTGTGGATCAGTGTGTTAAGGATCTGGCATTGTCACTGCTATGGCTTTGGTCACTGCTGTGGCATAGGTTTGATCCCTGGCTGGGAACTTCCACATGCTGTGAGTGTGGCCAAAAAGAAAAAAAAAAATCAAGTTCTAATTCCATAGTGTAGATTTCCTAAAGTGAAATGACAAGAGCAGAGAATAGTGACTTTTATATTATATTGCGAAATTGCTTTTCAAAAAATAAATCATATCCTACCATTAGGGTAAGAGAGTACCTATGTCAGCATACTCAAGTCAGCATTGTTTTGTTTGTTTGTTTTATTTTTTTTACTTTGACTAATTTATTAAGGAAAACATTTTTATTAACTTTGATAATAAGTATATAAACATTCTCATAAGCTTATTGATTGTGTTTCTTTGAAATACGAATTCATGTCCTTCTGAGAACAAAGAATATTGATTATGTAGTCAGGGTGGGAAGGGATACTGAAAAATATTTACCTGAGATCACTGAAATTAATTTTAATATAAAACACATACTCTACTGTATAAACTCCAATACTATTCACTTCAGGTGGATAAAAAGATTAAATGTTAAAAAAGAAAACCCAACAGTTGAGAAGGAAATTATGGATGATTTTTATTTTCAGTAAATCTTAAAAAGACCTTAGTGGAGTTCCCTCATGACTTAGTAGGTTGGGGATCCAGTGTTTGTCACTGCTGTGGCTCTGGTTACAGCTGTGGTGCGGGTTTGATTCCTGGCCAGGAATTTCGACATGCCACAGGCATAGCCCCTCCATCCACCACCACCCTCAAAAAAGGCCTTAGGTAAAATATTTAAAAAAAAAATTGAGGGGAATTCCCTTCGTGGCTCAGTGGTTAAGGAATCCAACTAGGAACCATGAGGTTGTGGGTTCGATCCCTGGCTTTGCTAAGTGGGTTAAGGATCCGGCGTTGCCGTGAGCTGTGGTGTAGGTTGCAGACGCGGCTCGGGTCCCGCGTTGCTGTGGCTGTGGTGAAGGCCGGCGCCTACAGCTCCTGTTAGATCCCTAGCCTGGGAACCTCCATATGCCATGGGTGTGGCCCTAGATAAGGCAAAAAGACAAAAAAAAAATTGAAACTATATAAAAAAAGCAAAAAATTTTGGCAATAGGTTCAAAAGTGCTCATAAGTGAAACTACATCCCTAATGGTGTGGAGCATGATCACTGTTAAAGCTTTTCAGATCCTGTATTCACTTTTTTTTTTTCTTTTATGACCGTACCTGCAGCATTTTGGAAGTTCCTGGGCCAGGGATCGAACCAGAGCCATTGAAGAGACAGTGCCAAGTAGTTATGCTGAAGCCACAGCAGAAGTCTAGTTTGTGCAGAATCCAAATACAAATCCTCTCTTCCCACAGCAGACCATGAACTTGTTCACTTAGCAGACAGACTACAAGAGTGGTCAGGGCTCTGCTGAAATTCTTATGGGCCAGGCTTTTTTATCTTGCTTCTCCCTGTGTGTGACCTCTGTTTCTAAAGTCAACATATGTTTCAAGACGGCTGCTTCCAGAACAGCTACCTCATCCACATTCTAGATGCAGGAAAGAAGGTGGGGCAAACAAGAAGAGGGTAAAATGTGTCTTCTGATTGCTTTTAAGGAAGATACCTCCAGAGATTGCCCCAAACATACAATTTGACAAAATTTACACACCAGACTGTAATTAGAATGAACTCATCTAGAACTCATGGATCCTCTCACTTGGAAAGAATGGGAGAATGGGTATTAAGAGAACCACCAGCAGTTTTTGTTACCCTCCCAAAGTATAATAAGCACAAGTATATAATTATAATTATATAATATAATTATATAAATATAATTATATAATAATATAATTTTGTTAGTATGCGTGCATTTGTGTTTTCTGGTAGGTACGACCAAGGTATTTCACGATCCTCAGAAAACACTAACATATCTAATTCCACCTATGGCAAGCAGAATTATAAACAATAGTGTTATTTATCTGATACTTCAGAGTTAATAGAAAATAATTGTAAATATGGATGAACTTTGCTTCTTGCATCTTTTGTGCTCCTAGCCCTCAGACAGGAGGAAACACCCTTTGGGTGTTCTGAGTCCAAATTCACGTCATTACCGCGCAACATAGCATAGCAACTTGTCCTGCAGAGACATGCAGAGCTTTCAGGGGGCCCTGCTGCAAACCACCCTCTCCCCCTCCACCCCAATAGGCTTCTTCCAGGCATGGTTGTGAGAACTGAGATAAGTAACTACAAATCTGCAATTTAATAATTTTTCTGAAAAAGCAGGTGAACAATTCACAAAGTATAAGACTTGTAAGCCTCCTGGAACATTTGTCACTGGGTGCCAGGAACAGCTCCTTTACCCATAAGTTCACGGACTGGTTTGATAATTTGTTGGTTTTACTAGTTGTCTTAATTTCATTATCATTAATTGCTATTCATCAAAATTATTCATGCTAACTGAGGGCTTTTCCAAATGACCCAACAAGAGCTTGTGTTAACATCTTTTCCATCATCTGTCACTTTGATGGGCTCAGGAAACAACTCAGGCACAACCATGACCCACAGTCCCTGTATCAATGAACACATTTTCACATTCAGTCCTTTATGCAATTCTTCTCCAGGGAATTGGACATGGTGTGACCTTGGGACTTTGGATTTTATGTGGAGGGCTCCTTGTTGTCTTCCAAATGAACAAGAGAGGAGAATGTGGCTAAAATCAAAATTGCCATATTTTTCCCTCTTACTGTCTTTTTGTAACAACATCTCTTCTTTTTTAAACTAAGCAACACAGAACAAAAAACCCCAATACCCCAAAAACAAAAAACAATCTTGAGCTTTTTTTGTATGTGTATGCTTTCCAGATTTTCCTATAATACTACTAGATGAAATTAGAAAACGGTAAACTTTAAAAATACTACTTGAGATGCCCTCATGATTTCATTGTAAGGTCACTGTTGTCCGTGTCTCCTAGATGCTAATTTGTCCGAAAGACAGCCCAAATGTGTGTGTTGGGGGTGGGAGGGGCAGGAGGGACAGAGTGGCCATGGGAGAACCTTCAGCACAACATTAGGGAAAAGATTTAAGATGTTGACTTTTCAAATAGAGTATTGAATCATTTATATTACAAAACCTTCATGGTAACTGTCTGTCCTCGTTTAGTTCTCCTTACAGAATTTATTAGCCTATTTCCACTCACTATCATTTTTGATATTATATAAATCTGCATTTAAATGACACTGATATCAGAACCTAGTCATGGATTAGATTTCTCCCTTTTAAGTGAAGTTCCACTTGGTTATTAATAGCTCATGACTCTCCAAACTCCTCTGGTTTAGAGGAGCAATAATTTAATGAAGACTGAGATTGCTTGTGTAGTTTTGTTAATGTAAATGAGTAATGCGTATTGATTTTTCATGGTGTAAAAATGTTTTTATTCATTTTGTGCAAGAAAGTCTGTTAAAGAATTATTAATGACACGATAATTGCCTTAAGATCTATGCCCTAATTAAAACAGTAAATTCTTTATTACATCTTTATTTTAATTAGATGTACAGAAAGACAGTAATTTTTATAAGAAACTCTGTGTAAAAGAAAAGTATCTCATTTAGAAATGCTTCTAAAAATCTGTAGTGGTTCTCTGCAGACAGGCAGTTGGAAAGTTCCTAAAGTAAAGCCACTGTGACTCCACTACAAGTCACAATTAAGATGCCACCCTGACTGAAATTAATACTCTTAAATAAACTATTTTATACTTTTAGTGAAATTCAATTCAATGGTTATCTGACTGCTGAAGAAACGGTCCCAGGCATTTAGAGTTTAGAAAAGCCAGCAAATGTCACATAGTAAAATTCAGATCAAAGGAACAACATGCCTAGTCAGAGATCTTATACTTTCTTGCATGTAGAAGAAAGGGAGGACAAGGAGATGGGGGGGGTTCCCACCTTTAGACATATTAGTCAATGGATCATATAATGTATGTAATCAAACATCCTCTTTTCTCACAGACACTGCTTGTAATGCAGTGAAAGCTGTTCATTGCCCAGATTCACCTTCAGCAAACTCAGTTAAGTGGATGAATTTGTTGTCTCCAAAAGAGCGGGCCGGACCACCCTATATGAGTAGACCCTAAGGAGATTTGAACTCAAGAAGAGGAAGGCCAGAGGAGTTCTGATTAGTCAAAAAATTGTCAAGATAGTGAAAACTGGCAACATTCTAAGATGGTTAGGAACAAGTTAAAAATAGAATATCCATACTCTGGAACACTAAGCAGAATTAATAATATTGTAAAGGAAAAGGCAATGACAATGAGACATAGCAGGCTCTTAAATGTATGTGTTTAATTTTGTTTGATTTAAAGTTTTTAAAAAATATATACTAAGTGTATACAGAAAAAAGCACTGGAAGATATATCATGATATTAAGAGTAGATATCTTTGGGTGATTAAGTTATGTCTGACTCTATGGGTTTTTTTTTTTTTTTATGCTTGGTCATATTTTCCCAGTGAGTATGTATTACTTTTATAATCATAAGATGTTTCTTTTTTGTAAGATAAAAAGGGCACAACTAAGAATGGTATGGGTAATCAGAAGAGGAAAACAGATGCTCTCTCTCCTAAGTAAAACTGAAGTGTTTGGGTAAATATGTGGTGTTTCCACCATTAGGTTTGGAAAAAAAATCTTAGAAACTGGTTGCTTTAACTGAGATGTGTTAAGAGAAACAGTTTAGGTTGTTTCCTCTGGAGTGTCAAGGAAGCATTAGGATAAACATACTTTTTTATATAAATATACTACTATTTTAATGTAAATATACTATTACTAATCTCCGTATTAATCGCTTTGGAGATCCTTGGGGCTCCTCAGACTATCTACAGATTATGTTCTTTCTTGTTTGCAAGACATAGCTCAGACTGTTCCCTCAGTTAGAACTGTCTTCTTGCTCACCCTTCTTTCCTTGGACCAACTAAAAAGTTGCCTCTTTTCTGTATCCCCTAAACCTCTTTCCCTACCTCTTAATAACTGGCATTACCTCTGCTATTTATATAACCATTTCTGGATTGGACTATATTTATTTGTTTGTTTTTCTTACTTTCTCTCTTCTCTACCACTTGAGGGCAAAACCAGATTTAAGTCATCATCATATTTCTAGTGTTGCGAGGAAGTATTCGAATGGCCTATAAAATGAAAATAGCTCTGCTCAGCAAGATTTCACTTCCATTGGTCTGCCAGCCCAGTTCTTAGATACGTTTCACCCTCTCCTGCTCCTGTCAAAGCTCTTAGAAGTGACCCAGATGCATGGCTGGGAGTGGAAGGAGTGATAGGCCCAGAGCTTCACTAGAGCAAATTTGCCTGAACTGTCACCATTTAACAATTTTTCAAGTAATATATTGAGACAGCACTTTAGACTAAGATGAAAAGACGCTAGAGAAAACAATAGGATATAGGCAATGAAAGCATCAGTCTTTGTCAAGACTCATAGGGAAAGAAATGTAAATGATGGTGCCATTTTGTAGGTTTCACCTCCCACAGAATGTATTTGCTGCACCTCTTGCTCATTCCCATGGCCCTGTTTTGAGGGGCTTTCCCTTACCCTGACACTGGTGGGCCGTCTCAAAATTTACTGAGCCTGGACCCTGTTACCTCTCCGCTAATCTGACAAGCCTATAGAATTTATTTGAGAATTTTGTTGAGACATTCTTAATGGTCTTGTAAAAATGTGTAGTCTCTCTATAGAATAAATGTTAATGCATAGCTATAAAACTAAGATTATCCATAATTTCTCATTTCTTCTGTATCTTCATTTTTTGGTCTGCTAGATCTGCTAAAGATTGAACCAGATGTGTTAAAATCTCCACAAAGGCATGTTATGGGAAATGTAGTGTTGAAGCTGAACAAGGCCTTTATTCAAGGAAAAGTTAAAGACAAAGGATAGAACTTGGCCCCTTTGGGCATCTCAGTGATCCTCCAACACATAATCACCTCACAGATGTTGAAGAGTGTAGTAAGATGGGAGACAAAGAGAGTTGAGGGTTGGAGAAGGAAGAAAGTCAGTATTGACCTGTTAGTGGAAGACCTGATATTCTTGGGCTTTTCAAAGTAAAACTAGCATCTTATTCCTATTCAGCACTAGAAAGAGAAAGAGTAATCTATAGACCACTAATTAGCCAGTCTGATGCTCTATTGAATTGTCATGATTTTCTACTGTCTGAGAAGACAGGCTACCCCCTGGATTTCTCTTCGATCCTGGATCAGACACCAACCGCAAAATGTTACTGGGTCTTAGAACCCAAATGGAAGTGAAATCAGAAGGAAAACTCAAAACAAATTCAGACCGTCACCCTGAGAAGTTAAATGTGCTTTGTCCCTTTTGTCCCTTTTGTTCCCATAAGTACTGTCTGTTTAACATGCATGAGTATTTTGGGGGGGAGATGGGTCAGGGGACTCTCTTCACAGAGAGGAAGAGGTGACATATCCATAGTGGGTCCTGGATTTTCCTGTGAAGAAAAGGAGGGGAAAGATATATAAATTTATAATCTCTTGCAAGCAATATCATTCATTGTGGCATGAAAAATTTTTATTATATCCCCTTCCTTTGGAGCCTCCAGACAATGTAATTTGCATGGACAACTAAATTAGAAATAATATAATAGTAATAATAATAATTAATACTTGTAAAATGTTTGCTATGTATATGCCAGGCCCTGTTTGAGGTATTTTATTTATACTGACATTTTATTTTATTTCATTTATTTTATTTTTTATTTTTTCATTATAGCTGGTTTACAGATTTCTGTCAGTTTTCCAACTGCACAGCATGGTGACCCAGGTATACATACATACATGGATTAGACATAGTTCCTGATGCTATACAGCAGGATCTTCTTGCTTTTCCATCCCAAAGGCAATAGTCTACAACTGTTAACCCCAGACTCCCATACCATCCCATTCCCTCCCCAACCCTCTTGGCAGCCACAAGTCTGTTCTCCAAGTCCGTGATTTTCTTTTCTGTAGAAAGGTTCATTTGTGCAGTATATTAAATTCCGGATATAAGGGATATCATATGGTATTTGTCTTTCTCCTTCTGACTTACTTCAATCAGTATGAGGGTCTCTAATTCCAACCATGTTGCTGAAAATGGCATTATTTTCTTCTTTTTTATGACTGAGTAATATTCCATCATGTATATATACCACATCTTCCTAATCCAATCATCTGTCATTGGACATTTGAGTTTTTTCCATGTCTTGGCTGTTGTGAATAGTGCTGCAATGAACATGAGTGTGCAGGTGTCCTTTTCAAGGAAATTTTTGCCCGAATATGTGCCCAAGAGTAGGATTGCTGGGTCATATGGTAGTTCTATGTATAGTTTTCTAAGGTACCTCCATACCATTTTCCATACCAGCTTACATTCCCACCAACAGTGCAGGAGGGTTCCCTTTTCTCCACACCCCCTCCAGCATTTGTTGTTTGTAGACTTATTAATGATGGCCATTCTGACTGGTGTGAGGTGGTATCTCATGGTAGTTTGGATTTGCGTTTCTCTAATCATCAGTGATGTTGAGCATTTTTTCATGTGCTTGTTGGCCATCTGCATCTCTTCTTTGCAGAAATGTCTATTCAGATCCTTCGCCCACTTTTCAGTTGGGTTGCTGGCTTTTTTGCTGTTGAGTTGTATAAGTTGTTTGTATATTTTAGAGACTAAGCCCTTGTCAGTTGCATCATTTGACACTATTTTCTCCCATTCTGTAAGTTGTCTTTTAGTTTTCTTTTTGGTTTCCTTTGCTGTGCAGAAGCTTGTCAGTTTGATTAGGTCCCATTGGTTTATCTTTGCTTTGATTTCTGTTGCTTTGGGAGACTGCCCTGAGAAAACATTTGTAAGGCTGATGTCAGAGAATGTCTTGCCAGTGTTTTCTTCCAGGAGTTAAATGGTGCCTTGTCCTATATTGAAGTCTTTTAGCCATTTTGAGTTTATTTTTGTGCATGGTGTGAGAGAGTGTGTTCTAGTTTCCCTGATTTGCATGCAGCTGTCCAGGTTTCCCAGCAGTACTTACTGAAAAGACTGTCTTTTTCCCATTTTATGTTCTTGCCTTGTTTGTCAAAGATTAATTGACTGTAGGCATCTGGGTTTATTTCTGGGTTCTCTATTCTGTTCCATTGGTCTGTACATCTGTTTTGGTACCAGTACCACACTGTCTTGATTCCTGTGGCCCTGTAATATTGCCTGAAGTCTGGGAGAGTTATGCCTCCTGCTTGGTTTTTGTTCCTCAGAATTGCTTTGGCAATTTTGGGTCTTTTGTTGTTCCATATAAATTTTTGGATTGTTTGTTCTAGTTCTGTGAAGAATGTCATGGGTAATTTGATAGGGATTGCACTGAATTTTTAGATTGCTTTGGACAGTATGGCCACTTTTACAGTATTTATTTTTCCGGCCCCTGAGCATGGAATATCTTTCCACTGTTTGTATCTTCTTTGATCTCCTTGATTAATGTTTTGTAGTTCTCAGCATCTATGTCTTTCACCTCCTTTGTCAGGTTTATTCCCAGGCACTTGATTTTTTGGGGTGCCATTTTAAAAGGTAATGTATTTTGGTACTCTTTTTCTAATATGTCATTTTTAGTATACAGAAATGTGATTAATTTCTGAATGTTAACCTTATATCCTGCTGCTTTGATGAATTTGTTGATCAGTTCAAGTAATTTTGGGGTTGAGTCCTTGGGGTTTCCTATATATGGTATCTTGTCATGTGCATACACTGACAGTTTTACCTCTTCTCTTCCTATTTGGATGTTGTGGCTAGGACTTCCAATACTATGTTGAATAACAGTGGTGAGAGTGGGCATCCTTGTCTTGTTCCAGATTTTAGTGGGATGGCTTTCAGCTTTTCTCCACTGAGCATATTTGCTGTGGGTTTGTCGTAAATGGCTTTTATTATATTAAGGAATGTTCCCTGTATTCCCATTTTGGTAAGGGTTTTGATCATGAATGGATGTTGGACTTTGTCAAATGCTTTTTCTGTATCTCTTGTGATGATCATGTGGTTTTTTACTTTTCTTTTGTTAATTTGGTGTATGACGTTGATTGATTTGCATATGTTGAACCATCCTTGTGCACTTGGGATGAATCCCACCTGGTTGTGGTATATGATATTTTTTTATATGTTGTATTCAGTTGGCTAAAATTCTGTTGAGAATTTTTGCATTTATATTCATCATAGATATCAGCCTATAGTGTTCTTTTTTTGTGGTGTCTTTGTCTGGTTTTAGAATTAAGGTGATGTTGGCATCACAGAATGTCTTTGGGAGTGTTCCTTCTTCTTCAACTTTTTGGAAAAGTTTAAGGAGGATGGGTATGAGTTCCTCCTTTTATGTTTGATAGAACTCACTGTGAAGCCATCTGGGCCTTGACTTTTATTTGTAGGGAGTGTTTTGATGACATACTCAATTTCATTTCTAGTGACCAGTCTGTTCAGTTGATCTATTTCTTCTTGATTCAGTTTTGGCAGGATGTAAGTCTCTAAAGAGTTGTCCATTTCTTCTAGGTTGTCAAATTTGTTGGTGTACAATTGTTCATAGTATTTTCTCATGTTTTTTTGTATTTCTGTAATAGCCTTTGTGTCTTCTTTTTCATTTCTTATTTTGTTTATTTGGGTTTTTTCTCTCCTCTTCTTGGTGAGTCTAGCCAGAGGTTTGTCAATTTTGGTTACCTTTTCAAAGAACCAGCTCTTGGATTTATTGATTTTTTTTCTATTGTGTTTTGAATCTCTATTTTATTGAATTCTCCTCTGATCTTTTTTTTTTCCTTTTTGCCTTTTATCTAGAGCCGCACCTGCAGCATATGGAGGTTCCCAGGCTAGGGGTCTAACAGGAGTTGTAGCAGCCGGCCTTCGCCACAGCCACAGCAATGCAGGATCCGAGCCGCATCTGCAACCTACACCAGAGCTCACGGCAATGCCGGATTCTTAACCGACTGAGCAAGGCCAGGGATCAAACCCACAACCTCATGGTTCTTAGTCGGATTTGTTAACCACTGAGCCATGAAGGGAACTCTGAATTCTCCTCTGATCTTTATGATTTCCTTCCTTCTGCTGACTTTAGGGTGTTTTTGTTCTTCTTTTTCTAATTCCTTTAGGTGATGGGTTAAGTTGTTGATTTGAGATTTTTCTTCTTTTTGGAAGAAGGCCTGTATTGCTAGACTTTCCCTCTGAGCACTGCTTTTGCAGCATCCTGTAGATTTGGAGTGTTTGTGTCTCCATTATCATTTGTCTCAAGGTATTTTTTTAATTTCCTTCTTGATTTCCTCATTGACCCATTCATTTTTTAGTAGCATGTTGTTTAGTCTCTGTGTAGTGTGTTTTTTCTCATTTCCTTTCCTGTAGTTGATTTCTAGTTTCATGCCTTTGTGGTCAGAGAAGATACTTGAAATAATTTCTATACTCTTAAATTTGTTGAGGTTAGCTTTGTGCCCCAGTATGTGATCTATCCTTAAGAAAGTTCCATGTGCACTTGAGAAGAATGTATATTCTGATTTTTTTGGATGTAATGTGCTGAAAATGTCAGTTAGGTCTAACTTTTCTATTGTGTCATTTTGGATCTCTGTTGCCTTACTGATTTTCTGCCTAGAGGTTCTGTCCATTGATGTGAGTGGAGTGTTAAAGTCTCGTACTATTATTGTATTCCCATCTGTTTCTCCTTTTATGTCTTATAGTACTTGTTGTAGGTACTTGGATGCTCCTATATTAGGGGAATATATATAGACAATTGTAATATCCTTTTCTTGAATGCCTCCTTTAACCATTAAATAATGTCCTTCTTTGTCTTTCTTTATGGCCTTCGTCTTAAAGTCTATTTGGTCTGATATGAGTATTACCACTCCTGCTTTCCTTTCTTGTCCATTGGCATGAAATATCTTTTCCCATCCCCTCACTTTCAATCTATCTATGTCCTTTGCCCTTTGTCTCTTGTATCCAGCAGATTGTAGGTTTTTGCTTTTTTATCCAGTCTGTGTCTTTTGATTGGAGCATTCAGTCCATTGACATTTAAGGTGATTATTGATAGATATGTATTTATTGCCATTTTAGACCTTGTTTTCCAGTTGTTTCTATGTTTCTCTTATCTTTTTTTTTTTTTTTGGTTGGATGGTTTCCATTTATTTTATGCTTGAGTGCTTTTCTTTTCAGTATTTGTGGATGTGATGTTCCATTTTGATTTGTGGTTGCCCTGTTTTTTAAGTATGTTAACACCTTTTTGTATCTGCTTGCTGTAGCCTGATAGCCATATAGGCTCAAACACATCATTAAAAATTTTTTTAAGTTAAAAAAAAAGAGTCTATATTTTCCTATTTTCCCTCCCCATAATGTATGATTTTGTTGTCTTATTTATTTATTTATTTATTTATTTATTTATTAGCATCTTCATGTTGAGATCTGTATGCTGGATTATTAAAATAATTCCTTTCCATTTGTAGTTTCCTCCATTCTCTTTCTTACTTTTTACTTTTTTTTTTTTTATAGGAACCCTTTCAACATTTCTTTTAAAAAGGGTTTAGTATTGCTGTACTCTTTTAGCTTTGCTTTGTTGGAGAAATTCTTTTTTTCCCCTTCTATTGTAAGGATATTCTTGCTTGGGTAGAGTATTCTAGGTTGCACATTTTTTCCTTTCAGCATTTTAAATATATCTTACTACTCCCTTCTGGCCTGTAGTGTTTTTGTAGAGAAATCAGCTGACAGCCTTATGGGGGATCCCTTATAATTAATGCTTTGCTTTTCTCTTGCTGCCTTTAGGATCCTCTCTTTAATTCTTGCCATTTTTAATATAATATGCCTTGGTGTGGGTCTGTTTGGGTTCAACTTGTTTGGGGTCCTCTGTGCTTCCTGTATCTTGATGTCAGATTCCTTCAGATTTGGAAAGTTTTCAGACATAAATCCTTCAAATATATTTTCAATCTCCTTTTCTTTTTCTTCTCCTTCTGGAATTCCTATTATGCATAGATTGGGCTGCTTTATATCATCCCATAGATCTCATATTGCTTTCATGTTTTTTCATTAGGTTTTCTGTCTGCTGTCCTGATTAGGTGATTTCCATTATTCTATCCTCCACATCACTAATTTGTTCCTCTGCATTATTCAAACTGCTTTTTATTGCCTTTAGCTCAGTTTGCATCTCTGCACATGAGTTTTCTAGTTTTTCTTGGCTGTTCCTTATGTTTTCTACTTCCTTTCTGAAGGAATCTGCATTGCTGTTTGCATCTTCTCTTAATTCCTCGATATTCAGCCTTAATTCCTCAAATATTTTCACTACCTCCCTTCTGAACTCCATTTCTGTCTGACTGCAGAGGTCTGTTTCATTGTTGGCTGCTTTAGATGACTTGTGCTGTTCTTTTAACTGGGAATGGTTTCTGAGCTTCTTCATCTTGCTTACAGTTTTCTTTTTCTGTGAATTTGGGGGAACCACACTGTAGTCTTATAAGGCTACTTCTGGGCAACAGCAACCTTTGTATTTTTTTTTGGTGGGGTTACTATTTATTTTTACTGTGGGAGTTTGAGTATTTGATGTCTCTTTCTTTGGTGTGAGCAGGCTGTTATCTCCCTGGTGCTCCATGTGTTTTCAGGGAGAAGGAAGCAATGGGTAGGGCCAGCAGTTGGTGCCTTGTCTTTAGGCTTTCAACAGGAGCAAGGACCTGCAGGAAGGTGGCACTGGCTACTCCTAGTTGCAGGGCCCTGGGAAGTGGTAATGAGCTCTGAGCAGATCTAACAGGTGTCCAGAGCAATTGGCAGTAGCAGCAGCAGGATGCGTCAGTTCCCAGGGGAGTGAGAGCCACAGCAGCTAGTGTTCAATTGCAAAGCCCTCCTCTGGGTGGATTGGAACTGCAGGTGGTACCTGTTCAGGGACTCCTAGTGATTGTTTGCCATGATTGTCTCTAGAACCAGTGATAACTGTGGTGGTTTGCTCCCTCTACCTGTAGTCCTTGCATGAAGCAACCCGTCTCACTTAGCCCACATAGGAGGTGTTGTACAGGTTGTTCCTAGTTGCAGCGTCCTGGGAAGTGATAAAGATCAGGCATATGGGTACTTAGCAATGGGAGCAGCTGGGCTGGTGTGTTCCCAGGAGTGCGAGAGCACCCACAAGTGGTGTTCAGTCCCAGTGCCCTCCTCTGTGGTGCCCTTGAGGTGACGGGGGTTGCAGGTCGTGCCTATTCATGGACTCTTAGTGGTAACATGCCATTCCCATCTCTGGAGCCAGAGATAATTGCAGTGGTTTGCCTCTGCCTCCTGTAGACCATGCAGGAAGTACCTCGTCCTGCTTAGCCCCTGCAGGATGTGCTGCACAAGGTGCTCTTAGTTACAGGTTCCTAGGAAGGGACAAGTGTCTGGGCACTGCCCAGAATGTTTGGCAGTGGCGGGTGTGCTCCCAGGGGAGCAAGAGCAACAGCAGGTGGTGTTTTGTCGTAATGTCCTTCTCTATGGTACCCGCTGAGGTGGTTAGGGCTGCAAGTGATTTTTGTTCAGGTGTCCCCTGTGGCAGTAGGCCACGCCCTCCTCTGGAGTCAGAGATAACTGCAGTGCTTTGCTCCCACCCCCTGCAAGCCACCAGGAAGCACCCTGTCCCACTTAGACCACAAAGGAGGTGCTGCACCAGCTGCACCTAGTTGTATGGACTTGGGAAGGGACAGCAAACAAGTGTCTGGGCACTGCCTTGAGGGTTTGGCAGTGGCAGCTGTAGCGTGGGTGTGTTCTCAGGGGAGTGACAGCAACAGTCTCTGGTGCTTGGTAGGCCCCCTGTCGCACTTAGACCCTGATGCCCTTAGCCCACTCTAGAGTTGCCTGGTCACCGGTAGGCTGCACAAGAAGTGCCCAGTCTCCAGTGTAGGAGCAAAAGTCTTATGAATGATTGCACCAGAGATGCCAGACCACTGCGGACAAGCAAGCAGCCTCCATGTTGTGGGCAGTCTGTGCCGTGGGAAGCCTGGTCCACCACCACCTAGCAAGCTGCTTCCCATTGCAGGTGAATTGTGCCCAGAGACGCCTGATCCACAGCAGTCTAGCAAGGGTCTTCTTGTCTAGTAGCCACAGTGGTCTAGCAAGCGGTCTCAGGCTACCGGGTTACCAGGCTTTGCTCTTGAGTCGCCCCACCCTCTGCAAACTCCCCTCGGGAAGTTGGAAGTTTGCACTTAATCCGCTTAATCCCACCTGCTCTCTGCACTTGAGTCGCCCCACCCTTTGCCAGCTAGCCTCATGCTGCTGGAGGTTTGTGCTTGATCCACCCCACCCTCTGTGCTGGTTCAAGGTGCTTCCTGTGGAGGTCAGCCCCTCCTCCTCTCCTCCTCCCCAACAATGGAGGCTTGCCTCCCCTGGGGGCCCAGACCTCCCAGTTTCCCTCTGTCCTGGTGTTCCACTCCCCAGCCCATAGAATATAGCTCTCCTGACATGGTGCACTGCTCCCTAGCCCCCTAGGTTGTCTCCACACCGCCAACCCCAGCCCTCTCCTGGGGACTGACCTCCGGAGCCTAAGTCTCAGCTCCCAGCCCCTGCCCAAGCATCTCAGGCTGTGGTGTCTGTGCCGGTGTTCAGATGATCTGTGAGGCTATCACTCTGCTTTGCCATTCTAAGTCCAACTGCTGTGCTTTTCTCGGGCTTTGAGGTCCCTCCGGCTTGGCTGGCCTTTCCATTGGTTAGGTGGCTTCCCAGGGTGTTGGTTCCTTTTCTTCTTCACGGCTCCCTCCCTGGAGTGCTGGTGCCATCCTGATTCCTTTTCTCTCTCTCTCACTCTTTTTTTTTTCTGTTGTTTTTACCCAGTTATGTCAAGAGTTTCTTGCCCTTTTTGGAGGTTTAAGTTCTTCTGCCAGCATTCAGTTGATGTTTTGTCCAAGTTGTTTTATATTTAGATGTGTTTTTTTTGATGTGTTTATGGGTGAGGGTGAGCGCGATCTCTGACTCCTCTGCCATCTTGCCGCAACCCCTTATACTGACATTTTAAAGAAATACTAGCATTAGTACAGATTTACTTATGAGGGAAGTGAGACTCAGAGAGACTTGTCCAAGTTTCAACAGCTTGTAAGTGTCAGAGCCATGATTTGAACCCAAGCAGTTTGCTCTAGACCATTAGGCTATACCATTTAAGTGACTGTTAAGTGCGTTCCTGTCTGTATGATCTGCGGGTAAAATTCCATTCAATAAATAGTTATTGAGATTCATTCCTGTGTACACTGGGCTAACTGATATGGCATGATTTTTTTTCTTAGGGAGAAATAAATTCATCCCTTATTTTAAATTGCTTGGAGAGAGAGATTAAGACAAGTATGCCAAGTACACCTACAATGCAGAAAGAAATTCATAGTGAAAGAATAAGCAGAACATTGTAACAAGAAAGGTAGAACAAGTTGCAGTGGTCTCTAGCAAAATTTAGTGACTTTCGCCTGTCTTTCTTATCAGTTACATATCCTATTTGTTGTGTTTCTCAGTGTCTAGCATGAAGAAACCAAACGAATTTATTGTTAGTTGTGCCTCAAAGCTGGGCTTCATCCATGCGAAGTGTGTTACCCTAAGTCCCAAGCTTGTGTTGACACTAAGGTTTGTGAAATGTACTTAGTTCCTGGCATGAAGTCACAAAACATGGTGGATGTGGAAGGCAGTGCTAGCTTATACATGTTAGACCTTGTTGATTTATTTAAGGTAAATGATGCAAGCGGTTCCTTTTGTTGACATTAGTATTTCTCTTTCTGCCTTGCTCGAAGTCTTTGATTTTCCAGAATATAGGAATGTTTTGAGACACAAGCTCAATTTCACTTTGCTCCGCAGGGTCTTACACATTTCTGACAGTTTCCAAATCTTAACGTGGTGCAAAGTGTCCTGGGAGGACACAGCTGAAGCACATACCACAACGACGGCTGTTGTAGCACAAGGGCTCAATTACTATTGGCTGCTATTGCTTCTTTTTTGTGTGTGTGTGATTTCTATCAGACTCCAAACTCAGAAGCCATTTCTACCGTACCCTCCCAAGTTGAATCATGTGACAAGAGCAGAGAAAGTGTGCCTGCAAAGAAAACAGTTTAATACAAAGTTGGAAAACTGGGTCATTTGGGGCAAGACCAAACTGTCAAATTTGGTTGAAATATATTGGTGGGCTAATTGTAGCTATGAATTGCTAAAATAAAAACTAGTACCTGGCTATATTTTGTGATGGTTTAACATTTCAGTTGCTTACATCTGAAATATAGAAAAATGACCTGTCCTCTGAGAACAATGTGAAAAGTGTGTGATGCTTTAAAATAATAGACCTGCCAGGAAGTTAAAAAGCAATAGAATTGTATCTGGATTTTTAGTCTACTTTACCTGTGTATCTTATTCCAGACTCATTCTTACCTGGTAATATAGCTTGCCTCTCACAAATAAGCGTTTCAGTTAATTTCAGTATGAATTCAGGTAAAAAATAATTAGCTGCATCTGCAATGGGTTTGATGCTTAACATATTTCACAGTTAAAATTTTTAGACTATGCTGCTTTGGATTTTTTACCCCTCTGCTTTCAGCTTTTACCAAAAAAAATTGAGATTTTACTTACTGTATTTCTGAGTTTATCTTCAACATTTTCATACCCCAAAGTATATAAGCAGTATGAATAATTCCAATGCAAATGTCAACCTCAGTGCAGTGTTCTAGGATGCAGGCATTCAATGTGAACTATGTTGGGACTCTGTTTTCCCCGGCTCAAGGCAAATATGTTCTTTGAAACGTAGATATGTTTAATTAAATATGACTAGTGGATTATGTGAATGAAATCTATTTTTCTTTGTAAAACAAGTTGAAAAACAAGACTTAAAGTTCCTCAAGGTTTTCTTTTGAAATCCTAGACTTTGAAAATAACAACGTAGTTATAATTACCTCTACACAGAGTAGAATACACGCTAATGTTTATTAATAAAATGTTAATGTGTTTAAGCTTTTCTCAACACGATTAAAATATAGTTACGAATCTTGTTCATTTCTAATATAGCAGTTAGTAGAGCTAAAGGATCAAACTTTTTTTTTTTTTTTAATGGCTGCAACCATGGCATATGGAAGTATGGGAATTCCTGGGCCAGGGTCTGAATCCAAGCCACAGCTGTGACCTAGGCTGCAACTGCAGCAATGCCAGATCCTTTGCTGGGCCAGGGATTGAACCTGTGCCTTTGTAGCAACCAAAGGTGCTGCAGTCAGGTTCTTAACCCACTGTGCCACAGCAGGAACTCCCAGCATGTCAGAGATCATATTTTACCTGGAGGTGATGAGAAGTATTCCTTTTTTTGGAGTTGTGTTAGATCTTCATGCTGCCTTCCACTTTGCTTGCATTTTGAAGTTGTTCCCAAAGCTTTGTAGCTTTGTTTGCTTTCTTATCTAAAGCAAAGCTTCATCAAGTAAAGCTCAGAGTAATATAGGAGCAGAGAGAAGAAGTGGGACTTCCAGACTGGAGCTATGGAAGGGAGTGGTGAGGTCAGGGAAAGTTGCCCAAAGAGGAGTTGCTTGAGCATCACCTCAGCATCAGGAAGGTGGGTGACAGAGGAGTAAGTCCCCCAATACAGGCATCCTTGCTGTTAATTCTGTGTCCTTTACTCTGCGCCATCTATTTGACTGGCAGCCAGCTAGGGCCAGGCTACTCACTGCCTGGCATCAGACACAGAAGAATGAATAAAACAAAGTTACTCCTGTAAGAAAAGAAAATCTCACCAGTTATAGGTTTTATTTTATTATCTGAGAGCAACGCTGATTCACACAAATCACAGAGTGGCTTAGAACTCCAGGCAAGAGGAACATGTCCATCACCACATAAGCCCTGTGTTGCTCAGAATTCCATGTGAAACACATTTTGAGGTGCGCTATAAACAAGGCCATGTGAAACTGGGGGCATGCAAATACCTGCTTAATCTGCAAAGGCTCATCCATCTCTTAGGGAAAGAATACGATAGAGCAACTGCACATTGGTAACACCAACCCTCTGATAGTCCTAGGATGCTGCTTAGCCTGGCACACTCAGCCCTTAAACCTGAAAGCTGTGTTCCCCCATCAACCAGGGCCTCTGAAAGCCTGTGTCCTTGGCTTAGGGTCAAGTGATTACATAACATTCATTATAAGGGATCCAGTGGAACGAGAAACCAGAGGGCACCAATGCTTAAAACACAACTGTCAAACCCAGGAGGTACTCTCCAGATGTATCTTGGTCCTGGTTTGGAAGTGCCATATTGAAGAGAATTAGCAGATCTCAGCAGAGGCTCCATGAGGGCCCAAGGTGATGGGCATGGTTGTGAAATGAGTCATTGTTGCCTGTGTTTCCCCACTGTTACTACACGCTGATTGAGATTACTTGTTAATCGAGAGTGACCAAAAATTTTTTTGTTGCTCTTATTGTGCTGGGCCTAAATATTCTTGTCAAGAATTTGGGGATTATTTGGGGTTATTGAGGCCATTCCTTCAGGCTTGGGGTCTTTGTCACATGTTGGCTCATGGAAAAAGACAAAACAGAGCTCACAGATGTTGCCTTCTGGTCTCGAAACTTTTGATTTCACCCCACTACACACAGGATTCAGTTAATAGTCCCATACCCACTGCCCCCCTCCTTTAGTCAAAATTAAAATCTATTTTATTGTTCCCTTAATTTCTTCAGCTTTTCAAAATCTTTCGGTTCCTATTTTCTTTTATTTGTTAATTGACTTCTTTTATTCATTCATTGTCTCAACATATGTCTACTGACATAGCTATAATAGGTATTTTAGAAACAAAATAACATACAGTCACTGCCTTCATGGATCTATAATCTTGCAGGGAATATTGTGAATTCCTACTTCAAAAAGAAGTAGAATTACACATGCTAGTCTATAAATAATCCAACATAGCATGTCATATTTAATAAAACTATTGAAAAAATTACAAGTCATATAAAAGAAGCATTAGGGTGAAACAGTATATCAAGAGCCTGGGGTAAGATCTAGGCACAAAAATTTATAGTGGGATTCTGATAATCGATGGATTTTCTAGTATGGTTAGTACAAAAGCTCAGGTAGAAACCAAGATGGTATCTATATTCTGACCCCATTTCAGAAGTGGAAACTCATCTAAGCCTACGTTTTAGAAATTTCTCTTAATCATAAAATAAACCAGTCTCCTCTCAAGGATGGCACAAATTGTACCCATGATGGTTTCATTTGGGTATTATTTAGAAATTTAATTAAGGTACAAGTAACAGTGGGTTCAATAGGAGAGTTGTTCACATAGTCAGTGTTGAGTCATCTAGGGCTTTTGCTGTAGGTCCATGACCTCATTAGTGCCCTAGCATTTTTCCTTTTTCCTACTCCTTCTGTTTTAGGATATGGGCGTCCATTCTCAGGGTAATGATTCTAAAATGGTCCTGGAGCTCCAACCATTGCATTTTATTTCCAGGTGTGAAATAGGAAGGCAAGGGGAAAGAGGCATTTTCGAGTATGTTTCCTGTAAACAACTTCTGCTTACATGTCAGAGGCCAAGACTCATTATGTGGCCAGCTTCGTTTCCCTTCCCAGTAAAATCTGTTATTCAAGTATTAGGGGAAACTGGGTACTGGTTAGACCAGCAGCTCTATCACTCCTGCAGTTGGAATATGAGGGCCACATTCAAACCTCTTAGCTTGTCAAAAGAATGTGGTCATGGCCGTTGAAATTCAAGCAAAGGAGATCAAGACCTAGGACTCCCCATGGAGACCCACATGCCAGCTTCACTCTGACAAACTTGAAAAGAAATGTGTGGCTAATTTCCAGAAGTTGGTGATAAGAATTTTCATCACCTTTTTCTCCTCAAATAATTAGAGTTCTGAAAACCTTGAAGAACACTCTTTATAAATGCATGTGCAGAACATACATGGGTTTTGTATGAATACAGATTTCTCATATCTACTTCACATAAGCATTGAAGCATGTGCCCTCCTCTCTGAGAGAATAAGGATGTGCTCTTTTTAAAATAGTGACTCAAGAGCAACTTTGTTGATTGAATTATGATATTTACTTAATCTGTTTTGGGAAATTTTAATCTTAAAAAGTAGTTCATTTTTAGTAGTACTTCAGGTATTAAAGATGGTATCCCACCCACTCTGTACCCCAAATAATCTTGGGGTCCATATTAAAACAAATATGGACAGTAGAGAAATATTAACATATGAAAATGCATAATCCTTTAAATATAATCTTACTTCATCTTAAAAACTGAACGTGGAAGCCTGTTTAAATGATTCAGTCGATTTAATGAAACTTGTAGAAAATTATAATAAATCAAACCTTGAGGTTCACAACGGGGCATCAGTCAGAGTCCCAGCAGGAAGCAGTAAACTCAAAGCAGGCTATTTTAGCGAGGGTCAACTTTCAAAGAAACTATTTACAAAGGTGGGGCTATTAAAAAATGGGATTAGGGGGAGACACAGAGACAGTACAAAGCCCTGGCTCAGGTAGTGCAGGAAGAGCTCTTACCGCTCCTAGACCTGAAGGGGACAAAAGTAGAAAGATGTTAGCAGAACATGGAGAGAGTTGAGTAAGGCAATTTGCCTTGAGGTAAAGTGGTTTTAGGTCCAGGGTCCCAGCCACCCCTAGTGGTCGCAAAGGATGGAAGCCAAGGGAAAAATATCCTGATCTGCCACTGAGCTTCCATTAGCCAAATCCAGCCAAGAGGCAGAGTGCCTGGTAGCCCCACTGATATGGTCCATGCTAGACAGCACTGGGTCAGGGAGCAGAGGGAAGAGTGGACCTGAAGGAGTAAGCAGAAGTCATCAAACACATTAAGTCAAGGATGTGTCCATCTGTCATGTGTGCTTCTCTGCACCATGAAATAGGTACCAAAGGCTCTTCTTCATGGAGGGATATGTAGGGTCGCACTCTGTTTGTCAACTTCACAGATCTCCTAGTATCTCAGAGGCTATTTCAAAGATATTCTGCTACCTTTCCAGAAACCACCTACACAAGCTAATTAATGGTGCACCCTTGTTAACATATGCAGATTTGGCATTATTAGTCTAATTAAAAGGATTTTAATAGTCTCACCTCTTCCCCCCCACTGATTCCTACATACTCCAGTCAAAGTAAATTAAACCCATTAATCAAAGTAGTAAAAATGATATAAGGTACAGGATACGGGCAGAACTGAGAGGAGACTAACAGCCCTCATTATGTTTAATTTTGTTCCCCAGCAAAGGGTAATAAATTCAAACTGTAACATCACAATAAAACATTTAATTATTCAAGAGCAGGGCAAGACACATTATAATTAGCTCCCTCTTATGCATCTTCATTTAGGTGGTAATAGATGCAGTTGAGAAGCCCAGGCAGTCTTAAGCTGAAGTCTGAAGTGAGATCCCAAACACTCTGTCACCTTGGCAAATGTCCCCCGATATGTGAAGCTTGCCTTGGGTTTTGGGCAGGTGATGATTTGAGACTTGATGTTCTTGATTCATTCTCAGTCCAAAAGATCTCAGCTGAATGCCAGCTCTGTTAGAGTTATGGGCCTTGTGGTTCCAACAGTGAACAAAGTAAGTGCCTCCCTTTGTGGAACTTGCATGAGAACTGGACCAAAGTCCTCAAAGCTCTCCAGAAATGGCCCCCAACCTGCCTCTCAGACTTCATCCCATGCCACCTGCCTCCTTGCTTACTACGCTTCTCCACCAGGCCTTTTGCCATTTCTAAAACATGACAAGCTCATCCCTACTTCATGTCTGTTTGGAGTTCAGTTCCCTGTAGATGTCCATATAACT
Source organism: Catagonus wagneri (assembly GCA_004024745.2). Taxonomy (NCBI): domain Eukaryota; kingdom Metazoa; phylum Chordata; class Mammalia; order Artiodactyla; family Tayassuidae; genus Catagonus; species Catagonus wagneri. The sequence continues at coordinate 49,840,019 of PVHT021183699.1, read as the reverse complement.
GGCACCTTCTCGTCATTAAATTCTCTGATTAAGAGAGACTTGTTCTGACCACCTGTCTCTAAAAAAATCTCCCCCAAACCCAGTTCCTCTACCATTAAAATGGTCTTCATATCACTTATCACTACCCTTAATCACCTGCCTGGTTTATTTATTCATTGTTTATCTCTTCACTAATCTCTTTTTTTAAAATTATAGCTGATTTATAATATTGTGCTAATTCCTGCTATACAGCTAGGGGTCAAATCAAAGCTGTAGCCACCAGCCTACACTACAGCCACAGCAACGCAGGATCCAAGCCACATGGCAGGATCCAAGCCTTGTCCCAGCTCATGGCAATGCCAGATCCTTAACCACTGGACAAGGTCAAGGACTAAATGTGCATCCTCATGGATACTTGTCAGATTCATTTCCACTGAACCATGATGGGAACTACTATATGTTCCCTTTCTTATATTATCTTCCATCATGGTCTATCCCAAGAGACTGTATATAGTTCTCTGTGTTATTCAGTAGGAACTATTTCTTGTCTCTTCATTCCTCCTTTGTCTCACAGGACAAAGGACCTTGTCTGTCTTCTTCACTGTATTCCCATTAGAAGTATAGCACATAGTAGATTCTCAGTAAATATTTGTGACTATGACTGATCATATTTTTCAAATATTATGACAATACTATCTCTTATCATACATGTTTTTCTAAAACCCAGTCATATCTTCTTTAAGAAGTAGAGACTAATTCTCTATCCCTTCAGTCTGGGAGGAGGTGGGGGCTTTTCATTGTCTTACAGCCAATAGGAAATGGTGGAAGTAATACTGTATAACTTCAGAGGCTGGGCCATACGTGGTGATACATCTTGCCTTTGGAGTCCATGTTAACCCACATGGAGAGGACTGAAACTATATGAAGAGAGTAAGATGCCCATCCCTCCGCCAGCTCCGCCAGCCCCATACTCTCCCAGACAAAGCCACCATATGACTTGAAACCACACAAGAGACCTTGGACCAAAACCACCCAGCAGAGCCCTACCAAAATTCCTCAGCCTTAGAAACCAGGAGAGATAATAACATAGTTATTGTTGATTCAGACACCAAGTTTGAGAGTGATGTGTTACACAGCCATAGATAACCAGGACTGTGAATGACAAGCTGAATGAATGAATGAACTAACACAATACAGCTTATTACTTCTAGTCTGATTCAGAATGGAGAAAAGAACGTGCTATTAGGATGGAGGATTATGTTTTAGAGATCTATATCTGTAAATAGGAATAAAATACTTGAGCAAAATCCCATTATCAACTTCTCCCAATTTAATACAAATTCAGGTATCCTGTTGATTAAATGATATCCCCTCCAGAATAGCAAAAGACATTTTTTTTTTTTACCACTACATAGACTATAAGAGCCAAATTTTTTCCCTGTCACAGGTTAACATTATTTCATGGTAGACATTTCTAATTATTCATGGCATTCTTTCTTGCTAACTATGGCCTCACATTCCTTTCTGAACAGCCGTTAATGATTGATTAGAGTTTGTACTCAGGATTTTTGCCATACCAGCCTTAATGAGACTCCTACACCCCAAATGAGGATTGCAGGTTGTCTTTATTCACCATCTACCACCCCACCCCCTTTCCTGAGATTTCTGCAGTGGCACCAGAATAAGGGACAACCTGAGAATTTTGTAAGTTGAAAGCATTTGGGCTTGTCTTTCAACACATCTAAAATTCTGTGGGAATGTCTGTTTCCACCTCTGATGAGGGAAGCAGCATTTGTTTAAAGGCTTTGGAACTTCTCCCTGATTGACAAATAGATGTGGAAGTCTCTATTGATAAGAACTTGCCAAGAATTGATAAGATTGTTGGGACTGTGGTAGAATTTTCAAAAACGTTGTTAGTTGGTTTTTATTGGGAAACAGCAGATCATTGGTTCTGAAAGGATTTTTTTAAAATTCACAATTGCTTCATGTGTTTGTATCTCACTTTCCCTTTCATTACATATATGTTTATTATTATCCATAAAATTGACGTAGTATCATTATCCACATCCATTTAAACTGAGGAAATCTAAAATCTCTTACCCAAAGGCATTTATTTATCATCTAAAATACTGCCTTCATCAAGCAGTCTATCCTGGTTCCCTATGATTCTTTGCGAATGTCAATATCGGTTGACATCTCTTAGACACCTCCACTATTCCGTGTGGTATAATTATTTTTGCAATTACTTTAACTCCTCCAATTATACCAAAATTCCTCGAGGGCAGAAACCACTTCTAACTGATCTTTGTGTTTCTTTCAGAGTCTGATAAGTAGGCAATTCATAGGATCCAAAATGTCAGTGTTGCTTACCACTCAGATTTCTTCTAAGTCACACCCACATCTCCCTTTCATAGAAGTCCACTTACAATCTGAACAAGAAAGCGTATCAGAGGACCATTCTGATTAGTGAGTTATGCTTCTTAATTGCTGACGTAACAAGAGTCCCTCATCCACAACAGGTGGTTTTGGAAATGCAGGGGAGGCATATTTTGTTTGTCACAAAATGTGGAGGATTTACAACTGAAGTTTAGAGTCCAAGGATGCTAAAAATTAAAATATGAGGAACAGTTCTCTGTAACAAGAAATTGTCCTGCTAAAATATCAGCTATGTCCCTAGTGAGCATGCCATTAGACTATTTACCTGGCTGTTTTCTGATTTAGTAGGTCTGGGATGAGACTGAAAAATGGCCTTTTTTTTACAGCTTCTTAGGTGATATTGATCCTGCTGGTCCAGAGACACACCGAGGACCACAGACCTACTAATATTTAACCCCTTGGTTAACCCATTAGTATGTAACGTCATGATTAGCCTCTGAGTTATGTTTTATATTATTCCTATTTTTCAATGAGAAAGCTGCTTTAGAGAGGTTATGTCTACCACTTATCCACAGATACATAATTAGGATAAGTATTGCTTAATAGATATAAGAGTGAGCCAAGAAGTTCATTAGTTTGGACAATACGCTGAGAGGTTGAAGTGAAGTCTCTAGAGACAGGCTCCTTGGGTTTTCTGTTTCTCAGCTGCACAAGCTTGAGAAAATTATTTGCATTCTCTGAGCCTCAGTTTCCTTTCTTTGAAACAGTGATGATAATGGCCCTCATAGGTGTGTCATGAAGATGGAATGAGACAGTGAACAAAAAGCTTAGAATGTTCTAAGGGAGAAGAGTAGAGTGAACAGTAGCTCTCAAAGAGTTTGCATCTCAGTAGAAGAACCAGGTAATAACCCTATACAAATGTAAATAGGTAATTCCAAACCCTAGAAGTGCAATGAAGAAATAGAATGGGGCATGACTTGGAAACAAGAAGTAGGAATGTTAGAGTCTGAGAGGACTCTTCCAAAACTCTTTTTGAGACCATGAATGATAAGAAGTCAGTCACATAAAACTGAAGAATGAGTGTTGCAGGCAGAGGCAAGAATAGGTAGAAAGGCACAGAGGTAGGAAAATATTTTTCTTATTCTAGAAACTGAAAGAAAGCTAGAGATGTTAGAATGGCATGAGTGCAGAGGGTTGGAGTGGAGGTGGGGGGAGGGGAGGCAGGGAAGAATGCAAAGGGTTGGCATGGAAGCTGTCGGTAGCCATCGATTATCATGATGACAGGTAAGCATTTTATCCCAGAGAGGTGAAAACCTATGGGAAGGTTTAAAGCAACGGAGTGACTTGACTGGATTTGTTTTTAAACAGATCAGTTTCATTGCTATATTATGAGTGGATTATGGCAATCAAGAGTAGAAGCATGCAAACCACTTATGCTGCCACGATGTAGACCAAGTGGCTTGGGTTACCAGAGAGATGAAGAGAGTAGAGAGATTCAGAGTGTCTGGAGCTAACTGATAAATATGGAGGAGCAGGGCGTTGGGTTTAACAATAGTGTGGATGGCCAGACAATCTGCTATAATAGGGAGCGTTAAGGTAGATACATATTTTGGAGTTAAAAAGCACATGGGGGAAGTTCCCATTGTGGCTCAGCAGTAACAAACCAGAATATTATCCATGAGGATGCAAGTTCTATTGCTGGCCTCACTCAGCAGATTAAGGATCCAGCGTTTCCATGAGCTGTGGTGTAGGTCACAGATGCAGCTCAGATCTGACATTGCTGTGGTTGTGGCATAGGCCAAGAGCTGCAGCTCCAATTCAGCGCCAGGCTAGGAACATCTATATGCCATGGGTACGGCCCTAAAAAAAAGAAAAAAAAAAAATATATATATATATATTCATGGAGGATGTAAAATGGATTACACAGGCCAGAGGAAACAACTTTGGGGGGTTATAGATAAGTTCAGTATATTAATTGTGGCCTTAGTTCCACCCATGTTTATCCAGACTAAAATTCAAGACGTTACATGTTTTAAATATGTACAGAGTCAGTTATACCTTAATAAACCTGTATTTTTAAAAGCTGTGGGGGGTGTGCATCATGATATGCCAGGCCAAAATATGCCACTTTGGCATAGAATTATTTTGTACTGAAGGCACTGAAATAGCTTTCTTCAAAGAGGAAGAATTGCAAAGCAAAACCAACTTAGAAGAACAGAGAATATACATTGTTTTTTGTTTGCTTATTTGTTTGTTTTTTGACTTCTAGAACTCAAGGCTTTTGTCCCCATTATCCTTGAGGAAGACAGAACTCGGAGGGTCTTCCTGGACTAAAATGTATCAAAAGTCATGGTCTGCAAAGCATACATGACCGTGTACCTTTTAAAAAAATCTCTAAGTAATTATTATGAAAACGTTGGCATGGGAATGGCAGTCAATATTCTAAATGTTCTATGGGTATGATTTCTCTCTTTACAAAGCCTCCTCTCTAAAATTTATTGTCTTGTTGAGGTTTGTTTAAAAATAAATAAATAACATTGTACTGAGCTGGGAGTTACACACAGACAGCCAGTCATTTAAAGACTCATTAATCACTGGTTTAAATCCCAGGGTCTCCAGCCATCCAAATTAATGCCTGAGATCTTGATCCGAGTCATGAATAAGCTATCAGACCTTGCACAATAAAGGCACTGGGTCCTCAAAAGATGTGAACGCCCTTTCATTTCAAACACATACATTGAAACTTACAAATTCCCTAAAATATAAATTAATTGATTCCAAACAAGAATTATATTGTACAGCAAGAATCCAACTGCAAGAGAGAAAGGGTAGATTTTTCCACTACTGACTAAACAGTATAGGATGTTAAAAAGGATTTTAACCTGTTCACATTTCACTTGGACACAGGGCCTTTCAAATTATCCACTACCTCATGTAACAGAAGAATGACTAGTTCCAGTGCTGCAGGGAAAACTGCCTTTGTTGACTTTTTAAGAGATGATTCAGTAGACAAAAATATTACCTACATTAAATAGGCGAGTTAAAGAAATTCCAAGAGTAATTTTTAACTATACACAATTTTTAACTTAGATGCAACCATCAGCTACTTACTCTGCCTAAGAGGTGATGCTGCATTAAGGGCTCAACTATTTTCTTCAGACCTTCATATATAAACTTAGAATATAGTAAGTGCTTGACAAATGAGAGCCATAGCAAATGGGTTGCAGTGACCATACTCATCATGGGATCAGAAGTAGTAATTATAGTAACAGATGACACAGGTAAAGAAAGATCTCTATGAACAAATATTAGGGCTTCTCTGAGACTGATTGTCTTATAGTTTAAGGTTTCTAAGCACTCTAATTAAGGGATTATCCTGAAAAATTAACAGTTTTAGAATTTGATGATTGTTCCTTTAGGAGGTTATTTCGCTGGGGGAGATAAATGGTCATTTACAGAGAAAGTTCTTTGTTCTAGCTATAATCTCATTACACTGACATTCTACTTCGTGATTTTTCAAGTGAAGCCATTCATTTATCCTTCAGGTTGTTTAATTATTAATTTTTCTAGCACAGTCTAAACTAAAGAAATAATGAAAATTCTAGATAAGAAATTTGTAGTTTCTAACAAGTGTAGGGCTGAAACAGAGCCAAAGTCCTGCTTTGTGTGATTTATTACTAACACCCAGAGCAATTTGGACTAGCTTTTAGGTTTTAAAGTTTAAAAGATCTTTCTTTATTTTTACCTATGTATATATTTAGGGGTATTTATAACTATATGAGTTTCACAGTAAATTTGATGCTTTTTTAAAATCTAAGTTTTCTTGAATTTCACTAGCCAAAACCATTTCTTTCATGTAACTACCCAGATGAGAGGTGGTAAATTTGAACAGGAATATTCATGATAACAGGTACTATGTTGTACTATTTGGGTTATATACTGTTATAGACATTACAAAATGTATTCATATCTAAGATCTCAATCTATTGATATTGTAGTAAATAATCCCAAACCAGGAAGAATTGAAAAGTAGAGAGGCAGAGTGAAGGGAACAATCTAGTCTTATCCTTTACTGTCATAGGATAAGTTAATTATCTCAAGCAGTAGAATACAGTTCAAAATTGGACCACAAGACAAATTGGAGGCCAAGGTTCTTCTTCCCTTTTCCTCTATCACTTCCTCCATTTTTCCTATTATTTTCTTTTTTAATTGAAGTATAATCAATGAATAATATTATATAAAGTACAGATGTACAATATAGTGATTCACAATTTTTTAAAGATCATACTCCATTCATAGTTATAGTACAATATATTTTATGACTAATGGTTTCTACCTCCTACTCCCCCACCTCTATCTTACCTCTCCCCTCTCCCCACTGGCTACCACTAATTTGTTCTTGCTTCTTTTTTGATCAAGAACTTGCAGAGATGTTTTTATCCTCCTCTAGAACTGCACAGACTGAAGCCACTGCTTGCTCGCAGGGCTTCCTGTTACTGTGTCCTTCATCCCACAATTTAACATGGAGTAGAGATAATGGTGTTTACGAGACCTTCTGCATTGCGGGGTTTTTTCCTTTTTTGGGAGGGAGGCGGAACTTATGGTTGGGTGTTGTACATTATCAACAGGAAGGAATAATTATTGAATACCAGCTTCAGGGTTCAGAGGATGATCTATGACGTCGTTTGGTCTAACATTTCCATTAGCAACTTACTTATCAAAAAAAAAAAAAAAGACTCAGAACAGTAGACTGATTTTATTTTGGTAAGTATTTATCATATATTTAGGAAAATATAAAATACACATGTGCATTTTAAAGACTAATTGTGAGGAAACACCTAAGTATCCACAACCTAGCTTACAAGATAGAATGTTGCCAAGACCACATCAGTCCCTCTCAGAGGTATTCATTATCCAGACATCTCTGATACTCATTACCCTGCTTTTCTTTATAGTTTTGCCACCTAAGCAGGCATCCTAGACACTATAATTTAGCTTTGCTTCTTTTTTGAAGCTCATATAAATGAATTATAGGTATATATGCTTTTGTGTCTGAGTTCTCTTACTAAATATCATGTTTTTATTCATCTATGTTGTATATTCATTCATTTTTATTGTATAGTATTTCATCCCTTATAAATATATCATAATATATTAATTCATTCTTTGGGGGAACATTTGGATTTTTCCAGACCTTCTTAGGGTTTTTTCAAATAATACTTCTTTGAATATTCTTGCAAATGCCTTCTGTTGCCTGTATGAACATTTTTCTACAATATACAGAGGAGTGGAATTTCTGGGCTAATGCGTATCTTTACTTTTAACATTCAACTGGTTTCTCATTTGCACTCTTAAAATATTTAAAAATATAAAACCATGATTCTCATACAAATATAAAGCCAATAACATGAAATATTTAACTCATTAATCAGTGAAGGAACTTATAAATGTCAGTCAGTTCAAAGAATAATCCAAAGAACCCACAAATACATAGAAATCAAGCATTCTCATGGGAGTTCCCTTCGTGGATCAGCAGTTAATGAACATGACTGGGATCCATGAGGATGTGGGTTTGATCCCTGGTCTTGTTCAGCGGGTTTAAGATCCAGTGTTGCCTTGAGCTGTGGTGTACGTCACAGATGCAGCTCTGATCTGGTGTTGCTGTGGCTGTGGCTGTGGCCAGCAACTGTAGACCTTATTCGACCCATAGCCTGGGAACTTCCATATGCCGCAAGTATGGCCCTAAAAAGGAAAAAAAAAAATTCTGAAAAGAATTTATAAGTAGATGCCAAATTGGTCAACATATATTGGGTAATTATTAATAATTATTAATGCCATTCTACTGGACACAATTTGCATTTCTCTGTAGTTTTCAGAGCTGTGAAATAACTCAAGGACAGCAATAACCTGGAAGGGTGCACTTGACAGGACACTTAGTAATCTTTTTGGTCTTTATCAAAGTCTTTCACTGTTTATCCCAAAAGTATGACTTCACTCACCTTAGCAATACATGTGACTTCCCATTCCTACATATTCTTGGCACAGATGGTAGCACTGGACCTTTTATCAATTTGGTGGGTCTATAATGGTTATCACATTGTGGTTCTAGTTTGCATTTTCCTTGTTGTTAATAAAGCTAAGCACCTTTCCATATGTTCATTGGCCATGTGGATAGCCTCCTTTTATGAAGTACTGCTCAAATTTGGTGCATTTTCTCACAGGTTAAATTGCTTTTTAAGAGCCTGTAGGAACTTCAGCAGTCATCCATCTAGTACACCAATGCCTCTTCTTCTGTCATTCTTGTGCCACCTTGACAGTGTGGGTCTTAGCTGTATGCCTGCTATTATTTACTTGATATTTTTCTTTAAGTTGACTCTTTTTATTATTTATATACTGTACATTGATTTAAAAATAAAATTTTATGAATATTGTAAATGGAAAACCAATATTAACTTGGCATAAACAGAAGATAACAGTTAAATGAATACAATAAAAGCAAAATAGCATTGCTAAATTTAACTGGGTAGATTGAGTCCCACTCTCTCTCCTCTTTCAATTTATTTCTAGCCCCTACCCCAAATGAGGAAGGAAACAAGCAAGTATTAGAGTGATCTAAAAGAAATATTAACACCAAATAGACTTTTTCCCTCTTAATACGAAGATTTGCAAGAAGACTGACATGGGAATACAATCTCGGGGTCTGGTTCAGTGTGATTTAATGTCACATCCAGATCCTTCTCCCATCTAAACATCTGTCGTGGTCTCCAGAGGAAGGATTCTGCCCTTTGGTTTCATCTGACCCATTTCTTTTAGAGTCGAAGGAGCTGAGGAACCTAGAGAGGTAAATGAGAGATAGGCAGAATAATACCCCCCAAGATGTCTACAGTCTAATCCCCAAAATTTGTGAATAGATTACTTCACGCAGCAAGAATCTTTGCAAATGTGTTTCAAGTTGGACCTTGAGAAGGGAGGATAATCCTGAATTACCTAGGAGGGCCCGATATAATCAGAATCCTTAAAAGCAGAATATCTTGTCTGGCTGTAGTTAGAGACTTGCAGGAGCAGAAGAGGCAGGAGAGATTTGAAATCTGAAAGGGACGCATGTTATTGGCTTTGAAAGTAAAGGAAACCTAGAGTCAGGAAGTGTAGGTGACCTCTGGAAGTGGAAAATAACCCCTGGCTGACAGCTAGCAAGGAAACCTCAGTCTCACAATTGGCGTAGAGAAAAATTCTGCAAAGAACCTGCAAAGAACCTGCAAAGAACAAAGACTATGGGGGAATCAGGAATTCCCGTCGTGGCTCAGTGGAAACGAATCCAACTAGGACCCATGAGATTGAGGGTTCAATTCCTGTCCTCACTCAGTGGAGTTAAGGATCCGGCGTTGTGTGAGCTATGATGTAGTTTGCAGATGCGGCTCGGATCCCACGTTGCTGTGGCTGTGGCGAAGGCCGGCGGCTACAGCTCCAATTTGACCCCTAGCCTGGGAACCTCCACATGCTGCATGTGTGGTCCTAAAATGACAAAAGACCAAAAAAGAAAAAAAAACTGTGGGGGAATCAGATATGTCCCCAGAATCTCCGGAAAAGAGCTGTGGCTCTTGATTTCAGCTTTATGGAACCCAGAGCAGAGAAACCAGTCAAGCTTACTAGACTTAGAACTTGTAGAACCAAGAGATAATACATTTTCATTGTTAGAGGCTGCTAAATTTGTGGTAATTTGTTACAGCTCCCAAAGAAAATTAAATACAGTGGTTTGTTCAAAGTTACACAGTGATTTCAAATCACAGTTAAAACAAGAACCCAATCTTTTACATTTCATTCCACGGCTTTTTATACTATATTGCATAATTACATTGATTAAAAAGATACATTGGCATATAATAAAATATATAAGACTCTTCTTAAATTGTACTTCCCATTCACCTGTTTCTGTCAAGGTTGTTGATGTACTTGTATGTTCCAGGGCCACAGAAGTGCAAGAGAAGGAGATGTAGTGAAAAATTTTAAATTATTCTCACAGAGCAATGGCATTTGAGTCACATTTTCAATCCAACAATTTTCAAACTGGAATATTTTGTGCAAAGTAGATAATGTCCCAAATGGTAAAGGGCAGAGCATGTGAGTCACAGGGCCGAGGAGATAACTCATTCTTCAGAAGGTTATAAAAAAAAATAAGGAAAGGAAAGAAAGACAAACAAACCTGGGACAACAAAGTTCAGTGCTCTGATGACTTAATGCAGTCAATTTACAGTTCACACCACTTTTCCACAGAGGGCAGTGGATAAAAGATTGGCTGAGCCGCTGCCTATTGAATAAGATGTCCTACTGAGGAGGAAATTAAATGTCTCCTGTCAAACACCTCCTGGGTTTGCTCTGATTTCCCTAATAAATACAAAACTTTCTCTCTGAATAATAGCTTTGTGGGCAGTGAGCTGTTGGCAAGAAAGTTGATGGAAAAGAGTGACTTCTCCCCCACAATCATTATTTTTTCCTTCATTATGTACAGACCACTCCATTGATGTCCAGTGCCATTGAAGGTGAAGCAAAAAGTAGGCTTTTATGTCTCTTTCATAAAGAGGGTTGTGTGACTTTTGATTCTTGGCCAACACAAGAGAAGATGCTATTACTGGTTACCGTTAAGTTGTGATCATTTCTTGGTGAACTACTGAACAGGGAAATTGGGCAAAAATGCAAAAGTTTTCCTCCTTTTCAGATCAAAAATTTTAACATTGTTTTGACAGTCTTGAAGCTCCAACAGCTGTTCCCCCCTCTTCTTTTATTTGGCTACCCCGTCATCAAGAGACCATAAAAATCAGACTCCCAAACCCAGTGTTGAACCTTCAGCTGGAATCTGAGCTTCAGCTCTGAGTGTTTTTGCCCTTTTAGAAAATAATTTTTTCAAACTCCTCATTATCCACAGGCTTTCTTCTGAACAGCAGATTATTTTATACTCCAAAATTAAGGAGAAAAAAAACCCAACAATTCTATTTAGTATTTTTATAGTCGACTTCAGCTCTAGTCCTGCTATCAAGATGGATTTTATATAAATTAATAAGGGCTAAATAAAGTTGTTTTCAGGCAGACATTTCTCTCTATGAACACTGAAAAATGCTGGTGAGGATAGGAGTAATTAAATGCATTCCCAGTTAGAGGAAATCTTACATTAGCAATTTCTATCAAATTTGCTGTCCAAAAAGATGTCCTGATCAATGTAAATCAGAGGCTTGCATAATTGGTACAAAGGGAAAAATTGAACTATTTCTCTTCCCACTGTGAAATTTTCCACCACAGTTCAACAGCGGATTGAGATCACCCTCGGGTTTCTCCACATCAATATCAACCAACTACATCAATCTTCTAGTTAGCTAAGCACCTGCCGGGGTGTTAACGTGGGAGAGAGTCATAAATCTGAGTAGTAGATAAGTCAGTGTTCCTTCTGGGTCTTAATTTCCTCTTCTGTAAAATGGAAGTTTCTTGAGCCAGACAACATTTAATGAATTCTACACTCCATTCCACAACTATAACCTGAATTTTGTAATGTGGACTCTGTATGCTTTAACTTATTAGTATTATTATTATTTAAAGTGACACATGCTTATTATTTTAAAAATCTACAAATTACCAACACATGAAAAAAGATTTTAAAAGCCATAATGTATACATTCAGAAATGTTTAACATTCAAAGCAATGTCTTTTCAAACTTTTTATTCTGTATTTATAAGTCAGTAATTGGAGGTATGTAAATACACACACACACACACACACATATACATAAATTTTTAAATTACTCTTTTTCATGTAATAAATTATAAACATTTCTCCATGGTAAAAAGTGTAGATCTATATAATTTTAACTACTGGAAAGAGTCTCGTTATGTACTATAAGGTATTTAGTCAGTTCTCTTTTGATGGACATTTGTTTCCAGTTTTTTACTGTTACCAACAGTACTGGAGTGAACAGGATATACATACCTCTTTACCTACATAAGCGGATTTCTGTGGTATAGAGACCCATAAGTACAATTAACAGGCCAGAGCACATGAGCATTTGTAGGTATCATGCTGTGTTTCTGTTGGGCTGTGGGTATTATGCTGTGTTTCTATTGGACTGTGAATAAAATGTCAGCGGCATGAAAAAGCCCATTTCTTTTCCCAAGACTTTAGTGATGTGACTTAGAAACTATAGGAAATAGACTCAAGTCATATTTGATTTTTTAAATTCTTACAAGTTCTTACTTTGAATTTGGGATTTATGTGTTTACATAAAATTACATGTATGTCATTTCTGACAATGCCAGATATACTTGAGATATTCAGTTTGGCAAATATTGCTTTTCTCACCCATATAGTGAAGACACACAAGCAGATAATATCTCCGAAATTTTCTAAATACTTAAACTTTAGTTGATGTGAACAGATCACTTTTCAAACAATCTACTGAAGACTCTACATTGAATGGAGTAGCCAACACAGTTATGATAAAGTTAAGAACACAGTTTAGCCTTTATTTTATCTTTCTTTACCTTCCCTTTCCTTTCTTTTGTTTCCTTCCGCCTTTGCTTTTTCAGTAAAATACCAGTGATAAGGCAATGGTGTAAATAAAACAGGGCCAGAAAAGGAGGAGTCAAGTAATAAGTGGTGCTCTTATAAACAGTGTGATTAGGGAAGTCTTCTTGGAGGAGATGTCAAGGATCTGAATGAGGGAATGAAATGAGTCATGTGAATATGCGAGGGAAGAGAGCTCCAGGCAGTGAGAACAGCAGATTCAAAGAAACCCAAGTAGAAATAATGTGTGGCATTTTATGGGACAGCAAGAAAGCCAATATATCTGAAGTAGAGTAAGCAAGAGAAATAATAGACATGTGATATTAAGTTTCAGTGTGTCAAGCAGAGATGTCACATAAAGTGTTGGATATAGGGGAAGTTCCCCTGTGGCACAGCGGGTTAAGGACCCAGCAATGCTGCAGCTGTGGAGCAGGTCACAACTGCGTTACAGGTTCAGTCCCTGGCCCAGGAACTTCCACATGCTGCAGGTGTGGCCAAAAAAGGGGGGGGGGTTAGATATAGGCATTTAGCTTTCAGAATGAGCTTGAAACATGCATGTGAGGAGTCATACATGTGCAGGTGAACCACATAAAAAATTGTTGTAAGATACTGCTTGAAAATGGGCCATACATGCACACATACACGTGTTTGTGATATGTGTAAATTGGGGAGTTGGTGTTAGCTTTTGTACAGGTCCTCTGAGAGGCAGGCACCAAGGTAAAATTTAAACAAACAAGAGATTGAGTGGAAGAAATTCCCTGGAAGAGTAAAGGAGGGAGGGAACAGAGACAGGTGGGTAGAACTTCAGACTGCAATGTGGGTCAGACACCTAAGAAAGGAGAGTGGAAAGGAAGAGGTTTGGGATGGAAAAGCTTTCAGCTGCAGCTCAGTTCTGAGAAAGCCTCAGCCTGACTGGTGTTGAGTCCCTACGATTAACTTATCCAATGGAGGAGTTCCACATCAGGCAGAAATGGCTCATCTCTAGAACCCCTACATGCTCTCAACTCTGTGAGTACCTGTGGGAGCACAGGACACATGCATGAATGGTGTGATAAGTCTGAGGGTATAGCAGTTAGAGGCTATCAATCAACTACGTTCTTTTCAGCTCCTCTTCAAGAGAAAAAAGATTGGAGTGGTACACTCCAGGGCCAACACAGTGACCAAAGTATAATTTGATTCTATATACAAATTTTAGCTCTGGAAATCTGTCTGACAAGTGAATTTTTATATTCACTCTCACTTAAGTTGGAAATGAATAAAGCTCTGTATAAGGCTCAGGGATTTTCTAATTGAACACTCCATGGTGTAATGAGATTGAATAAGATGGGAAGTTCTTCAGAAAAGTATAGAACTACCATATGATTCAGCAATCCCATTCCTGGGCATATGTCCAGAAAATACTGTAATTCAAAAAGATACATGCACTCCTATGTTCATTGCAGTACTATTCACAATAGCCAAGATGTGGAAACAACCTAGATGTCCATTGAAAGATGAATGGATCAAGAAGCTGAGGTGCAGGAGTTCCCATCATGGTTCAGTGGCAATGAACCGGACTAGTATCCATGAGGACGCAGATTTGATCCCTGGCCCCGTGCAGTGAATCCTGCATGGCTGTGGCACAGGCCAGCAGCTGCAGCTCTGATTCAGCCCCTAGCTTGGGAATTTCCATATGCTGTGGATGTGGCCCTAAAAATACAAAAAGAATAATGATGTTTTGGGAGTGCCTATTGTGGCTCAGTGGAAATGAAACTGACTAGTATCCATAAGGATGTGGTTTCAATCCCTGGCCCTGCTCAGTGGATTAAGGATCTGGTATCACCATGAGCTGTGGTGTAGGTTACAGATGTGGCTCAGATCCTGTGTTGCTGTGGCTGTAGCATATGCCAGCAGCTGCAACTCTAATTCAAGCCCTCGCCCGAGAACTTCCATATGCTGTACATGAGGCCCTAAAATGCAAAAAAAAAAAATGAAGTCATGGCACATATACACTATAGAATACTACTCAGCCATAAAAATAACAAAATAATGCCATAATGCCATTTGCAACAGCATGGATGTAACTAGAGTTTCTCATACTAAGTGAAGTTAAGTCAGAAAGAGAAGGACAAGTACCATATGATATCACTTATGTGTGGAATCTAGAACATGGTGCAAATGAAATGACCTACAAAACAGAAACAGACTCACAGACATAGAGATCAGACTTGTGGTTGCAAGGGGGAGGGGGGAGGGGGGAGGATGAATGAGGAGTTTGGGGTTAGTAGAGGCAAACTATTACAGTTAGAATGGATGGGCAATGAAGTCCGACGTATAGCAGAGGGAACTATAGCCATTCTCTTGAGATAGAATATGATGGAGAGTATGAGGAAAATAATGTGTGTGTGTGTATGTGTATACATTTCTGATGTACAGCAGAAATTGGCACAGCACTGTCAATCAACTATAATTTTAAAATAAATAATATCTGTAAAAATTCAAGAAAAATATCACTTTCATTCATTTGGTCTCACTTAACAGTGCGAGGATAGATGGATGGAAATTGAGTCGTTTCAGAAAAGTCTTTTGCCCTCCAGGAAGAAGGTGAAAGTGAAGTAGCTGGGCCAGATAGAGAGTATGCAAAGAAATCACAGTTCTTGAGAAAAGGCAAGAATTAATAAATTCTAAAGGAGACAAGTGAGAGAATGGCCAGTACAAATCTCCCCACCCAGTCCTCCCACACAGATAAAAGCCAGCTTAGTAGCTGAAATCATTCTCTTTTTGACAGTTTTAGCTGTAGTTCCAGCAGCTCCTAGAGCTATTGGTATTTCCATCAACCAAAGTTGAGCCTGAGTGTCTACCATAGTTGCTCTGAAAGTAACATT
Organism: Catagonus wagneri; assembly: GCA_004024745.2. Lineage (NCBI taxonomy): Eukaryota > Metazoa > Chordata > Mammalia > Artiodactyla > Tayassuidae > Catagonus > Catagonus wagneri. The sequence continues at coordinate 49,824,254 of PVHT021183699.1, read as the reverse complement.
TTTATAATACGTTGGGGTCCAGATCTACAAGTATGATTAGGCAGAACGATTAATTTCAAGTCATGACTAAAGTCAAGTAGACCAAAATAATTCTATTACTACTCAGTTCTGGTCAGATATTTTATGGCCCAGTTTCCTAATATCTGGTTAGTAGGGACTGGTTTTCTTTGCTTCCAAAGATTTCCATCTAGTTTTATCTCAAACATTTTAGCTTGGTAATCTGGACGACAGAAAAGAAAGGGAGGAGTATGCATAGTAAACACGTGGATGTTAGTGTCAGACTGCCCAGGTTTGACTTCTTACTTTACCACTTCTAACTGTGTGACTTTGGACAAGTGATTCTACCTTTCTACACCTTGGTTTTATTGTCTATAAAATGTCCCTTATTGATTGTTGAAAGGATTCAAAGTAATTTACATATAGCATGTCAGAGTAGAAACTGGCCCCTAGTAAGTATTTTGTAAAGTTACGTGCAAGTATTATATACTTTCAGTTGTAAATAGACATTTTTCCCCACAATCATTTCACCTTAAACTACTTTTATGATCAACTTGCCATTTTGTTTTCTTGAATAACAATATATCATTTTGTGTTCTTGAACATATATATTTGTAATAAAAAAGAGGAACTTGGGAGAACTGACTTTGGTCTTATTACCATTCGGTCTCCTTAGTGTGTGGGGAGTCGTCCTGAAAACAAAGTTCGTGAGGAGGAAAACGTTGATGCCAACACATTGTGATCCTATCTTCTAGGAGACTTTTTGGTCTGCACTGCTGATGCTGCATGGATGTTACATTCCAGTTCCACCGACCCATGTTAATCAAAGCACTACCATGAAGAGCCATCACTTGTGCATTAGCTTGAACTAGACAATTCTTTCCACTTATTTGGAGAATAAAATGAAAACATGCATTTTCATCTATTTTTGTATTAGTGGCTCTGCCTAAATTGCACATGGCAGGCCCATTAATATAATCCAGCTTCACTTAGCATAGGTTTTGCATTTGTGGAAATGAGAGGCTAACTGATTCATTAAATCAGCACAGGATGAGGGGTATAATTATGGCCTCCTATCCTTTGTATCTCTGTTTAGGCCTAGCCTGACTGACATTGAACTGACACTCATTCACTGCAGTGAAATTTGCATTTGACACCCATCCATTGCATATATCCCTTAATTTTTTCTCCTTTAAAAATATATAACCCAGCTATTCCTTGTAAACGGAAAGATAAGCTGAGGGAAAGATATTGGTGGCAGAGATTCCCTATCCCAGGAGAGAGCAGCTTGCTGTATAAGTGCTTGCTGGGCAGAGAAAAATAAAAGATGATACCCTTCCTCCCAATCTGCCCGACAGTGTACCGAATCATCGCTCTCTGGGACAGCATTGACTATGGATATTTGCAACCTCCCGAACCCTCTCTCTTACTCTAGCGACTCCATTAGTACACACCACAACTTGTCTGCTTAAAGGCTATCCATCTTAGTGTCCCTTGGTGAACAGAACACTTCTATTTAAGATAACAATAAAATATAATTAAGCCCAACTCCTACTCAGTCAAGTCTCTAGATTTCTGTACCTCCAGTAAGAGAGATGTATATCAACATCCAGGAACTCTTTTTTAACAGTAAGTAAGGCTGATAAAGAAGGGAGGGATATCTTCCTGACAGCACAGATGTGCTCCTCTTGCTGAACAGTTGCTCAGTCTTGTGGATGCGTTCTGCCCCGGTCAGAGGTTCAGCTTCTCTGGGAGACAGCTCTCCAATCCCTGGGAAGGGGACATCCATCATTATCCATGGGTCAGAATTTCCAGCAAGGCTAGAGGAAACATTTTGATTAATGCCTACATGGTGACCTGGATGAAGGCCAGGGCTGAAAGTTGTGGTCGAAAGGAGGTAAGAAATAATTATTTTTTAATAACCTTGGTCATTGTCTTCTTGTGGCTCTTATCAGGAATTCTAAGCTTATTCCACAATATTAAAACCCAATCTAGATAAGCTATTATGAATGAGTTCCTGTATCCTAGAAACCATACTGTGATGATGAGGTTTTGAGCCCCGACACATAGTATGTTTGAAGTTTATGTACTTTTTTCCTTTTTCCTGAAGATTCAAACAAAACTGACTTCATTTGGTCAAAAGAGCCATACAGAAAGCAAAGAAATTGATTCTGATGAGATTTTAATAGGCTTCCTCAAATACTTAAAATATCCTTGTCTATATATTCCTGAATTACAGTTGAACATGTAAGAACGTCTGTTAGGGGTTTTTATAAAAATGTTTATCAAACTAGAACTGCAGGAGCTGTTGTATTCTTCTTCAACTGTAATGACTAGAGCAGTGATCCTCTTAGATGGTGGTCTAAACTCCTTTTATATATGAATATATAAATAGCAATTGATCTTCATCTTCAAATTCTGATGCATACAAATCATTAATTTTCTTTGTTAAAAAAAAAGAATAACTTTACTCCCCTGACATGAAGTGGTGAGAAGGGCACTTTAATTCTGTGGTATTTGTTCCAAAACACATAATCCCAATCTCATCAAAGAAAAACATCAGAAAAACCTCATTGAGGGACTTAGTACAAAATACCTGAGCAGAACTGCTCAAAACTTTAAGATTACGAAAATCAAGGAAGGAATGAGAAATTAACAGGTCAGATGAGGCAGAATGCAGTGGACTACTACTCATCCATAAAAAAGAATGAAATAATGCCATTTGCAGCAACATGGATACTACTAGAGATTCTCATAGTAATGAAATAAGTCAGAAAGAGAAAGACAAATACCGTATGATATCACTTATATGTGGCATTTAAAGTTTGGCACAATGAATGTATATACAAAATAGAAACAGACTCGCAGACGTGAAGAACAGGCTTGTGGATGCCAAGGAGGAGGGAGGAGAGAATGGGAGGGACTGGAAGTTTAGAGTTAGTAGATGCAAAGTATTACATTTATAATGGATAAACCTTAAAGTCCTACTCTGTGACACAGGGAACTATATTCAATCTCTTGAGATATGCCATGATGGAAGATAATATGAGAAAAAGAATTATATGTGTTTATGACTGGGTCACTTTGCTGTCCAGCAGAAATTGGCATAACATTGTAAATCAACTGTAATTAAAAAAAAAAAAAAAAAAAGAGGAGACATGACAACTGAATGCTATGTGGTCCCTTGACTGGATTCTGGAACTGAAAGAGCACTTAAATAGAAAAAACTGGTGAAACCCAAATAATGGTTTGGACAGTAGTAATGTGTTAGTATCTGTTTCTTAGTATTGATACATGTGCTTTGGAAATGTAAGCTGGTAGCAATAGGGAAGCGGTGAGGTATATAAGAGAACTCTCTATATTATATTTGCAATTTTTCTGTAAGTGTAAAAAGTATTTCAAAATTAAAAAAAATAATAATAACTTACATGCAACCATAGCCCTCATTCTACTGGCCTGGCAGTAAATTCAGTCCTTGTCATTCCTGGAGCTTCTTGTACCCTCAAGGTGTCAGTTTTTGTTTTTTTAATCTATAGAAGTTATTACTGATGTCATCATTGTTTACACTCACAAAGATGCTTAATATCAACAGCTGTCTTATGTTTGGGAAGCACAGGCAAGAATGAGAATCCCAGACCTAGGGTTCATTTTTCTTAAGTGTACCCAAAAGTTATGCCCTTAAGGCTTCAAGTCTATCTGTTAAGAAACTACTTCATGGGGCATCCTAACTTCCATCCACTTCCCAGGAGGAGTGAAAAAAAACATAGATAAACTCTCTTTTCTTGCTCTCCTCAAAGATTCCCACTTCCTAGAAGTACCTACCATCCTATTTTCCCCAAGCTCAAGCTTTCACAAAAGAGAGTCAATTTCCTGCCATTTTTCACTGCCCTATGAAATTTCTTAGCAGGAAGAATACAAAGACTGGTTATTTGCTTGTAGTTTGTACAGGGCAAACTACAATGAAAATAAACACAAACTGATATATAAATAAATTTTCCTGCCATTCATGTAATTGCATGCTGCTTTATTATAGGGACCCCAATAACTTAATTTAAGGAAGTGCACACAGTTGAAATCTCCACACTTCTGCCTTCAACCTTCATCTTGCAGCAAAAGAAACTGATACCTGTACAGCTCTGCTTTTGCCTTAGGGTACTTCATTCCTTGAATCTGAAGTTTCTAGCATCTTTCTGCTCCAAGAAGGGTGACAAGCCCTCTCTTCTTCTCTCACCTTGCTCCTTTCCATGGTGAGAGACTTAATGAGATCACTCAAGGCCTTGAGGCCAAGCAGAGAGCAAGCCCAGGAAGAATGCAAACAGAGCCGGGAATGTTGATGGTGAGAGGTCAAGGTAAAGAAAGCCTCAGAGCAGGAAATTAAGGGAGAAGTAGGGGGCTCTGAAACAGGGTAGAGACCCCATTTGGTCTGGACAAAAACACAGCAGATTCCTGATCACGAAAAAGGTATGAACTGGATTCATTGTCAGTGTTTGCAGAAACAAATCCTAAATTCTTGAAACCCTAAAATCCTTTCAGTTTGTCAAAGTTAATCGAAGAGTGAATGAGTGTTCACAACTCTCTAGCTATAAAAATGGAGCTGCTCATGTTAAGTAAAAGTTTTTGGCTGAAAGTGAGTCTAGAAAACAGCACTGCCACTAGTCCCTTCAGAAAGTGGTCATGGTCACTTCTCAAGAGACACATGTCATAAACCGTGACTTTGGAAAAAATTCTTGTCTTCCTCACTTACTATCCTAACATTTATAAAGTTTGACTGGGGCAAGAGAATAAATGCAAGTCCACATACAATAGATCTAAATGTTTAAAAGTTGTAAGTCAGTGTAACGAATTGTTAAATAAAATGTAATCTATCCTGCTACCTTGGTAAATAAATCTTCATTATGCAAAATCAAAATGTGTAAAGGGGAGTTCCCATCGTGACTCAGTGGTTAACGAATCCGACTAGGAACCATGAGGTTGCGGGTTCGGTCCCTGGCTTTGCTCAGTGGGTTAATGATCCGGCATTGCCGTGAGCTGTGGTGTAGGTCGCAGACAGGGCTAGGATCCTGCGTTGCTGTGGCTACGGCGTAGGCCTGCAGCTACAGCTCCAATTAGACCCCTAGCCTGGGAACCTCCACATGCCTCGGGTGCGGCCCTAAAAAATGACAAAAGGCAAAAAAAAAAAAAAAGATGTGTGAAGGGAGTTCCCTGGTGGCCTAACAATCAAGGCTCAGTGTTGTGACTTCTGTGCTACTGTAGCTTGGGTTCAAGAACTTCTGCATGCTGAGACCATAGCCAAAAAAAAAGAAAAAACAGTGTGAAATATATCTTTTTTATATGTTGGATAATTTGTGGAATATCAAAGGCAACTGAATTTAATTATTTTTGCTTACTGTTCTGGGTGTTCTATTATTGAGATAATGATATATGTTTGAGTAATAAGGACAAGATTCTTAAATGATTATATATCTATTGCATAAATTATTTTTCTGGCCTTCATTTCCACAAAATTACTAGTTATGTTGTTATAATCATAATTTTCACTTATTTTATATTCTGGTGACAATCATAGACTAAAGAATTAAAAAACAAAATTAAAAAATGAAATTTGGTCTGCTTACATTTTAAATATGTTTCATCAGGAATACAAATTAAATGTAAAAAGTTGAACTTAAAATCATTTTCAAATGCATTCAAGTTATTTTTCCTAATTATCTAGAAGTATTTGTAAAGATGGAGTCAAAATATTTATCATGTTATAAGTCAAAGTTAATTTTTTAAACTAAAGTAATATATTGTTTTATCTCAATTAAATTATCTTGTCTATACTTGTAAAAATAATAATATTCACACTGCTTGGCTTCAGTATTCACCTGATTGCCAATAGGTGACACAGTCCATGCATGATACACTTAGGGTAGATCAACACACATACACATTTAGAAATAAAATGGATATTTTAATATTGTAAAATATCCCTTATGTGCAATTGCTTTGACTGCCATGCTAATTCACATATATCTCCAGAACCATCAACTGGAAAACCAGGGGTGTCTAGAAAATGGGCATTTTAACCCTAATGGAAGATGGTACCTTTTTTTTCAAATTATAGCTCTCCCTTTCATTTTTTATTGAGATTTAATTGACATATAGCATATTAGTTTCATGTATATAACATAATGATTCTATATTTATGTATATTTGTGAAACAGCCATCACAATAAGTCTAGTTAATGTCCAAGGACACACAGTTATGAAATTTTTTTTCTTGTGATGAGAATCTGTAAGATCTGTTCTTTTAGCACCTTTCAAATCAACAGTACAGTATTAACTATAGTCATCATGCTGTCTAATATCTATAGGACTTATTTATTTTATAACTCGTAGTTTGAACCTTTTGACTACCTTCACCCATTTTGTCAGCCCTCCACCTCCCACCTCTGGCAACTGCTGATCTGTTTTCTGTAACCCTGAGTTTATTTTTCAGTTTGTTTGATTTTTGCTTTAGATATCACATATAACTGAGATTATACAGTATTTGTGTTTCTCTGTCTGACTTATTTCACGTAACATAATGCCCTCAGTCTTCATCATATTGTTCTAATTAGCAAGAGTTCCTTCTTTTTTGTGGCCAAGTAATACTCCACATTTTCTTTATTTATTTAGATTGTTTCCATGTCCTGGCTGTTATAAATAATGCTGTGATGAACGTGGCCCTCCATATACTTTTCCAGGAAGCTTTTTTGTTTCCTTCAAACAATTACCCAGAATTAGAATTGCTGAATCATATGGTAATTCTGTTTTGAATAGAATAGAATTTTGAAGAATCTCCACACTGTTTTCCATAGTGCCTACCCCAATTTACAGCCCCACAAGTAGTGCATATGCTTTTATCCACATCCTTATTAACATCTGTTATTTCTTATCTTTTTGATAATAGTGGTTCAGACAGATGTGAGGTGATTTGTCATTGTGGCTTTGGTCTGCTTTTCCATAACAATTAGCGAGCATCTTTTCATTTACCTTTTACATGGTACTTCTTTGTGCAAAAACCTGTTGGATTCTCACAATCTTAGAGAAGGATTTGTAGGAGTTAACATGACTTATCTTTCACCTAGAGCTCTTCTACCATTCAAAACCTCCCCATATTCCATAGCAACTACCTACACATCTTTACAACACTTGGAAGCCATCACTCTTTGTTCTGAATTCATGGGAAGTGAAAAGAAGCCTTTTCCTAGACATGTCAGCCACAGCAGTGAATGGTTAAGTTTGTAGATCATGTTGTGTTGATGCAGAAGATTGGATCCTGAGTGACAGAAGACCCCATGTTCTTTAATAAATTAATTTTTGCTGGTATTTTGAGAAGAAATGCATCTAACATGAGACTCTCAGGGCTGGGGTCCTTCTTGTCCAAGTCTAAGGCCTTACTTGTTCCTCTTGTTGATTTGGTCACCAGTCAAGACCAAGGGCCTTACTGGTTCTTCTTGGTCATCAGTCAAGATTATTGGTCACCTGCATCATGTTTCATTCATTTAAAAAAAAAATCTTTGTCATGATAGAGGAAGGATTATATCAGTGTCACAGAACCCCAATCAACAGAATTATTTTAGGGGCTATAGATAGCCTTGTGGGTCTAAGAAAAGCAGAATAAATATCCTCATTTATATTTCCCCTTCTCCTTACCCACTGTCTCGAGAAGGTGTATAAATCAAAGATAGTAAGGTGGTTAGTTGATAACACCTACTGGAACTCACACCTAAACTCAGATAACTAGTTAACTGTAAATGCCGTCTCCTCTCGTTACTAGAAAAGGTGGTAGAATCCTAATTCAGTACCTGGGACAGAGGTTCTGGCATAAAGATATTGGCTGTTGAGCAGCAAAATTACCCATATTAACATCTTTCTAAGTGACACACTTTTTCTCCTTTCCCGTGAATCCCCTAGGCCAGCCCAGACAACTTGAGGATCACTTGTTGTCTGACATCACAAGAAGAGTGTTGTGGCTGGCAAGATTTGGATTGGGGTATCATGCATTTGCATGTAGGCAGTCTCCAAGAAGAGTGAACACTTTAAGCAACTAAAGGGAAATGGGATCTCAGCATCCCTCTCTCCTTTTCATGTACGGTACTCCATGCCTGTCCAGACGAAAGTCCTGGCCCTAGTCTCCATGGTCTGGAATCCAAGACTTTCCCAAGGTCAAGGACTTCTTAAAGACTGGGATCTCTGTCCTATTTGCCATATCCCAACACGTCCCCCTCTGATTCTGCGTATCACATTTCAAAAGGCCTCCATGACCACTAAACTGCTCTAAGGGATCTACCTCCTTTTATTTATTTATTTATTTTTGTCTTTTTGCCTTTATGTAGAGCCACACCCGCGGCATGTGGAGGTTCCCAGGCTAGGGGTCTAACAGGAGCTGTAGCCGCCGGCCTTCGCCACAACCATAGCAACGCGGGATCTGAGCCGCGTCTGCAACCTACACCACAGCTCATGGCAACGCCGGATCCTTAACCCACTGAGCAAGGCCAGGGATCAAACCAGCAACCTCATGGTTCTTAGTCGGATTCGTTAACCACTGAGCCACGAAGGGAACTCCGATCTACCTCCTTTTAAAGAATAATACCCCATGCCTCTCCTCTAAGAATGCTATGCCAATGAAAATTACAACCTGTTTCACCTAGCCCCAAGATTCACTAGCCATGTCTTTTTGTGCATTCTGCTTTCTACAAAAACTCAGCCCTACAAGTTGTGACTGTTTTGATGCACCTTACTGTGCGAGTATGATTTATTTTGAGGGCTGTATTCTCCACAGGGCTCAGCTGCTGGACCCTGAAGGCCTACCTGAATTGGAATCTCCACAATTTGCATGCCCTGGTCTAGCTTCTGGGGAAGCATAAGAAACATGAACTGCCGGTTCTCTTTTGCCCTTTCCCCTACATGTCCCAAGATAAAGAGAGGTCTGAAAAGTCTTGTCCAGCATAGAGAACCCAAAACTGAGACCTTGAAGCATTAAACCTCAGGGGGATTTCTCTTCCTCCAGTTCAATGAGATCCTTTCAGATCAGGTGGAACTAAGTGAACCACTGCTTTTTGTGAGTTGGTAAGGAGAAAAACCCAAGATACCAGGGTTTGTGAAGAAGGCAGCAAACTAGTTTTGGGCAAGTGGGAATTCCACATTACTTAGAATTCTAGAGTAGTATTTAAGAGTGTAGGCCCTAAGGCAAACTTCCATGGTTGAAATTGCATTTCTGCCACTTGAAAAACATATAGCTTATACAAGGTATTTAAGTTCTCTGTGTCCTGGAAGTGGGAATAATCACAAATAATAGGATCTACTCTGTAAAGTTATTATCAGGATTAAATGAATCCATGTCTGTAAGACTCTTAGATTAGTTCTTGGTTCTTACCAAATCCTCAATTAGTGTTATTATTATTTTACATAATAATCACAGATTTCTCACTGTGGCTCAGTGGGTTAAGAACCCAACATAGTGTCCATAAGGATTCGGGTTTGATTCCTGGCCTCATTCAGTGGGTTAAGGATACAGCATTGCCACAAACTGCAGCATAAGTCACAGATGCAGCTCAGATCCCATGCTGCTGTGCCTATGGCATAGAGCTGCAGCTGCAATTCCGATTCAGCCCCCTGACCAGGAATTACCATATGCCACAGGGACAGCTGTTAAAATAAAGAAAAAAAATCCTCAATTAATGTCATTATTAATATCCGTCATAATCATCACTGACTCTTAGAGGTAGTCCACGGCAGTGCCTAGCTCCAGCCCAGTTCTCCATGCAATATGATCACCACTGAACAGAGTTCCTAAGGCTGGACTGCTTCCCAGTCCTTGGAAGACTGACAGGCAGCTCCCTTGTAGAAGTTGTATCCTCAGTCTTGGACCTCTAGCTGATGTAAAGACACAGCTAGAGGCCCACACTTTTCAATCACTTGTCCATGAAAGGCATTAAGGTATAGGTGGGATAGGAAGGCACTCCTGAAATGTTATTACAGTCTGAGATTAGTCTCAACCAAAGACTGTTCAAGGACAAGAAGACCCAGAGGTGCCGAACTGGGCTTCCCAATGGAGACCTCTCCAGGACCCCACCCCAGAATTCGGCCAAAGTTCTCAATTTAAGGGTGTGGGTGGGCACTTCTGCAGAAGTGGCTCAGCTGCCTGCTGCAACATGGTCCACCACCCACCACACAGTGACCTCTAATGCTGACACGGGAACTTGATTTCCTCATAGGAACAGCAACAAGCAGATCATGGAGCCTCATGCCTTTTACTATAATACTTAAGTTCTTCTGTCAGATGGAAGAAAATCAATACCAGGTAGAAGTTTGGAACTGTACAAAAAAATGAAAATGTAAAACTAGGAAATATGTGGGTAAATATAAATGATTTTTTTCTAATTTTTAGGAGTCATTAAAAGGTACTTGACTATTTAAAGCAGAAATGATAACATGGGGCTTAGAGAGTATGAAGAAATAAAATACATACTCTTAGGACAAAAGATTAGAAGGACAAATGTATATTTTCTGATGCAATATATGAAGAATTATTTGAAGATAGACTGTGATAAGTATTTATTATGAATTCTAGAGCAACCACTAAAAAACATAAGGCGGAATAATGAAATAAGCCAGTAGTGGAGATAAAGTAAAATAATAAACAACAGTCAGTTCACAGGAAGAAAGGGAATGTGAAGAACAAAGAACAGACCAGATAGATCAAAATAAATAGTAAAACAGTGGATTAAAATACAAACATGTTTATAACTGCATTAAATATAAATACTCTAAATAATCTCATTAAAACCCAGCTTGTTAAACTGAATAAATCATGATACCTTACTACATGCTGCTTATTAGAAAACTACATTAAGTGTAAAGACACAGGCCAGTTAAAATTCAAAAGATGGCAAAAGACATACCATGCAAACTCTGATAAAAAATAGTAGGGAAGAGCATGGGCCATGACTTGGCATTAAATTTTAGGTCTGGTGCCTACCTGGCAGTGAATGTGCAGAAGTCACTTAGTTTCTTTGAAGCTCGTTTTCTTCCATTTGTTCATAATGAGGATAAGAGACTTATCTCAGATGGTTTTGGTAAAGTTTGTGTTAATATAAAGCATATGATTTAGTTCCTAGCATATATTAAGTGCCTGATAAATAATAACAGTTGTTGAGTTGTCATTCCTATTCCCAGATTTGTTGTAGAGCTCTAGATGAGAACCTCTGAAATGCTTACCAAATAGATGTTTAGGAAGTTCTGAGTCAGTCTTTGTGAGATTCCAGCCATTGTACAGAGGACATTTGTATTTTTGTGGCTGAAAAAGCAACATGCAGCCTGCAGTACAGATTCCTCATGCAGTCAGAGTTGCTGCGGGGCTCTTGGAAGAGATCGATTGGCCTTATCTTTAAGTGGAGCTGGGACCGTTTGTCATCCCTGAGCTGGCTGGACGCTGGCTTCATTCAGCCCCCAGGAGAAAGCATGTGCCCCACTTGACAGGGAGATGGCTGGATAAGTGAGTGAAGAAAGGCAGGAAAGACACCTGGAAGCTGCAGGCACACTCGCTGTCAGTGGGTGAATGAGAAGGGAGCATCCGTTCTCCCGTTTCTGTTGTTACATTACGTAAAGATAATGTAACACAGATGCTCAGGATAAATAATTCAGGGGAAAACAAGAGACATAAAACCCGGGCACCATGAACGACAGCCAAGGTATCTGCAGAAGCAGCTCTTGTGTGCCCTTGTGACAAAGTCTGCATTTGAACTTTATATCCAGATGTGGATCCCTAATAGGAAAGGGAAAACATAAAATTCCACTGGGCTGGAAGCTCTGTGAGGGGTTCAGCCCGGACTGATGCTGCAAGCACCTGCTTCCAAGTTCTTACAGCATCAGTCTGGGCCAGACCCCTCACACAGCTTTACCTTTTTCTTTTCAACATGCTGCCGTCTCTCTGGATTTTTCTTTCCACAACCGTCCTCCAACAAGTCCATCATCATTAGACAAGTGAATGTCTAATCTTTATTTTATTGAATAAGAGCACTTGGCAATCAGTAATACAGTTTGAGGGTTTGCCACATGGCCCTATACTAAGTATGTGGTCTGTTTTTATCATGTTTAATCTTCATAAACATCATTGGAAGAAGATTCTCTTATTTTTCTCCTTTTGGAACAGGGAGAAACTGAGTTCAGAGTGATTCGGTAACTTGCCCAAGGCCATACAGATAGAACAAAGAGGGTAAAAATTAAAAGCTGGGTGATCTGACTCCAGCTCCAGTTCTCCTACTCACTGTACCCCTACTCCATAAGCTATGCAGTAGTCAGGAAAATTCTTTCAATGCAGAGTGATCATCCAGTTCTGGGTTCCTTGTGTAACTGTGATTTAGAAGATTTGCAGTAGAGTATCTAAAAGCATGGGCTTCAGTGCCAGAATTTCCTGGTTTCCATCCCACTTCCTCCATTTCCTAGCAAGATTCCTGTGACAAATGACTTCACCTTTTAGAGCATCATTCCCCATCAGAATAATAGGAGTCATGAAGGTGTCATCTCGTGGATCCCTGTGGGGATTAAATAAAATCATCCATGTAAGGATGCCTGGAACGTACTAAATGCCCAGAAATATGCAGTTGAAAGAGGTAAACAGCGGACATCATGTAAAGTCCTTGAAGACAGCAGTAGCCTGATCCAGAACTCAGGTGCTATCTGTCCCTTTATGTATGGGAATCAGCTATGCACTTATCCTGGAGAAGGTAAAATTAAAAGTGCATGTGAAAGAATTAAAATGAATTAAAGTGCTTATTTATTGTTCTGTTTGAACAATAATCAGTGACTGATATTTTAAAGAGTATTATTTCTTTTTTTTTTAAGGGGAGGGGGTAGAGAATATCAAGCGATTTATTTCATCTCCACACAATGACAGATGAAATCTTGCAACAAGATGGCATCTGCAGTAAACATGACAACCACAGTTCCTGGAAAAATCAGGCTTATAGGGAATGAAGTTTCACTGAGGCAGTGGTCTGGGAGATTGCCCATTGGGACCTAGTGGAAAGATGTGTTAGACTCAACGTTCCCATGAGGTTTGGAGGATGAGGTATTGTACAGATGGCACTGGCCTTTTCAGTATCCACTGGCTTGACTGATTGACAACCCTGAGTTGTGTTTGTCAGTGAGAAACATACAGGGGATGAATGACATCACTCATCACAGTACGTGTGTATAATCCCAGATGCAGTTTATGGGGGAATCAAATCCGGATGCTAGCTTTGTATCATTAAAATCATAACATGGGTAGAAAAGGGCATAAAATCAATCACATTTCATAACCAAGACTATTGGTTCAGGAAGAAATCATACCATCTGTATATTTGCAAACAATAATAAACATTTCTCCTATGTATAGAGACCAACACATATCTCTGAGACACTTGTTTTTACTAATTAACGGATGAAACCACAAACAAATCAATCTTATTTGACGGAAGCCCCCAAAACCCTTGATTTTATAAATCAAGATACATAATGTATTTAAAACAAGTTTTCATAATTCATTTTCTATCCTTTTATGACATAACACTTTTTGAAGAAAGGCTTATACTTTACTTATAGTCAGGAGAGTTCCTTACATTAGGATCAGAGGTCTGTTTTACAAGCCACATTCTCTAATAGATGCCCTTCGATGCTTTGATTAATCCTTTTTAGATAAAGTCCAAATGTGTTGATTTATACTGTTCTAAAACAAGGAAAGCAAGAGTGAAAGATGTTTTTGTATATATCTCATAGTATTTGAAATATTTCCTCTGATTTTGTGGCTGATTGTTTATTTCTTTAGATTCAGTTATTTTGTGAGGTTTATCTTATGTACCCTCCAATTATACTTTAAGCAGTGAAAGTTACCTGTGCTTGTATCTCCATGGTAACAGCACTAGTAAAGTTTCATTTTCATATTAAATACTATGTAAATACTTATTAAATAAATTAATATCTTTACCTATGCATGCATTTTCACACACACACCACTTAGGAGTATAAACAGGTAAAGAGAAATGGCAAGTAGAATTTTTCAGTGTCGTTATTATGGCTACCTAGTTCATGAAAAGTTGTATTAATAATCACTTGCCTTAATTACAAAGCAATGATATAATTTTTCTAAAGCTGTAAAAATAATAGCCAGCAGTTATCTAGGCATTATGATAAACACTTTATCTCCTTTATTTAATTTTATCCTTAAACAACCCTATGAGGTAGATATTATGATCATCTCCATTTTATGGAAGAGAAAACCAAGGTTTAGCAGGACTAAGTAACCCTTCTGAGTTACTTATCCAATAAAATTGGAGAAAAGTGATGCAAATAGACACTTGCCTCTCCCCAATCTATTAGGTTGGTTACTTGATTAACCTATCTTTCTTAGAGTTTATCTAATTCTCTTATGAGGAACAGTTTACCCACCTTTCAGAGAAAGCTTTTAGTAATTGAGCCAGGACAAGAACAACATCTGATTCTCGAACCAGTGCTTTTTTCCTGACTCTTGAAAGTTGCCTTTTTTTTTTTCTTCCCATAGTTCACAGATTTTTGCACAGTGGCAAGGGCTTCAAATATCATTTCCAGTTTTTCCCTTACCAAGAAAATCAGCATCATACATTGGTCGTAAGGGCACCATGCTTTCTTTGGTGAACACCCTGCATTGATAGTGGCTAGGAGAGGATGCAATTATTTCTGTGAGCATTTTGACACCACAGGAAATTCCCACAGGGCACTAGCTGCTGGAGCACCACTTGCTCATCTTGTCCTAAAGTTCCCCAAGATCTTCCAAGATGTTTCAGAGCACGTTTAAGAGCCCAAGCCTGCTCATGCATGTGCTGTTTCTCATGCACGAGACCAGATGCCATTCACTTTGGAGTTGACATCTGGTGTTGTCAGGGTATTTAGTGGCTGCTGATTAGTGATGTGAACAGAATATACTGATCACTTTCCCTCTTTGAAGAAGAAAGAGAAGGAAGAGGGAAAAAGAGAGAAAATAGTTATCTGTAAGAGTATTTAAATTTGTCACTGGTTTTGGCAGTCTCAACATTAAACTGATCACCATGAAGCTAAAGAAACAGCTTGTGTAATTATCTGCTTAATACCTGTCTTTATCACTAGCATATAAACTCCATCAGGACAGGGACCATGTCTGTTTTTTCCCCTACTGCATTCCCAAGGTCAAATTCTCTAATCAATCAGGGCAATAAACTGTTTGACTTAAAAGACAACTCCGACGGTGACCATGAGAAAAATGCCACGTCATGGATACATTTATTGAAGCCACAAAACGCCTTACTATAAGAAGATTCAGGCTGCAGTTATTGCTGACTTCAGGAACATGGCTCAAACGTTTGCATTTGCCAGCATGCTGAACACACAGAGAGACGGAAACCACCAGTGTGGATTTGAAGAGTGAATTCTTTCCACATTAGAGGGGACAAGAGGAGAAATAGATGAATTATGTAATAGCAGATGAGAGGAAAGCTAATCAGAAAGATGTGTCTCATAACAAACTAGAATATATGTGCTCATATATCCTACCAGCACAAACGATTACCTCCAACTCTGGTGTCACTTAAGTCCCTACACCAAAATCTATACAGTAATCTTGTTGGAATAGGAGTATTTCTTGGGTGACCATGATAACTATTATCTACTGAGAAGTGGAAAGAATATATTAATCCCACCGATCAGCCTGCACAGAGGAATGCTGACGGTTGCAGGCAGTTTTTGGCAAGCCCCTGAGAAAATAAGCCTGGTTCAAATTCCCCCATAAACTCTCAGTCACTCAAGCCAATTGAATTCTCATCAATGCAAGCAAGAGAGATTTGAGAGTCAAGTGCAAGAGAGTTGCAGAATTAGATGCTGACGGTCCATCACTGAAAGAACGAGTTGTTTGCTGAGGATGGAAATGGTGATCGACAATTCACTTTCTTTCTTTTTGGTACCATTGTGTTAAGTGCATGGTTGTGAGAAAAAATATCAGACCTCTCTCTGAAAAACAGTAACAATAAAAACATATTTTAAGGGAAGCTAGAATAGTGGCCTCTCTTGCTGAAAGGTTTTATGAGTTTCTTTTCCTGGATGAAGCTGTAGGATTTTATTCAGGTATGATAAAAGGGAGTTTGATGGTTTTCTGTGACCTTTTCATTCAGGGCACTACTTTCTACTAGAAGACTGAGAAAATGATGTCTTAAAAGTCTGGGAAATTTTTCTCCCAATTTGTTCTCATTTTGGTGGAAAATTTGAAGGAAAACTTAGAATTATGTTTTTGACCTTTTCTTCTGGTTAATGGGATTTTATTTTTTAGCCCAAATCACATTGGCAAAAGAATTCTACACTTTGATTCCACAGTACATAGGCATTAGAGTATGACATGGATGTGACATTTAGGTTTTCACGCCTTGCATATTAATAGAGAGGGGAGTTAGAAAGAGATGTCCTGAGGGCAAAGCAAGACTTCTATTTTTCTTCAAATGTTCATCGCTTTTCTGCCCTCATCTCAGAGGGGATTATAAGGCCTGAACAGCTGCAGGCAGACATCCTTTGCAACCCAGCGGCAGGTCTGAGAAAGAGTTTAAATAACGTTTTCTAGAGAATTCTCATACTTGCAGTTAATATTTTGGATCATTTTTTAAAAATTTAATTGTGAATTCTTTCCACTTTTTTCTTTTATGTTTCCATAACAACTAGAATCAGATTATGTTCATAATAACTCAGCAGAATCACATGAATTGCCCTACCAGCAAGTAAATCACTTATAACCTCATCTTCCCAATTAAAAAAAAAAATTAGCTATTTGCTTATTTCCTATTCCATACCATCCTTAGCTGAATTTGTTAAGAGTTTTGTTTTGATTTTTTTCCTTATTTTGGGTGATGATATTTGAGTTTATAACTAAAAACATAACTAGTCACCTCTCAGAAAACATTAGGGAAACAGGCAGCTGGTGATTGATAGAGAATGAGGTCACCTGGAAATCAATAAATTTGGTAGAGATCAGATTTGTACTCTGACATTATTAGAAGTCTGGTCTCATTACAGAAAATGACTGTCCTTATTCAGGCATATACATTTACCCTTTTTTCGGTTACTTAATTGTTCAGGTCTGCATTGAATCTGTGTGTTACAGAGCATAGAGAAAAGAGGTTGCTTAGTTGAAAACGAAAGTAGAAGAATGAAATGCCTATGCTAGAACTCTGTTTTCCTGTAAGAAGTCTTCTTTTCACTCATATGAAGGGAAGCAGTATCCAGTGCATTTATTAAAATGCCTGTATCAGTTACTGAGGTTAAGGTCTGGAATCCTAGTTATACCTACTTAAAAAACACTTACTCTCAGAGAGCCTCATAGTCATCAAAAGCACCTGTTCCATTTTACCTCTAACCACTGTCATTATGTCCCTGGTTATCTCTCCCAAGATTATTATACAAAGAAATAGACAACCTACTCTCAATTTAAATGCTCGCAGGAGTGCAACTTCTTGAAGATTTGAGCTCCTTTTATGAAAAAGTCGTATTTAGAAGACACTTATTCTATCCGAAGAGGAGCTCATGCCTCTTTCTCATTTCAGTTTTCTCTATTCCTGCCAACTCCTAGGTGCAGGAAGATCTTCATACTTTCACAAAGTAGCATGATGAATTATTTTAACAACCACAGTAACAGCCACAAACACCTCAGCACTAATTACTTTCTTTTCTTTGGGGAGACTGTAGACTATCAGGGAGGGATAAGACATTTTATTTCTCCTCTCTGAGAAAGAGAGGGCATTGTTTGGTTTTTAGGAGAATTAAGCTATCCCCCAGAGAGAGAACTTAATCTTTCTTAAGTGAGAATCTGTGTCTCTCTGTCTGTCTGTCTGTCTCTGTCTCTTTCCCTCTCTGTCGTACATCCACACACACACACACACACACACACACACACACACACACACCATACCTACTACAAACTCAGGTATGAAGGAAACAGTTTTTGTGTTTCTGACCCTGTGGAAGAGGAGGCTGGATTATCCCAAAGTCAGAGGAAATGGGTAACAGCACTAGAAATTTAAAGGGGAACAGCATTGAGTGCCCTTGACCAGAACAGGGCTTCTACAGAAAAAAGAAATGATGGATTTCCGGAGTGCCCAGAAAGTGGTATGACCACAAGTTCCACATATCTGTGAACAACTGAACATTTGTCTATGCCCCAAGTTAACACAGAGGGAGGAAGCAGAGTCCCTCACCCTTGAGTCACTATGAAGGTCTGGACAGTGAGCACTTAGGTGACCACCATGGTGCACAGAGGCCAGAGGTCTTTCTCCAAGTTTCCTAGATTACATCAGCCTCCTGAGAAAACGGAAGGAACAGGGACACTCAAATAATGATTGGAATTCAGAGTCAGATTTAATTAATTGAAATGTGTTTTTACTTATACCCAAGTGAGGAATGTAAACTTGTAACAATTACAGAAATAGTTGATACAAGAATGTGGAAAATACATTCACCCATGTGCTTACATTTTTCTTGGGGGTCCCTCAAAACATTCTGAAATAAGGACTCATGTGCAGTGGTTTATTTGGAAAATGAATCCAGAAAGCCCCATTATATGGGTAAGGGGTAATGCAGGAAGGGGAGGTAACCAATAAAATGTGTATTATTAGATCTGTTATCACTGTGAGTAATGAGAACTTAATCCTGCTGGGGAACTCTGAGGGTCTCCAGCCTCGGGATTATCCTGTCTGGAGGGAAGGAAGCTTGGGCATTTATATATCAACCGGTAACACTCCTTGTTGATGACCTCTCCCAAGGAACATTATTTTCTGGGTTTCTAGCCTTTTCAGTGGGGCAGAGGAAGCTCTGGCCACCAGAGAAAGCTCTCAGCCATTGGAATTTAAAAGTGTGCTGCAGTGGTAACGCCCAAGGAGAAATGTATGGGAACCCAACAGGGCCTGCCACAGACTTTGATGTCATCCGGGCTGCTTTTAGTGATAACAAGTCAATAGCTCTTCATTTATAATAATGCCAATAGCCTAATACTTTTCAGAACTGAAGTCTTCTCAAGAGGGCAATGGAGTTCTCAAATGTGCTTTAAAAACATGCAGTATTAGAACTGGAAGTGACCGGTTATGATCTAGCCCATGCCACTGGTTTTGCCAGTGAGGCAACTGGAGCTTAGAGAAAATAAGTGATGTGTTCACGTTTTCCCTAGTGAGTTTCACAGCCTGTATTATCATCCAGAGGTTCTGATTTTCAGTCCACATAGTCCAAAAACTATCTTCTAATATTTGCTGTTTTACACTTTTTCTAGCTCTTTAACATTGTGGCTACCAAGTACAAAACATGAGGTGTCTACTGCAAAACTCCTTAAAGTGGTCCTAAGTTGTTATCTGGTGCAATTAAGGGCTTTTGTCCTCCAATATGATCACCCTGAGGCCATGAAAACTGAGCTAGCCTTCTGCCTGTTGAGGAATTAAGTTCAGCTCGTGAAAATTCTCAGTGCAATGATCACCCTGCCCCCTAGTGGAAGGGATATCTGCCTCTGTCCTTGGTTCTGAAATAGCAATCAGCGTGAGTCACCACTATTTCTCATTATCCTGGGACCTGAAGAGGGATTCTGGTCTGAGATATACCAGGACCAAGAGCTGTTCCTTGTTTCTTTTTTTTCTATCTTGATTAACAGTAGAGTTTATTTCATGTAATATTTCCAGTTATTTCAGTTTTCTTGCACTTGTTATTTTGATCTAGGAAGTTGAGAATATATGAACTATTCTCTTTACGCATTCTTTTTTTTTTCTCTTAATGGATTTTATTTCAATTATAGGTGTACATAAATCATCACAAGTCAATTTTACAGATTTTGTATCCCAAACCCCCAGTGCATCCCCCCACCCCCCC
>PVHT021183699.1:49736612-49801019 GCA_004024745.2 Catagonus wagneri | reverse complement strand
TAATCGCCCCTCCTACCTCTTGATGTGGTCTCCGCTGTGTCTTCTGGAGCAGAGTATCTTTTTTTGGAAGTTTACAGTCCATTTGGTTGAAGGTTGCTCGGCATTTGGCTGTATTTTTGCTGTTTTTCAGGAGAGAAGTTGAGCTCCAGTCCTTCTATTCCGCCATCTTAATCCAATCTTCTCTTTAGGCATTCTTATCCTCATGTTTAGGTCTCATGGCTCTAGGCTATAATTGTCTAATAAAAATATGGAATAATTACAGTGGAAGATAGAAGAGTAATCCTAGAGTAATAGTTAAAAAACACAAGCTTTTTTTTTTTTTTTGTCTTTTTGCCTTATCTAGAGCCGCACCCGTGGCATATGGAGGTTCCCAGGCTAGGGGTCTAACAGGAGCTGTCGCTGCCGGCCTTCACCACAGCCACAGCAATGAGGGATCCGAGCCCCGTCTGCGGCCTACACCACAGCTCACGGCAACGCTGAGCTCCTTAACCCACTGAGCAAGGCCAGGGATCGAACCCGCAACCTCATGGTTCCTAGTCGGATTCGTTAACCACTGAGCCACGATGGGAACTCCGAAAAAAACACAAGCTTTTGAATCAGTCTGACCATGTCTGAATCTGAGCTCTACAATTTACAAGCTGGCAAACATTTGGAGACTTGTCTAACTTCCCAGAGTCTCAGTTTTTCTCATCCTTAAGAATGGAAATATGGGAGCTCCCTTTGTGGAACAGCTGGTTATGAACCCAACTAGTATCCATGAGGATTCAGGTTTGATCCCTGGCCTTGCCCAATGGGTTAAGGATCTGGCATTGCCATGAACTATGGTGTAACATGCAAACATGGCTTGGATCCAGCATTGCTGTGGCTGTGAAGTAGGCTAGCAGCTGCAGCTCCAATATTACTCCTAGCCTGGGAACTTCCATATGCCGCAGATGTGGCTCCAAAAAGCTGGAAAAAAAGGGGGGGGGATATAACAGAACTTAACTTGGAGAGTCACGGGAAACTTTCATTGAAACAGTGCTTATAAAATGTAAAATGTTCAGCACAATTCTTGACTCTGAGCTACTGCCATTTTAAGGCAGCTGTTATTATTTTTGTTAGTCTTATTATAATTTTTGCCAGTAATGGAACTGATTTTATTATAACACCTGTCAAAAGTTTACTTATTGTAATTAATATTTTGAGGAAGAACTTATGGAAATTTTAAGTATCCATTTTTCCATTCTTTACCCAGTTGTTAAATATTGCATGCAGGACACAGAATACCTCTGCTATTTCCCCCCAGAAATGCCAACTTCATTTATGCTCTTATTTATTATAGAAGGTTGGTTAAATGATTCCTGCAGGAATCTGTGCCTCCTACAAAGTTAAAGATAGGTCTTCCCTCTTAGCCCATGAAATTTTTAACAGGATTCAGTTGCAAGAAAAAGTTTCTATCAGAGAACTTTTCTGCATTTTGTCTAAAAAATGAATATTATTTAATTTATTGTGGTTTTTCTCTCTGTCTTAGCTGCTAGGAAATGTGTATCAAAACTCAGTTTCTAATAGTAGTTTGAGTTCACATAAAATGCCTGATATTGCCTGTACTCCCTGCCACTTCAGATAATCTTTTTTCTATTTTTGTCATTAACTGGTTTGTTTTGTTTCTCTTTTCATGCACAAACAACTAAAAATTTATTTATTTATAATTTATAATTCTTACAATCTCTTTCACACCCAATTTTGTCAATTGCTGTAAACATTTTAATGTAGAAGTGGTACATATTGTAGATGTATAAATAAACAATAATTCCAAATAATTGGTCTATTTCATATAGAGGAGTTATTATTGGAAAATAAGCAGTTTCTCCTTATATTGCCATGAATGAAATAAACGAGAACTAGAAAATTAGGTTAGCATAGTTCACTTAGTGTAGTCTCCAATGTCAGCATCTATAGTATTTAACAGGAATAACCAAAGAGAAGTATTTTGGTGGGTTTAAGAACTTGAGTTAAGATTCAGAATGTCTGCACCTTTTTCTTTTTGTCTGTGTGATTGAACAAGGTGTGTGATGTTTTTTTTTCTTGTCATTTTTTCCTTATCTGTAAGAAAGAGTGGTAATTATGATTAAGTGAGGTCTAAATTAAGGGGTCCTGGTAAGTATTCAACAAATGACAGTTGAACCAATGCCTCTAAGGACAAATAATAAGAACAACAATTATTATTACTGCTAGTGTCTTTCCCTGTTTAAAACTGCAAGACAATCAAACAAAGCAAAACAGCACTCATCTCCCTTTTCCAATTTAATTTTTCTCCATGAAGTTATCCCCATCATATATAATATATGTTTGACTCATTTGAATATTAATTTTTCATCTCCTCTACCAGAATGTAGGCGGAGATTTTCATTTTAAAATTTTTGTCTTTGGTTATGTTCCATCTTCTCAGCACCTAGTAATGCCTCGTATATAGTAGGTTCTTAATAAATATTTGATGAATAAATGAATAAATGAGTAGTTCATCATGGGTAACTCCTGCAGCAGTCTTTGCTGGGAGGCGGGATTGTTTAACCCAGAATCTATAAATGAGGAGCAGAAAGTTTAGATGGCACTCCCCAAACTATGTGGATAAGAATGCAGGTAATTCATCATAGAGCCAATCTGAGCATAATTATATTTCAACTGCAAATACCAAATGTGAGTTTTGAAGATCATTTTCAAGATTCTCCTTTGTTTTTAATTTATTTATTTTATTAAAGTATATTTGATTTACAATGCTCTGCCAATTTCTGCTGCACAGCAAAGAGACTCTATGTCTCTTACAAAACCCCAGTTGATAAAGTTTACGGTTAGTACATCTTGTTTTATCATCTAATTTCTACTGATCTTCTCTTACAAGTTTTTTGCTCTTCTGCCTAGAAATGGATATAGTTCCCTATGCTATAAAGTAGGACCTCATTGCTTCTCCATTCTAGGTGTAATACTTTGCATCTACTAACTCCAAAGATTTTCCTTTAAAAAAAATTATGTAAACTTTAGACAAGTGATTGAGAGAAATTTTTACCAGATGACCATACTCTCTGTCTTGGAGGTAGAAGAGCCTACATTCTTAAGTTATTTGAGTAGCATGTCTATGTCTCTTATAAAACCCCAGTTGATGATAAGGCTTACCGTCAGTACATCTCGTTTTATCATCTAATTTCTACTGATCTTCTCTTGCAAGTTTTTTGTTATTCTGCCTAGAAATGCCTGTTCTTTTATATCAGAATTGATATTCTCTTCATGTGTAACTTCACAAAGCTCAGGCCATGTGAAGGTACAACTCGTATCCATCACATTGTTCAGGTGAGCACCTGGGTCTGATTCTCTGCTCCACTATTTACCATCTAGGTGTCCTTTACCAAATTACTTCTATCTATTAGTCTTTATTCACCTGTAAATTGGGACTGAGAAGCAACTATGAATCAGGAGGCTGTTGTGAAGAAATAAACCACATAAAATGCCAAGCATACAGCATACGCTTAGTAAATATTAGTTATTACTATATAGCCCTAATTTGGCACAGCATCATTTTTAGAAGTCCTGGAAGTTTTAGCCTAGCTCTTAGCAAAATTATGAAAAAATGTGTCTTTGGTGCCTCTCTTGTCAATGGTCTTTTTCTTTCTGCTGAAGTTATTTCCTTACCACACACCTCCCCTCAAAAGGTAGCTGATAGAAAAACATGCTTCTTGTTTATTTATATTTTAATTTGTAAATTGGAACTGGATTGTCTGTAAAACAAATCTATGGTTATGAGAGGTCATTTTCCATTTTTTCTCAGCCTTTTGTCCAAAAATGAATATTATGTAAGTCAGTATAGTTTTCCCTCAGCCTAATGGGGTCCAGCCTCAGGGAAAACCTCTTTCTACAGTGAAGATGAACTCATTTCAAGGTATCCTTCAGGTGTTATATATGACACGTAAAAGATAACTCCAAGAGTCAGAGCCTAGGAGTTCCCATTGAGGCTTAGCAGCTTAAAAACCTGATAGTATCCATGAGAATGCAGATTCGATCCCTGGCCTTGCTCAGTGGATTAAGGATACAGCATTGCCGCAAACTGTGGTGTGGGTTGCAGATACAACTTGAATCCTACATTGCTGAAGCTGTGGTGTAGACTGGCAGCTGCAGCTCTCTGATTCAACCCCTAGCCTGGAAACTTCCATATGCTGCAGGTGTGGCCCTTAAAAAAAATAAAGAAAAAAGAAAGAAAGAAAAGGAGTAGGGACCTAAGAAACTAGAATAATGATATATACATGCCTGTATCCCATAAAACTGCATGTTCTCAATTCATTTGATTGAGGTAATCCAGGCATGTATGAAAGGTTTTATAGACACTGCTTATACAGGAAGCAAAGTTTGGGATTTGCGCCTCATCAGAAATGTATCTGAAGACAGTGGGTACTAGTGAGGGAAAAAACTGCAATAGTAATTTTTGAAGTTGGAAGTCATAGTCTCAGGGTGAAATCAAAATATTTTTTGAAAAATTCTTTTAAAAATGAATGATTATAGCTGATTTACAAATAGAAAAAATAAAAATCATTAAAAATGAAAAAAATGGAACTTAACAAACAATTTTAAAAAATAAGAAAAGCCAATTTGCTGTACAATAGAAAATTGACAGAACACTGTAAACCAGCTATAATGGAAAAAATAAAAATCATTAAAAAAGAATGAGTGATTACTTTCAAGACCCAGAAGAGCAATTGTGTTTATTGTAGCTCTAATTGCCCTGCCATGAGTCCTCAAGTTCTACTGACCAGAAGCATAATCTCCCATAAGTCAGGCAAGTAATTACAGCTGAATTGTATTTAGAAATAAGCAAACTGAATCTAAAAAGAAATTATTTATCAAACATTGAAATTTTACTCGTAACAAAGACATGCAAGAATTTTATACTTAATGACAATACCAGCCAGGAAATCTTAAGTGTGTTGTAAAGAAAAGGCACATTAATAAAGTCAGCTCTCGGAAGCCAAAGGTCAGGATTTGAATTAGAGAAAGCACTTGGGAATTTTTTGTGTGTTTTGTTTTGGGGGTTGCTGTTTTATTTTTCGACTATGAGATAGTCTAGATAAGAGCAAGATTGAACTCTAGTGGTGAAAAGCCAAAACTACAAGCTGTTTAAAAATCTCTCCATCTATGAAATAATAGCCGTGGAACTTGGAACTTTAATAAAGAGGTTCAGGAGTCTGCAGCCCGAGCGACAACAGCAGACTTGATCCTAAAAGAAGAGTCTGTTTGAAAGAACCCAGGTTTCCTCCCATATGGTGGGGCTGCTATGGCTGTGCCGAGGCAGCACACTGTTCTAGGACCAACGCCAAAGGACCATATTTTTAGATTTCTCAAAAGCAACCACTGAATACATATGAATCTACAAGGATAGCATTCATGAAGTAATGTGCTGAAAATAAATTTCATTAAGAATTCCTTAAGTCAACCTGGACTATAGCCGCACTAATAAGGAACAGGAGCAAGCCTGGGTTTCATTCCGTCCACAAATGTGAATTAAGCTCCTTCTCTGGAAGAGGCACTGTTGGAGGATATAAAGAGGTGTTAGGCAAGTGTCTTGCTTTCCTGGGTGGAAGATAATAGAGGTATAGAGAACTCACACAGCCAGGTTTGCCAGACTAAAATGACTCCAGAGACTGCTATAAACAGCACCCACCCCATCCCGTGACATCACCTTGCCGTTCCCTTGGAAGTGTGTACTACAAAATGTGTGTATGCTTGCCCTGATCTTTGCACAGTATCAGGCATGTCTGAATAACTTGCTCCAGCTTGAAGCTAAGAGTCTATGAGATTTTTATTCAGGAAGTAGATCTACGTTTATAAAGTCTGTATATTATTCAGAAACGAGGGGTCATTTGCTCTGGTTCATTGGTTGGGTTATTTGTTGTCCTTTTGAGTTCATTTGACCATTTGAGTACACTGGTCAACAGCTCAGGTTTATTGCTGAGGTTGCCATAGGGTAGGATTTACCTAAGCTAATTCAGCAAAAAAATGGTGTTGGATGTGTATTAGTGAACCAGTGAAAAAAGATGAGGGGATGCATTTTCTTATGTAACAAAACATCAGGGCAGGGTAGATCTAGCTTTAGGGATGAGCGGATTTAAAGGCTTAAACGACGTATGGTTAGTATTTTCTCTCTCCTCCTCTTTTTCCTACATCTCACACGCAGATCTCTGAATTGTCTTTTCTGCTGCCATACACAGGATTTTTTTCATGTAGCAAACAGAATAGAACAGGCTACTTAAAAGTTAAAGCATTAGACCCATGAACTAAGAGACAAGGGAAGCCTGTCTCGCACTTTCAGGCTTTAATTCTCATGGATGTCCTGATTGGCCTGGCTTGGTTCATGTGCCTACCCTCTGTAAAATCCTGAGTCACTAAGTTCTGTCCAGCATGGGTCACAAGCCTGCCTACTCCTGTCCCAGGATACACAGAGTCTCTATCAGAAGAAAGTGGTGTGGAATTATTGCATGTCAGGTGACTATCCCTACTAAGGTGCTCTTCACAGAAGGGATTCTCTTCTAATATATATTTAAGACATTTTTAAAGAAAATTAATTTAGTTTACTTACTGCAGGACTGTTTGGAACCTTCAATATGGGTAGTGTGCAGAGTGAAGCCCCATGAAGTAGATACAGAATGCAACATGTATTCATCTTTTTTGTCCACATGATACTTTTGCACAATGAATAGAGCACATTTTGGGAAATACAACTCCAGAGAAACAGCACTCATAAAGTATATATGTTGTTTCTACTTACAAATAAATTTTTGCCATCCTAAGTTTCTGTCTCTTGTAACTGTGCTGTTAGATTAATAGAGATTTTCTTGTTTCTTTTTCACATTTTCCCATTCATTTAACCAATGTTTATTGGGTGCCAAGACATGGTTCTAGGTGCTAGGGACAGTAGTGAATAAAATAAGTAATAATGGGTAGAATTGTATTCTAATAAGAAATTACAAACAAAATATATTTATAATGTTGGGTAATGATAAATGCTTCAAAGGAAAATAAAGCAAAGTAAGGGAAAATAGACTAAAGAGGAGCTAGGTTAGATACGCTGGTCAGGGGAGGCCTCTCTAAGAGGGAGACATTTGAGCACAAACTTTCCTGCAGTGCAGCCTCTTAAACACCTGGAAACAGAGCATCCCAGGCCAGTGCTCGCGAAGTCTCTGGTAAAGAATCACCCAATGTGCTTGGGAAAAGGCAAGAAGACCATGAATCAAGAAAATTAAGAACTGTTACCATTACCATGTGGTGGGAAAGTGTAAAAACCTTGAACAAATGAGTAATTCTGAACTGCTAAGCTTCACTAGGAAAATCAAGCCAGAAGCTATGGGAAGCATTTTTGAAGGTGTTTTATAGGGAAGAAGCACTTAGGGGACTGTAGTGGTCTCGGTAAAGTGGATATAAGCTGGCTCAGTACTAGTAAGATAAAAGGAGATCACTCACCCTTGTTACTAGTTTGGTATCTTCTGCCCCAGCTTAAGGGAGAGGGAGGATTGGAAAGATGAATAAAAAGTGAACACTCCATGTCCTAGCGGGAAAGATGCTTCAATCACAAATTAAGAAGGCAGGGAGACAGGTGTAAGAAGAGCTCAGTGACCAGTGGATAGTAGAAACATGTGAAACAAAGGGTTTATTCACCCAAGGAGTGGAAGAATAAAGCCACAGTAGTAAGTTGGACACAGATTTCAGCCTGGGAGTTTGCATTTGATGCAGAGACTACTGGGAACCACTGAAGGTTTTTGACCTAGAAAATGACATGGTCACTGCAAAATTTTGCAACTCTTGGATTTCTTCTCTTTTCCCCAGTGCATATCAATACTTTGCCTTTCCATGCTTTACTCCCTCAGGATCCTGATGTAAGGCAGGGAACTGACGTGCTTAATTGAACAAAGGCACTCGTTAATAATTTTTTAAAATTTTATTGGCATATAGTTGACTTACAGTGTTGTGTTAGTTTCAGGTATACAGCAAAATGAATTAGTTATACATATATCCATTCTTTTTCAGAATTGTTTCCCACATAGGTTGTTACGGAATATTGAGTAGATTTCCTTGTGCCATGCAGTAGGTTTTTGTTAGTTATCTATTTTACATATAATAGTGTATATATGTTAATCCCAGCCTGCTAATTTAGCCCCTCTGACATGTTTCCCCTTTGGTAACCTTGATTTTGAAATGTGTTGAGTCTGTTTCTGTTTCGTAAATATTTTCTTTTATGCCATTTTTATTAGAGTCCACATCTAAGTGATATCATATGGTATTTGTCCTTGATTTACTTCACCTAATATGATCATCACTAAGTCTATCCATGTTGCTTCATTTATTCTTTCTTTTTTATTAATAATGACCAAATTCCAGAAGCTGCTACTTCTAGCTCTCAAGTATTGGAAGGAATTAATGACATTTCAAGTCCCTCAGCTGAACAAGATAGGGTGATACCAGGAGGCACTATGGCACAGTGGTTTACAGTGTGAACTTGGCCCAGTTCTGTCCCGTTTTAGCTCTTTGACCATTGCAAGGCTCTCTGTGGTTCAGATGCTACATGTATAAAATAGAAATGATAACGGTACTTATTTGAAGAAATTCTATGTGAATTAAGTAAAATAATCCATCTAGAATGCTTAGAACAGTATCTGACACTCTATAAAAAAGAAACAGGGAAGTGTCTTTGTTACTTCAACTTTTGTATTTATCCCCACTCTCCATGTCCCAAACCCCCTCCCTCTATTGTAACAGACCATCAAGTAAGGAGAAAAAGTAAATTGATCCTCATAATAAGGAATAGTGAGAGAAGGGGAAATCCACTAGACTTGGGGTTTGAAGGGAGGATTGAGAGCAGAGTTTGATGTTTTATATCTAATATGGCAGCCACTAGACATGTGTGAATAGTTAAATTAATTTAGTTTAAAAATTAAATTACAGAGGTCCCACTTGCAGTGGGTTAAGAATCTGACTGTAGGAGTTCCCACTGTGGCACAATAGAATTCCTACTTGGGTGTGCTGGGCCTTATGTCACAGTTGTGGCTCAGATCTGATCCCTGGCCCAGGATCTCTATATGCCACAGGGAAGCCAAAAAAAGGGAGAGAGAGAGAGAGAGAGAGAGAGAGAGAGAGAGAGAGAGAGAGAGGGGGAGATGGAGAGAGACTCTGACTGCAGCAGTGGCTTGGGTTACTGCAGAGGTGTGGGTCGAATACCCAGCCCAGAACAGTGTGTTAAAGGATCCACCGTTGTTGTAGCTGCGGCCATGGGTGCAGAAAGAAAGAAAGAATGAAGGAAGGAAGGAAGGAAGGAAGGAAGGAAGGAAGGAAGGAAGGAAGGAAGGAAGGAAGGAAGGAAGGAAAAAGAAAGGAAGGAAGGGAAGGAAGGAAGGGAAGGGAAGGAAGGGAAGGGAAGGGAAAGGAAGGAAAGGAAGGAAGGAAGGGAACGAAGGAAGGAAGGAGAGAAAGAAGAAAGAAAGAAAGAAAAAAGAATAGAGAAAGAAATGAAATGAAAAATCGTATGAACCATCAATCATATGAACCATCTTTTAGTATTGGATGACTATAGTGGCTAGTGGCTTCCATACAGGACATCTCAGCTCTAAAGCACAAAATTCCACCCCTTGCCTAATTCTCTCCAACTCTTAGTGACATAAGAACTCGTTCATTTTTACTGAACAGTATTCCATTATATGGATGTAGCAGTTTGTTTATCCATTCACCTATTGAAGGAAGTCTTGGTTACTTTCAGTTTGTGGTGATCAGAAATAAAGTGTCTGGAAACATTCACACATGCTGTTTTTTTTGTTTTTTTGTTTTTTTTTTTGTGGACACGTGTTTTCATATTGGTTTGGTAACTACCTAGAAGCATGATTGTTAGATCATATATTGAGCCTATTTTAGCTTTGCAAGAAACTGTAAAACCCTTCCAGGATGACTATACCATCTTGCATTCACCTTAGCAATAAGTGAGATTTTCTACTGCTCTTCATCCTTGCCAGTAATTGGTATTGTCAATTTTTTAATTTCAGTCATTCTAGTAGGTAGATAGTGGTATCTCATTGTTTTAATTTGCATTTCCCTAATGACAAATATTTAACATATTTTCTCGTATATCTTCGGGAGGTTCAGATCATTTGCCTATTTTTTATTTGAATTGCTTGTTTCTTATTGTTGAGTTTTAATACATATTTTACATATTGCAGATATAACTCCAATGTCAGATATGAATTTGAAAATATTACCTCCCAATGTGTGGTTTGTCTTTGCAATCTATTAGCAGTGTCTCTTGCAGAACAGAGGTTTTTAATTTTAATGAAGTTAACTGATCGCTTTTTCTTCCACTTACGGTGTTCTGTTGTTGTATCTAAAGACTAATCACCATGCTGTTTTTTTCTCCATTAAATTACCTTTGCGACTTTGTCAAAGATCAATTGATTATATTTGTGTAGGTCTGTTTATGTTTCCCTGATCTATGTGTCTACTTTTTAAGAATACCACATTGAAAATTGTCACTGTATGGAGATGACATGATACTATACATAGAAAAACCTAAGGACTCAACCCAAAAACTATTAAACTCATCAACAAAACAGCAAAGTAGCAGGATGTAAGATTAACATTCAGAAATCAGTAGCATTTCTGTATACTAATAGTGAAATATTAGAAAAGGAATACAAAAATCAAAAAGCCTAAGAATAAACCTGACAAAGGAGGTGAAAGACTTCTATGCTGAGAACTATAAAACATTAATCAAGGAAATTAAAGAAGATGCAAAGAAATGAAAATATTCCATCCTCCTGGGTTGGAAAAATTAATATTGTAAAAATGGCCATACTACCCAAAGCAATCTATACATGCAATGCAATCCCTATCAAATTACCCTGGACATTTTTCACAGAACTAGAATAATCCAAAAAAAAATTTTTTTGTCTTTTTGTCCTTTTAGGGCCGCACGCACGGCATAAGGAGGTTCCCAGGCTAGGGGTCTAATCAGAGCTGTAGCTGCCAGCCTATGCCAGAGCCACAGTAACACCAGATCCAAACTGCATCTTCAACCTACACCACAGCTCACGACAATGCCGGATCATTAACCCACTGAGCAAGGCCAGGCATCGAACCTGCAACCTCATGGTTCTTAGTCGGACTTGTTTCCGCTGTGCCACAATGGGAACTCCCAATCCAAAAATGTATGTGAAACTACAAAAGACCCAGAATTGCCAAAGCAATTCTGAGGAACACAAACCAAGCAGGAGGCATAACTCTCCCAGACTTGAGGCAACATTGCAGAGCCACAGTCATCAAGACAGTGTGGTGCTGGTATCAAAACAGACATACAGATCAATGGAACAGAATAGAGAACCCAGAAATAAGCCCAGACACCTACGGTCAATTAATCTTCGACAAAGGAGGCAAGAATATAAAATGGGAAAAAGACAGTCTTTTCAGCATGTGGTGCTGGGAAAACTGGACAGCTGCATTTAAATCAATAAAACTGGAACACACCCTCACACCATGAACAAAAATAAACTCAAAATGGCTTAAAGACTTAAATATAAGACAAGACACCATCAAACTGCAGGAAGAGAACATAGGCAAAACATTCTCTGACATCAACCTTATGAATGTTTTCTCAGGTCAGCCTCTGAAAACAAGAGAAATAAAAACAAAAATAAACCAGTGGGACCTAATCAAACTGACAAGCTTTTGCACACCAAAGGAAACCATAAAAAAATAAAAAGACAACTTACAGAATGGGAGAAAATTGTTTCAAATGATGCAACTGACAAGGGCTTAATCTCTAAAATATACAAACAACTTATACCACTCAACAGCAAAAAAGCCAACAGCCCAATTGACAAATGGGCAAAAGACCTGAAGAGACATTTCTCAAAAGAAGATATACAGATGGCCAACAAGCACATGAAAAAATGCTCAACATCATTGATTATTAGAGAAATGCAAATCAAAACTGTTATGAGGTACCACCTCACACCAGTCAGAATGGCCATCATTAATAAGTCCACAAATGACAAATGCTGGAGGGGATGTGGAGAAAAGAGTACCCTCCTGCACTGTTGGTGGGAATATAAGTTGGTACAACCACTATGAGGAGGTACCTTAGAAAACTACATAGAACTGCCATATGACCGAGCAATCCTACTGCTGGGCATATACCCAGCCAAAGCTTTCCTTGAAAAAGACACATGCACACGTATGTTCATTGCAGCACTATTTCCAATAGTCAAAACATGGAAACAACCTAAATGTCCATCCACAGATGATTGGATTAAGAAGACGTGGTATATATACACGGTGGAGTACAACTCAGCCATAAAAAAGAACAAAATAATGCCATTTGCAGCAACATGGATGGAACTAGAGACTCTCATACTAAGTGAAGTTAAGTCAGAAAGAGATAGACATACCATATAATTTCACTCATATCTGGAATCTAATATATGGCACAAATGAACCTTTCCACAGAAAAGAAAATCATAGACATGAAGAACAGATTTGTGGTTGCCAAGAGGAGGGGGAGGGACTGGGAAGGACTAGGAATTTGGGGTTAATAGATGCAAACTATTGCCTTTAGAATGGATAAGCAGTGGGATCATGCTGTATAGCTCTGGGAACTATGGTCACTTGTGATGGAGCATGATAATGAGGAAAAAATGGATATACCTACATGTATGTGTGACTGGGTCACCTTGCTGTGCAGTAGAAAACTGACAGAACACTGTAACTCAGCTATAATGGAAAAAATAAAAATCATAATAAAAAAGAATACCACATTGTATTGATTCTTTAACTTTATAATGTCTTAAAGTCAGATATTGTGAATCTTCCAATTTTATTTTAACTGTTTTAACTATTCTAGATCTCTTCCTTTTTCATATAAGCTTTAAAATCATTTTGTTAGTGTCTACAGAATTTCTTGCTTGGATTTTGCTTGAAATTATGTTGAATATATAGATCAAGTTGGGAAGTCTTACTCTTTTAATAATGCTAAGTCTTCCAATCCAAGAACATGAAATACCTCTTTACCTATTTACCTTCTCTAATTTCTTTCATCAGAATTTTGTAGTATTTTGCGTTAGATCTTGTAAATATCTTCATAAATTTATACCTAAATATTTCTCTTTGTGTGTGTGCATGTTTATACAATTGTGAGTAGTATTTTAAAATTTTCAGATTCCAAGTATTCCTTACAGGTATATAAGGCAACAATTGATTTTGTGTCCTGACATTTTGTCATATAACCTTACCATACTTGCTCATTAGTTTCATTAATTTTTGTTGACTCCTTCAGATTATCTGCAGATAATCATGCATTCTGTACATAAAAGCCAACTTTATTTTTTACTTTCCAATGTGTATACATTTTATTTCTTGTTGAACTAGGTAGAACTTCCAGTATGATGTTGAATAGGAGGAGTGAGAGAAGACATCCTTGCTTTGTTTCTAATCTTGGAGGGAATGTATACAATCTTTATTAAGTACAGTATTAGCTTTTTTGAAGATGTTCCTGATTGAATTGAAGTTCCTCTCTAGAACTAGTTTGCTGAGAGTTATTTTATGATGACTTGATGTTCAGTTTTTTCACATGCTTTTTCAGCTCAATTGATATGATCATAGGATCTTTCCTCTTTAGTGTATTGATATAATGGGTTAGATTGATTGACTTTTGAATGTTGAACTAGCTTTGCTTATCTGGAATAAATTCAACTTGATTTATGACTTTTTAATATGTTTTTGTATAGGATAGTATGTATATGTATTTATAAACTTGTATTTAATTTGTTTTGTTGAGGATTTTGCATCTCAGTATTTTTAGAGATACTAGTCTGTAGTTTGCCTTTCTTAGTTAATGTCTTTCCCTGGGTTTGGTATTAGGACAATGCTAGACTCGAAATATCTCAAAAGTATTACCTGTAGCTCTATTTTCTGGAAGAGATTGTAGAGAATTGTTGTAATTTTTACATTAAATGTTTGATAGTATTTACTAGTAAACTCATCTGAATCTAGCTTTCTTGTTTTAGAAGTCTATTAATTATTTATTCATATAATTTAATAAACATTATTAAATAATAGTATTCTGGTTATCTATTTGTCTATGTACATTTTGGTAGTTTGTACCTTTTAAGAAATTGGTCAGTTTCATCTAAGGTAATAAATTTGTAGGCATAGATTTATTCATTGCATTTCTTTATTATCTTGTAAATGTCCAGGAGGTCAAGAGTGATGTACCTTTCCTCATCTCTGATGTTGTAATTTGTGTCTTATCTCCTCCTTTTTCTTAGCCTGGCTAGAGGTTTATCAATTTTATTGATTTTTTTTCAAAGAACTAGCTTTTAATTTCATTGATTTTTCTCTGCTGTTTTGTGTTTTCACTCTCATTGATTTTGCTCTAATTTTTATTATTTCTTTTCTTCTACTTGCTTCAAATTTAAACTGTACTTTTGCTCTAGTTTTCTATGGCTGAACTTTAGGTTGTACATATAGAGTCTCTTTTTCTAGTACATGCATTTAATGCTAGAAATGTCCCTCTAAGAACTACTTTTATTGTATCCCACATTTTTTGATGATTTTTATTTTCATTTTCATTCACTTCAAAATAGTTTTTAAGATTTCTCTTGAGACTTATTATCTGACCTATCATTGATTTTAAAATGTGTTGCTTAAGACACACATGATACAGATAATAGACTAGTATTTATCAGAGGGGAAGGACTAGGGATATTGTGGTAAGCATGTTATAGGCTCTACAGAATTAGAAGGATAATGTACACATGCAATTTATATAATGCATAAATCAATGTTACCTCAATAAAAAATAAAAATATAAATTAAAATGTGTTTAATTTTCAGATATTTGGGGATTTTTCAGATCTCTTCCTGTTATTGATTTCTAGTTTAATTCCATTGGTGTATGATAAAGTTATTTTGTATGAATTCTATTGTTTTAAATTTGTGAAGATGTGTTTTATGCCCCAGAATGTAGTTGGTCTTGGTCAATATTCCAGGTGTGCTTGAGAAGGATGTCCATTCTGCTGTTGTTGGATGGATTATTCTATAAATACCAATGAGGCCAAGTTTATTGATGGTGTTGTTCAGATTGTATCCTCATGATTTTCTGTCTGTTTGGTCTGTCACTTACAAGGAGAGGTTTTGGAGTCTCCAACTGTAACTGTGATTTATCTGTTTTTCCCTGGTGTTCTTTTTGGGCTTTGTCCCATATATTTTAATGATCTCTTATAGGTGCGTATACATTTAATATTGTCATGTCTTCTTGGAGAATTGTCCCTTTTATAATTATGTAACACCAGTCTTTATCCCTGATAATTATTCTTATTCTCAAGTATGTCTTGTCTGAAATTAATTTAGCCACAATGGCTATATTTTGATTATTATTACTTTGGTATGTCTTTCTCCATCCTTTTCTTTTAACCTGAGTTTTTACATGTAAAATGGGTGTCTAATAAACAGCATATACTTGCAATGTGTTTTTATATCTGCAGCCACAATCTCTGGGTTTTCCACCCCAGTTTTATTAATAATTGCCATACATCACTTTATAAGTTTAAAGCATATAGCATTTGATTTACATATATTGTAGAAAAAAATCAGGTTTAGTGAACATCCATCATGTCATGTAGATAAAAGAGAAAAAGAAAAGGAATAAAAAAACAAATAACAGCAATGTCATGAGAGCTTGTGATGAGAACTTTTAGGATTTACTCTCCTAACGAGACAATCCTTGTTTTGGTTTGTTTGTTTGTTTGTTTTGTTTTTCGGTCTTTAGGGCAACATCCAGAGCATATGAAAATTCCCAGGCTAGGGGAGCTGCAGCTGCCTGCCTGTGCCACAGCCACAGCAACACCTGATCCTTAACCCACTGAGCAAGGCCAGGGATCAAACCCACATACTCATGGATACTGGTCAGGTTCGTAACCCAGTGAGTTCCAACAGAAACTCCAAGACAGTCTCTGTTTTTAATTAGTGTTTATGGACCATTTAGACTTAATTCTGGCTGTGGTTGGATTAATATCTATCATTTCTCTGTTTTCTATTCCTATTCATTGCATTTATTTTTTTCCCTCCTACTTTCCTGCTTTCTCTGGATTTAATTAAATATTTTTTTATGATTCCACTTTATCACCTCTCTTGGAAATATGAAAAATACTTCTTTTTAAAATTTTTAATGGTTGGCTTAAATTTACAATATGTATTTTTAGTGAATATAAGTCCATTTTCAAATAACGCTATACCACATCACATGTAGTGAAAGTACATAATAACAGAATGCTGCCAATCCCTCTCTTCCTTCTCTTGTGACATTGCTATCAATCATTTCACATATCCATCTTCTGTAATCACCCAATACATTCTTGCTACTATTACCTTAAACACACAATTATCTTTTATATCAAATTAAAAATAAGAAATATGTTTTATTTTGCCTTAATTTATTCCTTCTTTAATGCTCTTCCTTATTTTATGTAGTTCCACTTATATGACCTATGTCATTTTTCCTCTAACTAAAGAATCTTTTTTGGAGGGGGGGGCCTGGTTCAGAGCAAGAAAGATGTATTTTTTCTTTTCTTTTTTTTAATTTTTTTAATGGATAACAATATTTTTTTTTCCCCTCAGGGGCAACAGTCTACAACTATTAACCCCAGACCCCTTTACCATCCCACTCCCTCCCCCACCCTCTTAGGAACCACAAGCCTGTTCTCCAAGTCCTTGATTTTCTTTTAAAGAACTTTTTTTTTTTGATATTGCCTGCAAGGGACTCACCCTCTAGTGATTTCCCTTAGATTTGTCTGATAAAGTATTTCTCCATCACTTATGAGAGACAATTTCACTAGATATAGAATTCTATACTGTTGGGGTTTTTGTTTGTTTGTTTGCTTGCTTTTTAGGGCTATCCCCATGGCATATGGAGGTTCCCAGGCTAAGGGTAGAATCAGAGCTGCAGCTGCCAGCCTACACCTCAAACACAGCAACGCAGGATTCGAGCCATGTCTGTGAGCTACACCACAGCTCACGGCAATCCCAGATCCTTAACCCACTGAACAGGGCCAGGGATCAAACCTGTATCCTCATAGATACTAGACGGGTTCATTACTGCTGAGTCATAATGGGAACTCCACAGACTGGTGCCTATTTAATGTCAACACTGTATTAGTCTTCTCTGACTGCCTTAACAAAGTACCGTAGATCTCGTGCGTTGAACAACAGAAATTAATTTTCTCACAGTTCTGGATGTTAGAATCCTAAGAACAAGACGCTGGTCAATTTATTTTTGGTGAGAGTTCTTTTCCTGGTTTGCAGATAGCCACCTTCTCTTTATGTCCTCAGATGGCCTTTCCTAGGTGCATACACATGAAGAAAGGGAGCGAGAGGGAGAGGCAGAGGGAGAGGAGAAGGGAATGAAAGAAAGCAAGTGAATGTGAATGAGTAAAGTGATTTGTTGTCTCTTCTTACAGGACACTAATTCTACTGGATCAGGGCCTCACTCTATGACTTCATCTAACCTTAATTACTTCCTTGAGGCCCCATCTCCAAATACTACCTCACTGGTGGCCTTCAACCTAAGAATTTTTTTGATTAGGCCTTCAACATAAGAATTTTGGGGAAACATATTCAGCCCATAACAAATACTTTATTCCATTCCATCCTCCTCTTGTTCTCATGATTTCTGATGAGGATTCTACTGTTATTCTTATCCTTTTTCCTCTGTAGGAAGTTTTTTTTTTCTTTTTAAATCCTGGCTTCTTTCAGGATTTTATCTTTTTCTTTAAATTTCTGCATTTGATATTCATATTCATTAAATATGATATGCCTAGCTGTGGATTTTGTAGGGAGTTTGGTCTGTTTCTTATTTTTTATTTCTATACTGCTTTGTGACCTCTGAGTTTCTTGGATCTATGATTTTGTATCTGTCTTTAATTTTGACAATTTCTCAACCATTAGTACATCAAGTATTTCTTCTTCTCCATTGTATCTCCATTTTTCCCTTCTGGCATTACAAACGTGTTACAATTTTGCCATTGCCTCATACTTGCTAGATGGTATGTTTTCTTCTTTTCTCACTTTCTCTCTCTCTCTCTCTCTCTTTGTCTCTCGCTCTCTTTATTTCTATTTAAGAATATATTCTCTTGACCTGTCTTCATTGTTACTGAATATTTTGTAAACTCCTGAAAGATATTTTTCATTTTAATTACAGTGGTTTTGATCTCTAGCATTTCCTTTTGGTTCTTTCCTAGAGTTTCCATCTCTTTTCTTACACACACATATGCTGTTGCATATTGTCTCCTTTCTGTTAGAACTCTTGACATTTTAATCATAGTTATTTTATATTCCTGTTTGATAATTCCAACATGTATGTCAGATGTGAGTCTGGTTCTAAGTCTTCATTTGTCTCTTCAGACTGTGACCTTTGTGGTTTCTTTTTTGTTTGGTTTGCTTCTGAAATGCCTTATAGGTTTTTGTTGAAAGCTGGACTTGTTGTATCAGGCAGTAAGAACTGATGTAAATTAGCCTTTAATGTATAAGGATGTATGTTACTCTGGCTGGAATGAGGCTATGTTTAAAGTTTGATGTACTCATAGATGCCAGAAACTTCCAAATTCCTCTATGTCCTTCTCTGAGTCTCCTCTCTTAACACTGGGCTTCTCTGAGTTCTCCTACTCAGAGAAAAAAATCTGTGTCTCACAACTCTTTGAGTCATAAGAGCTGTGAGACAGAGCTCACTACTATTATTCCAGAGCTTTGTTAGTATGGTGGTATTGTGTGGGGAGGGCAAGAATTCTATAACCTTCCAATAAATTTCACGGGGCCTGCCACTTGGGCTATGTCTTTCACTACTGTTTCTCCTGTGCCCTTTTTGCCTCCTGCCTCCTATTTTCTTCCCTGGCTGAAATGTCTCCATTTAGTTTCTTTAAACCCTGACTAATGTTGACTTTATATTTCCTCTTTAGGTGAGACAGGAAAGTTAAGCAGGATTGACAAAAAAGTCCATATCCCAACTGGAATAAAACTCTGGGCAATCTTTTCCTGTGGATTGTAGGCCTTTGTTTTTTATGTGGAAGGCTCTGGGCGTATTTCACAAAGATGACTCTTCCTCTACCCCTTCCAGTGTCAGAAGGCGATCTTTCTTAGTTCTTCACTGTGAGGACCTGGTAGATTTCTAGATATAAACTCCAGTAAAGTATTTGGGCCCTCCGAGACGGTGGTGCCCAGGAGTTTCTTGCTCTCACTCTAGTCTACACCCAGCCTCTAGCAACTCATCACACTTTCCATTTAAATGTTCTTAGTTTATGACTCCAGCAGCTTCTGCTCCAGATAAGCCAATCTTAGCTATGGCCTCTCTGGTCTCTCCATATTTTGGAATGGAAGTTTACTTGGCAAATTTGGTACTCTGATGGGTCTAGCAAAAATCACCGATTTTCAGCTTACTCATATTTTTCTTCTTGTCATAACTAGAGTGTTGATTCCCATGTTCTTTACATGTCTAGACTGAAACCAGAAGTGATGGTGTAGACTTAAATAAAATCCTTATAAATTATTACAGAGCTAGAACGAGTTTCATAGCATTGAAGAGACACCCAAGGACCCTCATCTCTCCTGTGGCCTCTTTCCAATTTGAAATAAACTCCTGGAAACTGAAACAAAGAGCTGATTCATCCATTCTTTGGGGCTCCTGTTAACAATCAGCTACTCAGGAAAATGACCCTATTACCTTTCCTTTCCACTGTGAAGGTTGTAACCCTGAGGTTACCCAGATGGTTGTTTACTGAATCCCCAGCAAATGGCTTCTGGGTCTCATTTACACACTTTGTACTTTCTTCTGCAGAAGACTGAGTGAATTTATGTGTGTATGATATTCTGAGACTCTCCTGTTGTTTAACAAGGTAGTTAGCCCCAAGCAGTGTTCTCTTTCCCTCCAAATGGATTCTGGAGAAACCTTGGCCTTGACTCTGACAGTGATAGACACCTAATTCAAATCTGTTCTGGATTTGCCTTTTGCTTAGCAGCTATTTTTATGGAGCAGAGAGACATATTGGGGGCCTGATTCTCATTAGCTCGTTCTACACATGTTCAAAAGTTACAAGGTCGTTACCACAGGAGGTGAAATTACACACCTCATCTATAAACGCAGTCTCCATGGAACACAGCCATGTGGGCCCCCATGTGTGCATAGCTGAGGAGGGGCATTTGTTACCTGCAAAACGCCACAGAAATCACACAACAGAGAGCAGACATAAAACACAGACTCTCGGTGCTCTATATAAAGTGGAAAGAAAGCCACGAGAGAAAAATAGGATTCATCACTTATGCTGCACTCTACATTGTCTGGGTGGTTTATGATTGCTCATTAGTTATTCTTCCCAGAACACTTGTGGGGAAAAGCATTGGGTTCATTCAGAGGGAGGAGTGTCAGCCTTGAACCGGGCATTGGAGCTTTTCTTCACCTCTTCCATCTCACCCTCCAAGAATCCCCGGACTGCTGTAACCCTCAGATGATGGGAGAGCTTGGGGTTAAAAGAAATGTACTGATTTTCTGCTTGCAACTTGCATCTGATAATAGGGATTCTCCTTCAAAGACATAAAGAAAATACATCTGACTATGGCCAGCTGGGATTGAGGATGCTCTTTATTTAGGCCCCAATAGTTAGGCTTCTGGATTTGGGCACTGACATTTCTTTTCCCAGACATAGCACCCTAAGTTGTTTACACTTTTTCCCAAGGTGGAAACTTCCCCTGTGTATTCAATTTTTTTTTTTTTAATTTGTCAAGGCATAGAAAAGTCAAGAGTTGGACAATTACTTGGAAAATGAGAACACTGCATCACCCATCTGAAGTTTCTGCCTAAACTGTTTTCGAATGTTGCTTCGACTATTCATTTTACTCTCCCTGTCAAAATGCTATCCGGGTGTCTGTGAGCAAGAGACCTGTGCTTTGTGGTTGTCTGAGAGAGGTTAAAAGGGAGCTCTCTCTGAAGGCCCACCTCAGAGGTAGCTGTTCCAGGGAACCGAGCTGCCTGTTTCCAAATTAGGTCAGATCTGAAGAACCAGAAAATAGCTTCTTGGAAGAGGGCCAGAGACAGAGCAAACTCTCTTGAGCTCTGGATTGAATCAAGGGCTTTATGAGTAGTTTAGGATTTTTTTTAGGAGAACAGAGGCCTCCCCATGTGCAGAACCACTCTCCCCCCAATCTAGGGTATGTTCTGACTCAAAGGAAAACCAACTCTTGTTAACTGTGGGTCTTTGAAATTTTCTCTTAACACCCCAACCAGTCAGTTCATTTTCCCTGAGCAGGACCCACAGCTCAGGGGACTGGCAGGTCTTGGCTTTTGGGTGGAGCAGTATAGTTTCATTCATGCAAAGCAACAAGTCATTTTTTAGTTTTGCCAAGGATTTCTCATGTGTGTGGTATATTTATTGCTACTAAGTCTCTGTTT
Organism: Catagonus wagneri; assembly: GCA_004024745.2. NCBI lineage: Eukaryota > Metazoa > Chordata > Mammalia > Artiodactyla > Tayassuidae > Catagonus > Catagonus wagneri. Next base: position 49,779,535 of record PVHT021183699.1, on the reverse strand, counting down.
CCTGATCTTTTCATTTCAGCAATAACAGTCTATTTTTGAAAGTTGTAAGATTGAAATGAGCACTGAATCAGTGTATTTCCTGGTACATAATCCATGCTTAGTAAACGTTTAATGCTATCAAAGTTGCATCACCAATCATCAGCACTATAGTTGCCATATTACTTGCATAAACTGCCTTGTGAAAACATCTCACAGCTTCTGCTACTTTGGAGGTACCTAGTTAGTTCAGACCCCAAACAAAATGAAGAAGCTGGCATTTTGATTCCCTTTCCTCCCTCTTTTACTGGAGGTCTTTTCCTTTAACCATGGTCTCTTTCTCTCAGAAAGGAGGTCAACTCTAATAAGCTGACCATACTTTATTTTAGATTACTTTAAGTAAAAATCCTCCCAGGCATTTTTGTTTCTGGAAAGAACAACTGCTTTTAGAGAGCTTCTCCCTCAGCTCCCTCTCCTGCTCTTCTCTCTCTGCCTCTCTCTTCCTTTCTCTTTCTCTCTTTCTCTTTCTCTTTCTCTCTCTCTCCCTCCCCTCCCCTCTCCACCCCCCTGACATGCGTGCGCGCGCACACACACACACACACACACACACACACATACACATACACACACAGAGTAAAAATTCAGATATAGATACAGTCGGTAAAGAGAAGGCAGAAGGTGTTCTTAGGGCCCCTGCAATCCATACCAGGCAGGCACACACACCTGGCAGTGTCTGTAGGAGGAATTCTGAAGAACACAGCTGGCTGTTGCTCTCTTGCTTATTTTAAGGAGACAAGTTTGAAGTACAATTGTGTTTGAGTTGCACAGGCTTATTAATTTCTATATCCTAGAAGTATTATTTGAAATAAAACCACGTTCCTACCAAAGGTGTTCTTTATCAACACTGCATTCATTTAAAAATACCCCCAAGTAAGAAAAATACTAGCTCAAGACCATATGTTAAACATAAGCCTAGGTTTAGAATTCAGCTCTTTTGTGAAATTGATCTATTTTTGCACCTGTTTACCTCTTTGACCTTCTATGAAGTCTTCAATGTTAGGGACACTCCAAGGCAATGACCATGACTCCTTAATTTGAAAAGACAAGAGTTATGGAAGCAGTTATCTCACAACTGAATTAACTTGGATGATGAAACCATGTGCATACTAGAAGATGCACGTGCTCTGTTGAGACTTTGAAAATATTGTTTTGGTGATTTGAAAAGAAAAGAATGCTTTGGAAGTTGTTCCTAATTGGATAGACATTCTTTGTCTAATTTAGCTCATAGCTGCATGATTTCAAATAGCCCTAAATACTTCTTCAAATTGAGGAAAGTTTCTGTTTTGTTGCTGAGATACAAACATCTTCACAGAGCCATCTGCTAAATAAACTTGGTCCTTTCTGGAAGAAGTCAGTAAGGTTGTTGGAACTGTAAATATATTTACAGATAATCTTCCATGTGAGAATATCTATTTTTTTTTAGTTTAAGGCTAAGTGTTTTTTGACACAACTCCTCGTGTACACATATTGGCATCATCCATCCTCAATCATAAATTAGCTCATTCAAATCATTTCTTCCTCCATGAAGCTGAGATCCTTACAACAAAGAATTAAGAGTCCTGTTAAGCTGTTGTCCCAATTCCACTGCTCTTCTGGGCATTGAGGTCTCACTCCCGGACTCCTGCCTTGGCCTCTGGTTGTCAGTGGGATCAAGATCAGGCTTTATTCATGAGTAAAATGCCTCCACTCAGATATTTGGGGCCAAGTCTTCTTTGGCTGCTGAAAAAGATGAGAAACTCAAACTCCTTTCTTTAAAACACAAGAGAGAATCTGTTAGATGAAACAAAAAAGGATGTGATATTATATGGTATGACTCAAAACCAGGACATGACTCAACTGTTCTCCTGGTTCATTCTTCACTGTTCCTTGACCTAAATTCATTCCCAGTATGCCCTGGGATTTAGGGTGTCTGTTTCTGGTAATAAGGTTGAGGCTAAAATCTATTATTTAGGTTGTATTAGTTGTTATGGTTTGTCCATGCAAGAGAATTTTGAAGTAATTTGTTTCCTAAAATCTTGACCAGCATTAGAAACAGCGAAGTCTCTTATCGGTTACTTGTTACTGCTTACTGGTGATTGGCCAGTCTCACAAGTGGGAAAGAGTGACAGGCATGTGGGGAAAGTAGATGTAGCCATCTATTTAATTTCCATCTAGTGTGCCAAAAATATGATCCCCGAATGCCTGATCACAGGCACACTGATAAAGTAGTCCCATCCATTTGCCCCATATGCTATATTAAAAAGGTCATGTTTTATGTAGGAAGACTTTCTCTTGGTCTGTGGTTTTCAATATTTAGCATTCATCAGAATCACCTGGAGGGCTTGGTAAAGTGAAGATTTCTGCTGCTTCCCCAGAGTCTCAGATTCAGGGACCTGAGAATTTGCATTTCTAAATGTCCAAGTGATGCTATTGCTGCTGATCTAGGCAACACGCTTTGAGAGCCAATGTTTTAGGTGTTCTTAGAAACAAACAAAAAAATGTGGTGGGATGGAATAAGCAGAAAAGAGGGTTATAGAATCTAAGTCATGGCTTGTCTTGGATTTCCAGGTGGACATTAAATGAGAAGTTACTCTGGAATGATTTTTTTCATGTTTCCAGTTCTAAGAATGTTGTACAGTTTGCAATCTCTCAATTCCTCTATCTCTAGTCAATTTTTTTCTATCCCATATCTTGGAAACCAATTTTCCATTCTTAAGGACATAGCCTAGGCATAGCCCTGACTCAATTCCATATTTCACCTTTCCTCACTTTTCAAAACTGAATCTGTTTAAACTCAAATCTTGTGAAGTCTGGAGCTCCCACTGTGGCTCAGCGGGTTAAGAACTCAGCTGGTGTCCGTGAGGATGCTAGTTTGATCCCTGGCCTCACTCAGTGGGTTAAGGATCCAATGTTGCTGCAAGCTGCAATGTAGCTCACAGATACAACTCAAATCTGGCATTACTGTGGCTGTGGCGTAGGCCTGCTGCTGAAGCTCAGATTTGACCCCTGGCCTGGGAACTTCTATATGCCACAGGTACGACCCTAAAAACAAAACAAAAAAATCCTCTGAAATCTTAGGTAGGCTGATAAATCATCCCAGTTTGCCCCAGACTACAGAAGTTTCTTAAGACACAAGACTTTCAGTGCTACTGCTACAAACAGGAAAGTCTTAGATAAGCCAGGATAAGTTGACCATCTAACTTCACAGTGTGACCAAATTTTGGTCACTTTTAAATGTAATGAGCATGTGCCTTTGTTTCCTAAGCCACTTAAGTAACATCTTGAACTAGGGCTGCATGATACTCCCTTTATTCTTAAGATATAATTGAACAAAGAACATATTTTTGTAATATGTCTTAGCTATATATTGTCTTTATGTTTTAAAAAATGTATTATTTACTCCTTTACCAGATCATAGGAACAATTGAGAAGAAAAAAAAAATTTTTTTTTACTTCAGTCCTCCTATAATCTGATGGGAAGATCCTTGCTTTTATACAGTTTTCTAAAAGGCAAATTTTAAACACTAAATTAACCCTGAACTAGCGCCAAAATTGGCTCTTAAAACTCACATGTTTGGAAGTAAACAAATCCATTTATTTCTGCAGGCTTTCCATCTCGTCTCTCTTCTGGGAGATTAATTCCATGAACTTTTCTAAAACAGTATGATTTGCCAGCAGCAGGAAAATTGTAACAAATTAATTGTAGATATATGTTAAATTACTTTCATTACCATCCCTGGTCTAGGGATAAACTCACATGAGTGCGATGAATGATCAGAGAGTCTTTCAGTCTATCCCCATGGCAATAGGTACTTTAGTTCTGCTTGTAACACTGTTCTCACATAAGGGAAGAAGCCAAGCTCTGATTTGTAGGGCTGTTTGCAGATTCTTGAGGAGGGAACATGGCCTATCCAGCGTGAAGTATCCAAGTATAAATGTAGCTGTAACCTTTATTCTTATGGGTTCTGCTAGCCTGGCATTTCTGATCACGTAAATACCACAACTTTTGCCCACTTCCAGCACCCCCTCAGTTCTTACTTTTTGAAGTCCCAATTCATGGAAGGCCTTGGATTTCTCATGCTGCCCTCTCCAATATTTCAGTCAAGTCCTCCTGTTAGTTGCTACTTGCTGGTAGCTAGTCTGAGCTCTGTGTTACTTCCTAACCAAAGAAACTTTAGCTTTTTACAGTGAAGCTGAAGCTGGAATTCATAGAAGATACAGAGGCTTACCTTAACCACTATACGTGGAACCTCAAACAACTAATATGCTTAAGTCCCAGTTTTAAGAGCTTGAATAAACAAATGGACAATGCTGGACTATATATAAAATAGAATTCTTATCCAAAATCTGCAGCAACTGGTCTAGGAAGACAAACCACATTTTCTGTAGCAACAGTCCAACATAGTCAGTACTTCATAAGTGAGAGTATTTCCTCAGATTCGCTAGTATCTGCCTCCACTTCCCAATTAGGACCAAAAAGAGGAAGCCAGACATGCACTCAAAACTATCACATAGGATGCCATGTTTCCTTCACATTAGACTGCCTTCAGCATCACCATGCCAACAGCCTCCAGTCAGAGAACATTTTAAGGCTTCCCTTTCTCCACTAGAAAACTTTCTCACTCCTCTTCCTGCCTTGCAGTTTCAGCCAAACTCAAGTGATGGTGGCGGACTCCCTTTCAAAGCAAGTTCTGAAGAAACAGCCTTTACTCCTTCATTTGGGTGGTCTCTGTTTGTTTCCAGTTTTCTTTTCTACTTGGGGGCAAAAAAGAGCCAGAATAGGCATAGGGATCACTCGAAAGAGCACTTGAAACATCAGAAAGACAGACACGGAATTCCCATTGTGGCTTAGCAGGTTAAGGACTCACTGTTGTCTCTGTGAGGATGTGGGTTTGATCCCTGGCCTCGCTCACTGGATTAAGGATCTGGTATTGCTACAAGCTGTGAAATAGGTACAGCAGCTGCAGCTGTGATTCAGCCCCTAGCCTGGGAACTTCATGTGCTGATGGTGCAGTGTTAAAAAGAAAGAAGAAGGAGGAGACGAAGAGGAAGAAAGAGAAGAAGGAAAAAAGAGGAAGAAGAAGAGGAGAAAGGGGAGTGGGAGGAGGAGTAGGAGAAGGAAGACAGAGGAGGAGGAGAAGAAGAGAAGGAAGGCAGAAGGAAGAAGAAGAGAAGGAAGGCAAAAGGAAGACGAAGAAGAGAAGGAGGTTGAAGAATAGGGGGGAGGGGGAGGAGGAGAAGGAAGGCAAACACGGTACTTGCTTTAAGAGGCTTGGAGGTGGGCATGTCTGTGTCCCACTCCCTGCACAGCCATCTATTTCACAAATGGCAACTCTGCCTGCTTAGACAGTGGAGTTTCACAGCTAAAAGAAGATTTTAAAACTCCCTCCAAAGCAGTAAAATAGCCCAGTCAATAGAAAATCAAGCTCAGAACTGCACTGAAGGAACACGTTATAATCTTTTTTGTCTGTTTCTAAGTTTCACATACTTTTTCTAACAAAACCCTAGTCCAGAGGAGAAAAATGAGGCTTGGTGAGGTTCAGTAACTGGCTCAAACTCACAGGGCTCCTGTGAGTTGAGACTGCAGTCACAGCTAGGGACTTTGGTCATAAAACCTCTGTAAAAGAGAAGTAGCCAAAGCGTTAACTTCTCCTGCACCCCATCCTGATCCGTGGAGAGAGTATGGTCAGTGCCTCTGTCCTTGGCAGATAGCTCCCACCCACAGAGCATCTTTTGCTTCTCTTTGCTTTAGGCCACCTGCATCCTGCTCCAGCGATGGCTGGAAATACCTTAAGTTAATGTCCCTGGGGTGACCCTCAAGCAGTGACAGAGAAGTATTCATGGATAGATAGAATTCATACCCAGCCTCCTTGTCCTTCAGTGGGGCATTTGTGTGGCATGTTCTGCACATGTCTCAGGGTCTCCAGCAGGAATGAGCTCTGGCTGCCCTCGGAAGTAGCCTGATCATTAACACCTGCTTCTTGATCTTACTCCCCTAGTGCCCACCGTGGCTCCCGGAATTTCCTCCCCAATAATTTCCTTGTACCCAAACCCTCGCCTAAGGGATTGTTTTAAGAGGAACCCAAATCAAGACAGAGAGGAAGCTAGGCTTGGGAGACAGTTCACCATCCCAGCTTCACTAATCTGCACATCCCAGTCTGCAATGGTTTGAATGAAATGCAAACATTATAATCAGATAGGAAAATGACAGATGTCGCAGAGAATGCAACTTGTCAGGAAAGATTCTTTTTAATAAATCATTTGTCATCAAGTTACATAGCCATCCTTATGATGGTTTTGAAGCTAGAATTACAAGTGTGCGTATGTGTCCCCAAATCCTTTAATCCTCTGTAAATATTCAGAATATTCAGATTTTCGGATTGGAGAAATTTAATTAACCTCTGATGACTGCGCATTCCGCTCACATTTTGAAAGCAAATACTTTAAAATTTAAAATATGAAAGATAGTAAATTGAAAATCTCAAAGGCAATATAAAATATATTATGAATACCTTAACACACCAGGCTTCAGAAATAGACATAAAGAACTCTAAGATCATAAAAGAAGGGAATAAAAAGGAGAGATGGAAAAAATATTTAATTACTGAACTAAAACAATTATACTGTCAAAAGTACATCATTGAATAAAATATTGATAATGGTAAGTAATACTGGATTAGTTCCAGCTAAGAATCTGTGAGTTCCTCATATGTACTTGGTGAAAATTAGTCCTCTCGTGTTTACATTTATACTTTATTTTCATTAGGTTCTTCATATATGATGTCTAATATGAAATCCTTCTCCCAACAGCAGTTATTGGTTAATGATTAAATATAAGTCAAATTAGAACATACGTATTTATCTGTATGGATGTATATGCATGCAAGTGTGTATATATCCTAATTACAAAATATACCCATTTTATAAAGTACATAAAAATAAAAGGAGGAAAAATACCAGTGATCCCATAAATAAACTCTTCAGAAGTAATAATTATTAGCACTTTAGCCTACACAACTGCAATTCATTATATTTTTAATAAAATGTATTTATATATTTAAGTACACATATACATAAACAGAATTTGGATCAAAATGTATTAACTGTTGGAATTCTTAGCTTTTCACTTAAAATCCTCAGTGTTTTTCCATGTAAAAAAATATTTATTGGGGAGTTCCCATTGTGCCTCAGCAGTAAAAAAAAAACCCGACTAGTATCCATGAGGACATGTGTTTGATCCCTGGTCTTGTTCAGTGGATTAAGAATCCAGTGCTGCCATGATCTGTGGTGTAGATTACAGGCATGGCTTGGATCCAGTGTTCCTGTGGCAGTGGTGTAGACCAGCAGTTGCAGCTCCAATTCGACCCCTGTCCTGGGAACTTCCATATGCCATGGGTCTGGCCCTAAAAAGACAAAAAAAAAATTATTGGAAGAAATCTATAGTTGACTTCTTAATATCGCATTGTGTTTATATACCATAATTTATTTAACCTGCCCTCTCATTAGACATTTATGGTGTTTGCAAATATTTGCCATTGTAAATATTTTGGAAATTAATGTTTTTATATTCTTAATCTCTTGATTAGTTTCTTATGATAAATTACCATAAATGGAATTTTCTGAGACATGATTATGAATATTTTAACACTCTTGACATATTACTAAATTGTTCATTTATATAACTTACATATTCTTGTCAGTTACTATTTAGTCACATTCTTTGTGTATTAACATTTTTTTTTGTTTTTTTTTTTTTTTGCATTATAGCTGGTTTACAGATTTCTGTCAGATTTTCCAACTGCACCATGTGGTGACCCGATTACATGTACATATATGGATTTGTCACATGTAATTAGATATAGTTCCCCGTGCAATACAGTTGGAAGTGTATTAACATTTAACTTTATCACTTGAATACATAAAAGAACTATCAATTTTTAAATGTAAACATATTTGCTTTCTAGTGAATATCTATTTATGTCCATGTTTTGCCCATTTTTCTTTATAGCTTTAAGAGTTTTAAATATTCTCACAGTATCAACACTTTGTCTTCATTTACCAAGGATTTATTGAGTATCTACTTTATGCTAAGCTTCATGTCAGGCACAGGAGACACAATATTGAACAAAACAGAAAGTTTCTTCTTTTCTCACAGAGCTCACATTCTGCCTTTCTTCTTTGCTCATAGAATTTACACTCTATGGGAGACAGGCATTTGAATAAGTAGATTTATAGGAGGAGTACAAGATGCTATGGAAATTTAAAGGACCAGCACTGTGCAGATGAGTTAGTTTAGCAGATCTGAGACCGTTTATCCTTAAAAGTCCTGCCTACAATGTTGGTCCTTGGATCTCCTGAGAGTTCCCGCAGATCCTTGAGAAGTATGACTCATTGTGCCCGAACCACTTGTCCAAATGATGTGGTTTATATGGAACGCTGGCTTTACTTCTGAGATTCTTGAATCCTGCTACTTCCAGGTAAAGGCTACCTATGTGACCAGCCCCCACAAAAACTCTGGGCATTTAGTCACTAATGACCTTCCCTAGTAGAGGACATTTCACAGGTGTTGTCACAAGTTGTCACTGGGAGAATTAAGCATGCTCTGTGCAACTCTACTAAGAGAAGATCCTTAGACTACTGTACTTGGGTTTCCTACTGACTTTATCCCATGCCCCACGTGCCTTTTCCTGTTGTCGACTTTCATTTCTACCTTTCTGCTATAATGAATCTTACCTGTGGGTATGACATATACTCCTAGTTCTCCTAGCGAATCATAGAACCATGGGGTGGTTTGGAGACCCTAGACACAGGTACAAACCTAGTCCTAGTACATCTTTTGTAGGAGAATGTGAGGACAGGGAATTAAAAAGATCCATTAGTGTGGTATAACATTGTTTCAAAGCAATTTAACCATGTCTCAAAACAAAGCCAAAGAATAATTTCAAAGAAAAAAATCCAGCACTCAACAAGTTAAAATTTACAATGTCTGGCATCCAATCAAAAATTACCAACCTTTCTTTAACTCAATGAATTTTATTACATTTATAATGATACAACAATTAATATGTTAACTGTATTACAAGGATCATCACAACCCAATTTTACAGCATTTCCATTCCAAACCCCTAGCCCATCATCCCTACCCCCACCCTGTCTCCTTTGGAAACCATAAGTTTTTCAAAGTCTGTGGGTCAATATCTGTTCTGCAAAGAATTTCATTGTGTCCTTTTTTTAGATTCCACATATAAGTGATAGCATATGACGTGAGCGTCTCACTGTCTGACTGACTTTACTTAGCATGATAATTTCTAGATCCATCCATGTTCCATTTACTTCTTTCATTTTTTATGGCTGAGTAAAATTCCATTGTATCAATGTACCACATCTTCTTTATCCACGCCTCTGTTGATGGACATTTAGGTTGCTTCCATGCCTTGGCTATTGTATATAGTGCTGCAATGAACATTGGATTACATGTATCCTTTCCAGTCATGGTTTTCTCTGGATAGATGCCCAGGAGTGGATTACCAACCTTTCAAAGAAGCAGGAAAATGTCGGAGTTCCCTTCGTGGCTCAGTGGTTAATGAATCCGACTAAGAACCGTGAGGTTGCGGGTTCGGTCCCTGGCCTTGCTCAGTGGGTTAAGGATCCGGCGTTGCCGTGAGCTGTGGTGTAGGTTGCAGACGCAGCTCAGATTCCACCTTGCTGTGGCTGTGGCGAAGGCCAGCGGCTACAGCTCCTGTTAGACCCCTAGCCTGAGAACCTCCATATGCTGCAGGTGCGGCTCTAGATAAAGGCAAAAAGGCAAAAAAAAAAAAGGCAGGAAAATGTAATACATAATGATGAGCAAAATCAATCCAAACTCATCTAGAAATTACCCAAATGATATAGACTAGAGAATGCCATTAAAATAGATGTTTAACTCTTCCATACATTCACAAAGCTAGAGGGAAGATTAAATATGTTAATAACAAACATAAACAAATACCGAAATCAAACTTCTAGAAATGAAAACTTTAAGGTCTAAGATTAAAAATGCATAGGACAATGAAATAATTACAGATTTGACATTGCAAAAGGAAAAGTCAGTGAACTTGAAGACATAGCAATAGAAATTACCCAAAATAAATCAGAGATAGCAGCTATAAAAATTTAGAGAGATATCAGTAAACTGTGGGAAATTTCAGGCATCCAGCTTTATGTGTAAATAGAGTAAAAAAAAGGGGGGGGCGTTAGAAAATTTGAAAAATATTGAAAAGGTGCTAAGTGCCATAAGAGAAGTGTGGAGATGAAGCAAACACTGGCCAGTTAAAGACAAGAGATGAATGGGAACCATGAACAAAGTCCCTTTTCATTTCTCATTCTATCAGACTATTCTAGAAAACCTGTATTCTATATGGCCTTTGAAGAGATATCCCATTGGGTAAGTGACTGGCTCTCTGCCCATCTCATGAAGAAGTAGGCAGCTGAGTGATGCATCATTTTATGTGTTTTATTTCCGTCTTCTCTTTCTCACATCCTTTTTTCTCATTCCAACTTCCTGGGACTGTACGTCCCTTAAGGCATAAGAATTTAAGTATTATACCTCACACTTTTGTTTTAAGAAAACCCCAACTGAGACAGTGCAATACTGGAATGGAAAGAATCACATGGGATACAATGATGATGAGATATGAATTGAAGACTTGACAAGAGTGGAGAGTTTTTTTTTGCTTTTTTGTTTTTTTTCTTTTTTTGGCCACTCCACGGCATATAGAGTTCCCAGACCAAGGATCAGATCCAAACCACAGTTTCAAACTACACACAATGCCAGATCCTTTAACCTACTGTGCTGAGCCGGGGATCAAACCTCATTCTGGTATGTAGAGATGCCACTGATCCCTTTGTGCCATAGCAGGAACTCTAGAGTGGAGAGCATTTGATGCTGTAGACCATGGGCATGAACTGACTCAAAATAAAAGTAGGGTTGCTGGAGAAAATGCACAAGCTGTTTAAGGCTAGTGACCACAAACACATATTGGACCCAGTTTGAACAGTTTTATCCAGCACTTGTCAGTGATCTGGGTATGGAAAAGTTGGACTCTGGGACTCATCCAAATGTGGATAGAGTTTTGGTCAGTCAAGTGTAAGAGAAGCACAAGAGATGAAGGAGACTAAAGATATTTGCAAGTTAGTTTGAAGGGAAATAGATTCTAAGCTGGAGAGTGAATAGTTAAAGAGATTAAGAAGAAGGTTGCAGGGGGCATCTAGAAAGCATTCTGGGCCTCCGTGTAGAACAAACAACTGAACTCTTGGGAAGAATTGAGAGAACTGGAGGAAAAGGAGTTTGTGACCTGAGAATGTCTGAGTTGACAGTATCAAAAGTGAGAAAATGTCCCAGGTGTAAGAGTATGGTTATAAACGGGTGGCTAACATGCTATAAAGCCTGTAACTCCAAAAACTAGTGGAGATATAAAAAAAAAACAAAACTAGTAGAGCAAAAACTCAGAAACCACAATCACATCTTCAGAACATTTTATTGATCTTGTCACCTCTTCTCATATTCTTTTTTTTTTTTTTTTTTTTGGTTTTTTAAGGCCAGACCCACGGCATATGGAGGTTCCCAAGCTAGGGGTCGAATTGGAGCTGTAGCCGCCGGCTTACACCATAGCCACAGCAATGCCAGATCCGAGCCGTGTCTGCGACCTACACCACAACTCATGGCAACGCCAGATCATTAACCCACTGAGCAAGGCCAGGGATCAAACCCGCAATCTCATGGTTCCTAGTCGGATTTGTTAACCGCTGTGCCACGACAGGAATTCCTTTTTTCATATTCTTTAACTAGGCTGCTTATTTTTCGAACTATATATTGACTGCTTCACTTTACTAATTTTCCTACACTGTATCATATTCTCTTTTGCCTTCAGAAGAACAGAAGTAGAATATTTAGAAGGTGAAATTTTGGAAGAGGGGAGAGGTAAAGGAAGCGGCTTTTTGGCTGGTTTGGGAGGGGCAGGTACAAGCTGAGTCGGGTTGAACCAGTCACCCTGGTTCAGACCCTTTCTAGGTCTTGGAGTTCCCTGGTGGCCTAGAGGTTAGGATTTGGTGGTGTTGTAGCTTGGGTTCAATCCCTTGCCTGGGAACTTCTGCATGCCATGGATGTAACCAAAAAGGGGGGGGGGGGCACTACCCTTTCTAGGTCTCACTTCTCCCACATGTAAAATTAAAATAATGCTATTAATTTGCTTTAAGGATTAAATTAAGTAACCAAGTAACGCTTGATCTATGAAAAGAACTTTATAAACCCCTCAATGCTCGTTAGTTGAAATGAAGTTCTATCAGTATCATCCCATATTAATGTAAGATTTTAATGACAGATTACAGCGTTCCTGAGGTACAAAAAGAATAATTTCTTAAAACAATCTCAATAACTATGCTTTCTTGGGGAGTGTCCTAAGTGTCATAAGCTATTCATTATTTCTTCGACTATTTTATTTGGTAATCCCTTCCTGTGAGTAACATCAGTCAGTTCATTACTTTTCAGAGTCTGATGTAGTAGGTAATTAATTCCTAGAGATTTTCTACCTAGAGACCTGTTTAAAAGAAAATACACAATGTAAATGATTTTATTTAAATTAAAAGTTTATATATTTAAGTTTTCATTTCTAGTGAAGATAGAATAAATGATCTACAGACCTAAGACTGACCACTGCCTAAGCAGAATGAGCATGCATGGTGGCAGAGGCCTGACAAAGGAAGTGAGTTACAATGAACTCTCCTTCTGACCTTAATTTCCACTTGCTTGAAAGGTCTTGATTGGGACACTGGGGCGCTGAGTCTCAATTTCTCCACCTCAAAATATAACCTACTTGCTGCTACCTAACCCCAAGGTTTTGTAAATGTCCAAGTGAAATAATACACATATAATTTGAAGTTTGTAAGTAACTCCGCACAAAAAGGAGATACCATTCATTCATTGGTGGCAACCTGGCCAGCTGGCTTGTATTTTTCAGTTACATTTGGGCTTTCAGCTGTTGCTGGGCAAGAGCCATCTCCTCTACTTTTTTTTTTAATCACTCTGTGAAACATTTCTAGTTTACCAGATGGTTTTCTTTATATTGTAAAATCCATTGTTTGCTGTTAACTCAAGTCATTGTTTTCCCAAAGTAAAGAAAAAAATACACGTTGAATACAAAAGTGGAGCTTCTTTTATAGGCTAGGAAGTTGATTTAATGTAAAATGAGCATCTAACCTGGCACATTTAATTGCTGTACCGAAGACCCAGGGATTTACTTGAAAATGAGCCAAGTGCATTTAAAATTCCTAATACCCGGCGATGGGCAGTTCTGGGTTACATGCATATTAATCAACAGGGACTGCTGGGAACCCAGATGTGCAGGTGTTTTTCCTACATAAATGTGCATGTAAAAATGATTTACATATTCAATTTCTCATGGCAACTCATTGGCTCAGCCTATAGTTGGGTGCTTTCCTAAAAATCCCAGCTGAGGGTTTTCATTTATTTAGAAAAACGGAAACAGAAAAACAGCCTCAAACTATAAAGAAATCCTTGGTTTCTGTGAAAAATACTGTGGGCCTTGCTAATTATACAAAATCTTTCTTCCACACTGGGTAATAAAATAATCATGATGATATGAATATAAATGAAAGAAAAACTAAACAGATGAGTAAGTTTTATAAACTATGGATTAAATATAAATATGAAAATTCAGGTAAAAATGGTGGCAAGTGATCTGGGGCGTAAATAGTTTTAGATATTCTCACTGAATATAGATGGACCATGAAATTATGTGCAGCATTTTTACAGAAGACCCTTACACTATATCGTCACATGCACATCAAATTTAAAATCTCTAAGATTAAATATGTAACCTAAAAGACGAGAGCTAATATGTTTTTAATTCTCTCTCTTGTTATTTTGAGGGGCTCTGGAAAACATTCTTTATACACTTTTTTTTTTTTTGGCTTTTTAGGGCCACACTTGCGGCATATGGAAGTTCCTGGGCTAGGGGTCTAATCGGAGCTGTAGCCGCCAGCCTACGCCACAGCCACTGCAATGCAGGATCCAAGCCACATCTGTGACCTACACTGCAGCTCACAGCAACACCAGATCTTAACCCACTGAGCAAAGCTAGGAATCCAGCGCGCGACCTCATGGATACTAGTCGGGTTCATTAACCACTGAACCACGATAGGAACTCCTATACACTTGTTATCATTTGTCCCTGTGTTTGTGTGTGTGTGTGTGTGTGTTTGTGCATGTTTAATAGCAAATAAGATCACTGATTTATTTTTCAAAAAGTGTAAAAACAACTAATTTCAAGGAAAGAGTCAGAGTCTTCTCAACCAAGGCAACTTGTTTGACTTGATAAATCCTATTGTTTGGCTGTGGAGTGATGCATTTAAGTATTAGAGATATAAATAGCCTTCTGAGATTCTGTTCTTGGGCATACCATATGAAATCAAAGAAATAAACCCTACTGCCTTTTACAAATGTTATTTTATCTTATTCTTCAGCCCAAACTCCATATAAAGTTGAGAAGAACCCAGGTCCCCCAAGACTGCCTATTGTGTGACATTCTGGAAGAAGCAAAACTATAGTCAGTAAAGAGATCAGTGGTCGTCAGGAGCTGAGAGGTTGAGAGGGAAGAACTGAACACAGAAGGGCACAGGGAGCTTTAAAGAGTCATGGAAATGTTCTTTATTGTGATTGCAGTGGCACTTATATGAGAGTATGTAAATTATACCTCAATAAAAATAACTTCAAACAATTCACACAAGCACTTTGGTGGTAGATAACCAAAATGATTAGATTGTGGAAAAAACAGTATTGAACTCATCGCTATTTCTCCTCCCACTCAATCTGCATTCGCTCACTCGCCAGGATTTAATCCTATTCACAATTGTTATTTTAGCCATCAGTGCTGAATCATGATCACAAGGCAGGTTGCTGAATGTCAGTTCTTCCCCATGAAGGAAGCTGTGCGCAGCCTGGCCCTCTTCCACTCCCAGAGCAGCGCCCTTTCTGGCTCTTACACTGCTGCTGTCACATCACTGCTGACCACAGGGTACCTTTTCTAGTCTACATCTGGCAAGTAAGATGAGCTTTGGCTGAATGACAAATGTCTTCTCAAATGGCGTGGGTGACAGGTGGAAAGCATAATTAAAAGCCATCAAACAGTCTTCCCTCCTAGATGCAGTAACTGTGTGTGTGCACAAAAGAGATTCATATTTTGCATTTTAGTGGTTTCATCCAACTGAGCATAAGCATGTGTAGTTGCTTTTCCACTCTGGACAGTACTGGGATTGTGCTACTGTCCAGCACTGTCATAAAGGAATCTGCCAAGAGTTTTTTTTCCTTTCCACCCAGATATTGTTATGTAATTAATGTTGTATTTACAAGCTTCTTAGATAAAATAAGGTATTTACCCTTTGGAGCAGCAGGGAAAACAACAAACACAAAAGCATATTCTCAGAGTTCCCGTTGTGGCTCAGCGGTTAGCGAACCAAACATCCATAGGACGCGGGTTCGATCCTTGGCCTTGCTCAGTGGGTTAAGGATCCAGCATTGCCTTGAGCTGTGGTGTGGGTGGCAGACGCAGCTTGAATCCTACATTGCTGTGACTCTGGCAGAGGCCAGAGGCTGGAATTCCCATTGGACCCCTAGCCTGGGAACCTCCATATGCTGTGGGTACAGCTCTAAAAAGACAAAAGGACAAAAAAAAAAAAGCATATTCTCAAAAGTTTCTTAACAGACAACATAGTGAAGACTAAGAGAAAATATTTAGATTATCTTTTTGGCTCATATGCCCTGCCTTTCCACTGCCTGAGCAAAATCTTTATATTGAAGAGTCACTTGTCCCTTTATGATCAGGTTCAAATCCTACGTTCTATTCATATCTGCAGGGTTATTCTGAAATAGCATGTAGGTAGTGATTGCTTTGGCACTTTTATGCATCAAAGAACCACATATGAGCCATTGAACCATTTCTATAAATTGTGACTATAATAGAGTGTAATTGCAACAAACAAAAATGGGAGTTTAACAAATGTAAACGGTAAGAAGTAAATGATGTGAAAATATATTAAATAAACTCTCTGCACCTTGTTAACTAACAGCTGAGTTGGACGGATCAGTTTTGTTCAGCCCAGACCTCAGAGCACATGCACAGTAATGCTGAATCACAGTTCTATAGCATTCATATCTGACATTTCCAAATCGTTTTTCAAAATCACAGTTCTGTGGCATTCGTATCTTATATTTAATCAAAATACATTTTTTTGCTGTGATATCTATCTAATAACAAAAAATAACTAAATTGCCTATTGGGCACTCAATAAACCACCCAGACCACCACAAACCACAGTTTGAGAAATTTTACTCTAAGGAACTTACACCCTTTTCTCTTTGAGACTAAGGAAACTAGATCCAGATGATTAGCCAAGTTCCTTCCCCAAGGTCACACTGCTAATTAATTGCAACTGGCAAGAGCTCCAGCCTCCTCATTCCCCAGCTGCTATGGCAGTGGCCTCTCACTGCACTGTGTGTGCACAGCCCTTCCATTGATTACTGGAAATCTGCATGAGTGCTGATTCTCTCAAATGCTGGTGAGCATCAGCAGCAACTGGAAGACTTGTTAAAACAGTTTACTGACATACCAGGGCACAAAACTAACTGCAACAAATTTAAGAGTATAGAAATTATTTCAAGCATCCTCTCAGACCAGAACATCAAAGCTGTATTCTGGTGGCTGTGGGGTGAGGACCCTGAATCCTAACTACTTGATATAAGTCCCCAGAACTTGTCCCACTGGAGAAAGATTTCAGCAAGGAGACTGAAGGCAGTGAGGCAAATAAGTGTTTATTAAGAAAGACGATGGGAGTGGGGAAGGCACAGGCAGGCTCTGGTGGCGGGGGGAGGGGGAGAGAAGAGGTTGAGGGAGAGAAACAGAAAGGAAGAGAGCAGCCCATGCTTTGGAGGTTGTTTAAATAACTTTCAAGGGAGCAGTCCTTCCAGGATTCCGCTGACCAATCATCTTGCTTCGTCTAGCCTTGAGCCCACATCTGGCCTGACTCAGGGCCCTTCCCTATGTAAGTGCACATCTTTTAGCCAGAATGGATTCTACCACTAGGGTTTCTGGCAGGTTGGACGGATATACTATGATCTGGTGCCCCTCCTTTCTCTGACACCCAAGGAAGCTTTCTGTGCCAGTGTGCTTCTGAAGGTCTCTTTGACCTCAAGAATGAGAAAAGATGGTCTCTATCTTTTATCCAAGCAAGATGCAGCTCATCCTTGCTCCTGCCGTAAGCTTTGTCTTGAAGTATCTGGTCCACAGGGAACACATTTCGGTTGCTCAGCCTGGGACCCATCTATCTCCTGCTTCAAAACTAGAAATCAACTACAGGAAAGGAAATGAGAAAAAAATGGCTACATGGAGACTAAACAACATGCTACTAAAAACCAATGGGTCAATGAGGAAATCAAAAAGGAAGTTTAAAAAAATACCTTGAGACAACCATATATGACTACTCAGCCATAGAAAAGAATGAAATAATGCCATTTGTAGCAACATGGAAGCAACTCAAGATTATCGTACTAAGTGAAGTCAGAAAGAAAAAGACAAATACAGTATGATATCACTTATATGTGGAATCTAAAATACGGCACAAATGAACTTATCTATAAAACAGAAACAGACTCACAGGCATAAAGAACAGACTTGTGGTTGACGGGGGAGCCAGGGGCGGGAGTGGGATGGATGGGGAGTTTGGGGGTAGTGGATGCAAACTATTATATTTAGAGTGGATAGACAGTGAAGTCCTACTGTATAGCACAGGGAACTCTATCCAATCTCCTGGGATAAACCATAATGAAAAGGAGTATTTTTTGTTTAAATGTATATATGTGTATAATAAGTCACTTTGCTGTATAGCAGAAATTAGCACAATATTGTAAAATATAACTATAATTTAAAAATTAAAAAAAAGCAGATTACTGGATCCTACTTTAGAGTTTATGATCCAGTAATTTTGGGGTGAGGCTAAGGATTTGCATTTCTAACAATTTCCCAGATAATGAGGCTGCTGATAGAGGGCTCTGGCCCTTTAAGAATCCCTGCTGTCTCACTCTTCTCTGACAGTCTCTAAAAGAGTGCTTCCCACATGTTGACATGCATACATATCACTTGTGGATCTTGTTAAAATGCAGATTCCTCCTTTCTAATGAATTCCTAGATAATGCCAGTGCTGCTTGGACACACCCTGCTTTTGAGGAAAACTCTAAAACATGCTCAGCTACCAAGTGAACACGAGGAGGAAAAACTAGAGACGTAGTTTGGGCCAGGAAAGTATAGAATTCCTCAAATGTAACATCACTTCCAAGAGGATGTGCCTGGATACACCTGTGAAGCCATAACCACCAGTCTTAGCAGGCGGGGTGTGTCATTCACTTCTGGTTCTTTTATGTTATCACAACCACCACTTCCCCAGGGTTTCTGAGGTTCCCCAGTTTGGACTCTGTCTTAGTCTTACCCACTTCCTTTGAGTAGAACGGTAGTTTCCAGTGTCTGCAAGGGTCACAAAGCCCAAGTGTGAAAGGGGAGGGTATAGGAGGTGCCAAGCTGCTGCTATTTTGAACTAGTACTGAGCTACCTGTCTTGTGACTGAGATTTACACCTGCATCATTTTGCTCTTCTTTCAGCTCAGAGATGTGTAACAAGGTAGGTTTGGGGGGCCTCATACATTCAGGTTCTCACTCAGCCTTAGGATCAGAGGTCCTGCATGTAAACCTTACCCTGTGACCCAATAGTATAGACATCTACCCCTTTCTCCTCTCTCTTATGCTTTGCCAACTGCAACTTTGACATTGGTTTAGAAGCATTCCTAAATTCCCCATCCTAAATTATGACACTTTTGCCTTCTGCAGATTAAATTTAAGTGAATCATTTATGTCTTGGCATACTCCTCCTTGCTCAGTTTTTTTTCTTCATTCAGCATTACTTTGTGTCATGGAACCACCAACAGTTATTATGTGTCATTATTATGGAAATATTTATTCCATATCATTCCCTGTACTAGACCCTAGGGATTTACTGGAGGTTTATCCAGATCATGCTCCGGCTTTTGCAGAGATTTACACCTGTCTAGAGGACATGCGGAGGGAGGGAAGGGGCCCAGGCTTGTAAACTGATGGTCTCAGTCTATCTCCTAGTGTGCTCTTTGTGAAGTGCAGAGTCTAACTTAACCTAGCCTGGGCTAGGAAAGGCTTAAAGTCTCCTCCAAACTGCTCTATCCTGAGGGTGACCAGGAGCCATTAAAGGGTTTTAGCCAGTATGTGTGACCCAGTCTGATCTGCATTTTAGAAAATGCCCTCTGGCTGCTGTGTGTGTGTGTGTGTGTGTGCGCGTGTGTGTGTGTATGTGTGTGTGTGTGTGTGTAGAGAGAGAGAGAAAGAGAGAGAAGGAGGGCTGGAGGGAGAGAGAGAGATAAGTTGGGAAAAAGTAATGCAAAGAAATCCAGTAAGAGGTGATAGTGGTATAGATTAGTATGAATGTAGAAAAAAAGAGACTCCTTCAAGCCACAGACAGAAGATTGAATTTGATAATGGATGGGGAGGGAGGGAGGGAAAATGCTAAGAAATAATAAGATTCCATTGGTTAGGTGCTTCATAGCCATGCAGGATACAGGTGACCTATTTTATAGATGAGATGAAAGTTCTAAATGTTGATCATAGCCCAAGGCCCAAAGAATTGATGATTAAATAGTAGAACCCAAGTCATTCTGACACTTAAGCCCTGATTCTGATCTGAGTGGGTTCACTGTGGTATCAACTAATCATCAGCTTCCTCTAGCTCAGAAAGCAGACTGCCTGAACTGGAATCTATGTTTCACCATGTGCTAATGCTGTGAGCCCTAGCGCATTACTGAATCCCTTCAGTCTACAAGTTTCTCATATAAAAAATGAAGATAAAAATAGTTGCAGTTTCTGGAGTTCTTGCAGTGGATCAGCAGTAATGAAACCAACAAGTATCCAGAGGGCATGGGTTCGATCCCTGGCCTCGCTCAGTGGGTTAAGGATCCAGCATTGCTGTGGCTGTGGCATAGGGCAGCAGCTGCAGCACCAATTTGACCCCTAGCCTGGGAACTTCCATATGCCACAGATGTGGCCCTAAAAAGATATAAAGAAGAAAAATATTTACAGCTTCCTTTATTTGTAGAGTATAATTCCAGGTGCATCTTAGCACCCAGTAAAGGGGAGCCACTGTCACTATTTACTTAGCAACTACCAAACCCTCTAATTCCCATTGTGGGCATATGCTTTCCAGGTAAGAAGCTGGTATGAACCAGCTTCTTAGCAGTCCACAGAGGTCAAAGAAATGTGGCAAACTTCTTTAGCTTTCAATCTCTTTGTCACTTTCTCAGGGGCTCCCCTGTCCCCCTCCATCTCCCACGTCTCTGAAGAAGGAGTCCTCCATGACCCAACCTCTAGGTCTCATCCCTTTTTCATCTAGCCCCCCACCCCCGCACCGTGATCACATCAATTTTCCTGACTTTAGACATCATCTATATTCTGACTCACATTTTTCTCTCTAGTCCTCTGCCTTGGAACCCTCTTTATTCATTTGCCTCCTGACATCTCCACATGGATGCTCAAGAGTCAAAATCTCAGGTCTTGACTTTCTTCCCAAAGCCCGCTCTTATGGCTTATTGCTTTTCTGTCCATGGAAATTCCTTCAGTTTGCTCAGACTAAAAATGGTGTACTTCTTTTTCTTGCATCCCACAGCTAGCTTGTAGCAAATCCTGTTAGCTATGCCATCAAAATATATCCAGCGGGACTACTTGACATCAACTCTGCTGCTCCCACCCTCACCTGAGCTGGCTGCATCTCTCTACTGGATTAGTGCACTCTCTTCATTTGTCTCCTTGCTTCTCTCCTTTCTAGCTGCAGAATGTGTTCACAAGGCAGCCAGGATCATCCTTTAAAATGTATGTCAGTTCACATCGTTCCTCTGCTCTAAACTCTCTACAGGTGTCCAGTGATCTAAACACCATGATCTGTGCCCCTGTCATCTTTCTCACCCCACTGCTACTTCACGAAGTGGTCCAGCCAAAGCAGGCCTCATGGCTGGTCATAGGACTCATCGGGCACACTCTCATCTCAGGGCCTTTGTATTTGCGGTGCCCTCTGCCAGGAAGGCTTCTCTTCCAGACAGTCACACAGCTGGCAACCTTACTCTCTGCATTTCTTACCCTAGTCATCTTCTTTATGAAGTCTTGCCTGGCATCTGTAAATTTAAACCACACCCAACGTTTCTTATCCCACTTTCCTGCTTTACTTTTAGCTTTTATCATGATTTTAACCACACACACACTCATACACATTTAATTTTTCTTTTCCCACTGGAAGTAAGCCACTTGTGGCTAGAGACTTGGTTTTGTTCACTGCTGTGTCCTTAATACCTAGTGCCTAACACATAGTATTTCCTCAATAAATATTTGTTGAATGATTGAAGAATCCATTGAAATTTTCTCCTCTTTTTGAGTTCAGTTCTATATTATATCAAATGCCCCTTTGACTAATTCTCAACACATCTCATTTTATAGATTCAGAAAAGCAAGTTCTCCCATCAGTAAGTAACTTGCTTGCTTTCCTGTCCTGGACACTTTTGACTTTATGCCCATCCAGGCTGTTGGCCACTGACTTTCTTTGTCAATTGATGCTGTTCTACGCTCTTTCCTGGGTCTTTTTCTAGTTAAAACTGGCTTTGGATGCAGAGATCTTCCAGCTGTCTCCACCTTGTCCTTGATCTTGCCCAAACCCAACCTATTTTTAAGAGACATATTAATCAGTTGAGGGAAATGAGCAAAGATGATATACTTCCAACATGTTTGTTATGTTAAAACATTGGAGATGTTTCCGTAATGTAGATCTCTCTGTATGACTCCATATTCCAAAATCTTTCCTGCATGTGGCTTTCCAAATCAAGTACATTATCACAACCATTCTCAACTGTTGCCACATAAGTAACATTTATTTATGTTGATGTGAGTGGTTTCTTTGATATGTTTTTCTAATTTCCTTCATATTAAGATGACCATGCATCCCATTGTGGACAATCCTAGTTTGGTGTCCCATTGTAAATAATCACAGACCCCACCTTCCATTCATAAGTGTCCATTTGGACAACTTATACGGTCATCCTACTTAAGATATACCTGTGGCTAAGATTTGACCATTTGTCCTTTGTGACACATAGTTTTCTGTATAGGTTTTAAAATTGCCTCCTTCCACTCTGTCCTGTTATTGTTAGTGAGGTTTTAAAATTAGTATTAAGTCTACAATAATTTTATGGTGACATTAACTCTTTTTAAAGTATGGTTATACAAATATTGACAAATGCATCAAATCTTATAACCACTGCTACAATCAGTACTCCTGATCCTCAAATCCTGGTATCCATTCTATCCTTAATAGTTTTGCCTTTTTTAGAACATCTCGTGATGGAATCACATAGCTTTTGAATCTGGCTTCTTTCACAGAGCATGATGTATTTGAGATGCATCCAAGTTGTTGCTTGTACCAGTGCTGTTCATTTTTCTTCCTTTTATTTCATTGTACCGATGTACCACAGATTACCTTTTCACCTATGGAAAGACACTTGGGTTCTTTTCAATTTTTGATGGTTATGTGTAGAGCTGCTATAAGCATTCATGAACAGGTTTTTCTGTGAATGTGTTTTGTTTTCCTGGGTTAATATCTAGGAGTAGAATTTTTGAGCTTTATGGTAAGTGAATGTTAAACTTTATAAGAAACGCTCAATCTGTTTTGCAAAGTGCTTGTATTACTTTACTTTCCTAGTAATATATGAGAGTTCTAATTGTACTGCATCTTGGCAAGCACTATATTTTATCAGTTTTATTTTTGTATTTGGTGCTGTCCTTTGGTTTATTATTTTAATCATTCTAATGGTACAGTATGTCCTTGTGGTTTCAGTTTGCATTTCCCTAATGACTAATGATGTTGGGGTCTTTTCACAAGCTTATTTGCTATCCTTTTATCTTCAGTGGTGAAGTGTCTGCTCAAATCCTTTGCTTTTTTTCATTTTTTTTTAATGGCTGCACCCTGGCATCTGAAAGTTCCCTGGGCCAGGGACTGAATCTGAGCCACAACTGCAATGACCTATGCCACAGCTATGGCAATGCTGGAAACTTTAACCCATAGCGCAGGGCCAGGGATCAAATCCTCACCTCTGCGGTGACCCAAGCCACTGCAGTCGGATTCTTAACCCTTTGTGCCACAGCAGGAACTCCTTGCTTATTTTCATAATTGAGTTGTTTTCATATCTTTGAATTTAGAAAGCTTTCTCTTTATTCTATCTAGATTCAAATCTTTTATTGGATATATGATAACTAGTATTTGTCCCAGGTTGTGGCTTGTCTTTGCACGCTCTTAGCGGTATTTTTCCCATAGCAAAAGTTTTTACTTTGGTGAAACCCATTGAAATGCCTTTGCAAATCTGTCAAAAATCAATTGAGCATATCTGCATGGGCCTATTTCTGGACTCTTTATTCTAGTCCATTGATCTATGTTGCTGGATATTTTATTTAGAATTTAAAGGCTAAAATTAGTATCTTTTATTTATTAACTGAGAATTTCAAATTTTGCAAAATATTTTATTCACCTTTATTCCAAGGTAATCTACAAAGATAAATGGCTATTAACGGAGAGGAGAAAAATGTAATAACACTTCACTTGCCCAGTATTTAAATGAAACCTCAAGTGTATTCTGTAATAAAGCTGATGACATCATCATTTACAACAGTGCTTCCCAAAATCTTTCTTATAGATTCTCTATGAGGTGCATAACCAAAATTTTAAACAAAAATAAATTAAAATTCTATAGTCAAAGCTATTTTAGAATCCTACTTGCTCCTGTATGTGTCTTCTTGGTAATTAACAGTGTCCCTATTGCAGGTTCTGAGTAGTCCTGCAGGAAAGAGGGATTTAACATGTAGCCAAGCATGTCCCAGTCATATTTGACTGGAAACCCTTTACTCAACTGACACCAGTCAGAATATGAAAGTGTACTTGCTTAAGAATTATACCTATTACTTTTAACTTTCATCGGCTCTTATTAACTTTTTCTAAACAAAAAATACGTTAGGACATTTTTTTCTCATCTGTGTCATTTTCTCTCCAATGAAGAGTCTGCAACATATTTTAATTTCCTAGTACTTTTTTGTACTTTGAACATCTTTTTTTAAAAAACCTGTTTCTTATCTATTTATTATTAATTCAACATTTTCTTCTTTTGTAATTGAAGCTTTTCTGTGGGAAACAACTGAATCATGTACAATGCAAAAGAGGACATAAACTTGAAAATTTATAGGGAGCTACACTTTGTACATGTAGAAATAGTTACTATTTTTACTTGCAAATCAATTTTCTTAAATGATGGACTTCACTGTAGTTATGGAAATCAGTTAATGCTGATGTTTCATGACATGATATTATAATAAATTCGTAACTCTCTTTGAAATAACAAATGGAAAAACAAGATGTAAAATGCTACTAGCAGATTAAACTTTAATCAAAAACTGATTATATGATGTAAAGTGAAGGTAACATTTATAAGAAATAAAATTAGTCACAAATATGATTCACTTTTGGTTGCCAATATAAAATTAACAAAATTGTTTCTGGACATTTTATGTTCTATAGAACAACTTTAAATCAGTTATAGAAAAGTTGTGATCACATTTCATAGAGTAAATCAGATAATATTTATGGAACTATACACAGAAATTTTTTACATTGTTTTATTAATATAGATTAAATAGAAAAATAGCACATATGTTAAGAAAGTATCCATATATTTCATGTTATAACTATTTCTAACCCACTAATTAAGCTACATATTTGAAAGGGCACCACACTATAACTTAGAATGAATAACAGTGTATACTTAAAATGGTTGACCATGTGGAAGTGTTGAAATCTTAACAGAGAGTCGAAATTAAGAAAAATGTAAGGATTTTCTATGAACTGAAAGTGGTTAGAATCTGAAATATTTTTATCACAAATGTGTTATAACACTGGGCTTATCTGTTGGGAGTCTATCCAATTGGAATAACATGGTTTTGATTCCAAGGCAACTCTGATGTCAGGGCTACCTCTTGGTTCACATATTCACCCAGTGAATTGTTATTAGCTCTGCGTAATTACAGTTTTAATCTCAAACAGGTTTTTGAGATATTATGCTTATATCCTATTTCTCAGTTCAACATAGTTTCTTTTTTTGAGGTGAAGAGAAAGAAGTGTTTTTTGAGATAAGCATTGCTAACCTAGCACAGTGGAGGACCTCCTAATAATCAGGCAGAGCCCATGGCTGTGTCAGTTTTTACAGCCCAGAGAGGGAGGAGAGGGATTACAATACACCTGCGGATCTGCTGACTAGTTGGGGAAAGGGGGGGTCTTTTGACACACTTGTTGATTCATTGGGGGCATATAAAGTAGGGTGAGGAGTGGGCCACATGTCTGTCCTAATGGGAGCAGGAAGAAGTAGGCCAGGCTGCTCAAGGTGGGGGAGGGGGCATTACAATGAGACCAGTGGGGCGATGATAAGGGTCTGGTAATTCTTATCTTGGCCAGAGGCTTGAAGTCCCACAATCCCCCTCTTTTTCTTGAGGGCCAAGTCTTTGCCCCTTTGAATACCCTGCTCTTGTCTAGCTACCTGCCTTATAATATCATATTTGTGATGTGATATTTTTATACTTAAAAATAGGAAGCTATGAAATTATTGATAGAATACTAAACCCACTTGATTTCCTTGCATCATTGTATTTCTAATACTTATAAGATACCATTATTTTTATGTGAATGTCAATACTTTGAATGTTAACACATTTTTAGGAGTCATTAATAGTAAAATCATTTTAACTATGAAATACCTGTGGATGTAGGCAATATCTTAGAGTATTCTGAAGATTTCAATTAATTTTAATTTTATGTTAATATCATCATCTGCTTAAAATGAAGCAATTAAAATACATTTAAATTTCTTTTACATAATAATTTGCTTTTATTATCTTTCTCAACTATTCACATTTGATTGATTTATGCTTTTGTCTTCTTGTATTCTTTCACTATTCATTTCTGTTTCTCCCTCTTTTCACTCCTTTTTAATTATTCTATTAGGGTAAGTCATCATAGAATAGGACAATTCGGAATATAATTCAACTATGCTAGGACAAACAAATACATATCTGTTAAGATTCGTAACAATCTATAATCACTCTTAAGTTTCAAAGTGAATTTTAAGTTTAGAACATAGAAAATGTTATTTCAAGAGAAAACATGAGATTTCTATGTATCTTTCTAAAAGACCTCTTTTGGCTCTTATCCACATAGTGTGATTTCATGTCCTCTCCAGTAGATCATCAGCATATCATACAAAAAAGATATGGGAAAACAGACAGACAGACCATACTTTAAGACTGGATGATCTAAGTAAGCGTCTCCCTCTTCATAGGCTCCTTTCTGACTCTGATTTTGCATATATAATCAGGCAGTCATCTAATATTATCTTGGTTTTCCAACTAAAGACCTTTTTAAAAAAAATCCTCATTGTAATAGTGAATCTACCTAAGCAGACACAAACCATCCTTTAATCAATCATATGGGCAGCTGAACCTCTCTTCACAAGGAGATGGTTTAGCTTCCATACATACAGCATGACTGGACCAAATCTTGGAGGATAGAGAATTAGCCTAGGAGTAGTCAGAGAGGTGTTGTGGACACAGCCTGGCCTTTGCTAGTAGACTACATGGGTTTAAATCTGAGTTCTGTCACTTTATAGCTACATGACCTGGGCAAGTTACTAATATTCTTTCTTCCTCCCTTATTTTCCACATGTTTAAAATGGGAAGGGAGTTCCTTTGTGGCTCCAACTAGGATCCAAGAGGATACAAGTTCGATCCCTGGTCTCACTCAGTGGGTTAAGGATCTGGCATTGCTGTGAGCTGCAGTGTAGGTCACAGATGCAGCTCAGATCCTGTGTTGCTATGGCCATGGCATAGGGCGGCAGCTGAAACTCCGATGAAACCCCTAACCTGGGAACTTCTATATGCTGCAGGAGCAGCCCTAAAAAGCAAAAAAAGAACAAGGGGGGGGGATAGTAATAGTAGTTCCACAGGGTTACAGAGACTGAATAAGTTAATTCTTTTTTTTTTTTTTTTGTCTTTTTCCCTTTATGTAGAGCCGCATCCGTGGCATGTGGAGGTTCCCAGGCTAGGGGTCTAACATGAGCTGTAGCTGCCGGCCTTCGCTACAGCCACAGCAACGTGGGATCCGAGCCGCATCTGCAACCTACACCACAGCTCACGGCAACACCGGATCCTTAACCCACTGAGCAAGACCAGGGATCAAACCCGCAACCTCATGGTTCTTAGTCGGATTCGTTAACCACTGAGCCATGACGGGAACTCCTGAATAAGTTAATTCTTATAAAACACTTATAAGTTGTTGTTGTTGTTGTTATTGAACCTTTCTTGATTTGGGGCCTAAAACTGCTTTATCTTATTATTAAACTATCCAGGATGTTTTAGGCACTTAAGAGTCTGACTTGGGAAGTTGTCTGAGTTACCGTAGAAACTTGCAAATATTTCCATTTACCCAAAGAGAGAATGTAAAATGTCTCCACTCTCTTCACAAAGGTACTTTTAGAAGCAATGTTTTTCTTTTAGTTTAAAAGGAACCAAGTCCTAAGGTTTTTCCATTCTGCCATTTAGCCCCAAAGAAGCCAGCTTTATTTCCTGAATAAATGTAAGCCCTGTATCCTTGGACGGAAAACCCTGAACTTCATCCATTATCACCTATGAGGTCTTGCTTGATCTGCATGCTGCCTCATTCCTCAACTTGATCTCATGAAACCTGCCCTTCTCACTCTTTCCAAGCCCAGTTTCTTACTATGCATCATTGCCCTTTTTTTCTGTTTATGGAATATGCCAAGTTCTTTCTAGCCTCAGGACTTTTGTTCATGCTATTCCGCTCTCTAACATGCTTCTCTTCCCATCTCCTAGCTCTTCTCATCCGTTAGGGTTCTGAGTCAGAGAGATCTGTGACTATACTGTTTACAGTTGGTACTTCTCATTTCTGTTCTTTTTTTTTTGTATCTCAGCCTCTTGGTTCCTTTATATCACTTAGGTCAACTTGCATCCACTTGATTTCTGTCGACTGTAAGAAAGATGGAGTAAGGAAAAGAGCTGGGTCTTCTACCATGCTCCATGACGGCCATGTCTATTTTTTTCTGCCTTGTATTACAAGTGTCTAGCACAGAGTTGGCATTAAGTAAATGTTTATTGAACAGATGAATGGCTAAATAAATACCTTGATACATGGTGTCATAGTGTTTCTAAATGGGAAATTTTTCTGACCTACTCAACAGATAAATAATACTAATTTAAATTAGTATATCAATGGTTTATATATTCTTACATTTTGTAGTTTATACCTGAGAATTTACTCAGTCAACTAACTTGCCATGAAAACATTTTTTAAAGAGAGTAAAGAAAAACTTTGGCTTATCCCTGTTAGAATAATGGCATTCTAAATTGCAATGGTCAAATGGAAAATAACTGAAAGCCCAGACATGAATGCCAGCATATACAGCTAAACTAATACTTGACAAGAGAGCCAAGATATTTGATGGAGAAAAAGCAGTCTTTTCAATAAATGGTATGTGAATAATTGGATATTCACATGTAAAAGAATGAAACTGGACCCATATCATAAACCACTTAAAATTTATCTTGAAATGGATGAAAAACTTAAATGTGAGACCTGAAACTGTGAGACTCCTAGAAGAAAATATAGGAATAAAACCATTTGACATGGGTCTTGGTATTGATTTTTTTAATATGAAACTGAAAGTACAAGCAAAATAAATTGTGAGTTGGACTGCATCAAACTAAAAAGATTTTGCGCAGCCAAAGAAGCCATAAGCAAAGTAAAAAGACAATATATGGAATGGTAAAAATATTTGCAAAACATGTGTAAAATATACAGCTTGGGGTTTTTTTTGTGGCACAGTGGGTTAGGAGTTAATGTTGTTACTGCAGTGGCTTGGGTCATTGCTATTGTGCAAGTTCAGTCCCTGGCGCGGGAACTTCCTTATGCTACAGGTGTGGCCCCAAAAATTTATATAGGTGTAGATGATATATTTATATATAGACATATTTTGGCCACATCTTTTGGCCAAAGAAGTTAATATCCAAAATACATAAAGAACTCACACAACTCAGTAGCAAAAAAATAAAATAAAATGTAAAAATGAGCAGAGGACTGAATTAACATCTCTCCAAAGAAAGGCTAAAGGTACATAAAAAGTACTCAATATCCCTAGTTATTAGGGGAATGCAATTTAAAACCATGATAAGATAGCACCCTACTCCAGTTGAAATTCTCATTATCAGAAAGCCAAGAAATAGCAAATGCTGGTGTGGATTTGAAAGGGAATCCTTTTGCATTGTTGGTGGGATTGTAAATTGGTACAGACACTATGGGGAACAGTATGGAAGACCTCCAGAAATTAAAATGAGGACTTACCATCCAGCAATTCTACTTCTAGGAATATATCCAAAGGAAACAAAAGCACTGATGTGAAAAGCAATTCTGCACCCCATGTTCATGGCAGCATTATTTACAAAGGCCAAGACATAGAAATTACTTTCGTGCCCATCAATGGATTATGAGTAAAGAAGTTGGGAGATGTGTATTTACGTATATATAGTCATACACCATTGTTATATTATTCATCCATGAAAAAATACTGAGGAAATTCTACCATTTGCAACAACATGGATAGACCTTACAAACATTATGCTAACTGAAATATGTAAATCAGGGGAAGACACATAGTATGTGATTATATGTGGAATCTTAAAAAAGCCAAACTTAGAAAGAGATCAGGTTTGTGGTTTACTAGAGGTGGAGGGAGGAGGGAGAAAGTAATGGAGAAAGATAGTCAAAAGGTGTGAACTGCCAGTTATGAGACAAGTGCTAGAGATGTAATGTACAACATGATGGCCATAGCTAACACTGCCATATGGTACATAAGAAGGTTGTTAAGAGAGAAAATTCTAAAAGGAGAAAAGAACATTTCCTTTTTTCTTCTTTTCTTTTTATTGTATCTATATGAGAACATTGATGTTACCTGAATCTCTTATGGTAGTCATTTCACAATACATATAGATCAAACCATCATGCTATGTGCCTTAAAATTAAAAGTGATATATATCAATCATTTGTCAATAAAACTGGAAAGAAGTAAAATGAATCACAATAGTTTGAATTTCGTGTTTCTATAAAATTAATTTAGAAACTTAATTATATTACCTTCCATTTCTCCTAGGTTTTATTTTATTTTTAAACAGTTTTATTTATATATTTTATTTATTTTATTTTTTTATTTTTAGGGCTGTACTCCAGCATATGGAATTTCCAGGCTAGGAGTCAAATCAGAGCTACAGCTGCTGGCCTATACCACAGCCACAGCAATGCAAGATCCTAGCCGTGTCTGAGACCTACACCACAGCTCATGGCAATGCCAGATCCTTAATCCACTGAGCAAGGGCAAGGATCGAACTCACAACCTCACGGTTCCTGGTCAGATTCGTTTCTGCTATTCCACAACGGGAACTCCTCTCCTTGGTTTTAAATAGGAAGTATCTTATAATAAACCTTGATGCCTAGTCTGATATAAAGCATCTGCTATCTCCAAACTTTACAGCCAGACTGACCATCTTAAATCACAGTAAATGCTGCTCAATAATCTTCTTTTAAAACATTGCTAAATTATTACTACCACATTTAATATAGTTAATTCTCTTAAGTCCTATCTAGCCTTTTAAAAAATATTTTCTTTACTTATGCTATAAAAGTGAGTCTCAGACCTAAAGTTAAAATCTTATCTTAGTGTCTCACTATTTTAATAGAAAAAAAAGTAGAACTACTGAATGTTTTAAAACAAAGAAATCAAAAGCATTGGCTTTGCCCTCACCCTGACATACGTGATCTTGCAGTGATTTCTATTTTTTAAATTCACAGGATATTTTCACTTCATATGCTCTTTGAAGGAAAGCTATTTTCTACAATGATAACAACTGAATCTTTTAAAATTTCTGGATCAGAAGAGCTGGTCAGTTTTATCTGTGGGAGCTTCTGGTTAACTGATTTAGCATTCATTCTCTTATATTCTGGAACGGTTTCTTTCATTTACTCTCCATTTGTAGCTACCTTTAAGAAAAGAGGCATGAGGTGAAATTGAGCTTTAGGGAATGATAACAAAACATTCCCAGCAGTGCTTGTGTATCCGGTAGCTCTCACCAGGACTGGGAGTTTCAAATGGTAATGAATCAATTACAGCAAAACAGATGCCATTAACACAATACAGGGGAAACAATTCTGGAGGGGCAGATTAAGAACCTCCAAAAATCTGTCCTTCAATAAAGCTGTGAGAACACTGACAAAAATCTTGAAAATTAACATTCAGAACTCTGGATGTTAAGCAAATGCTTGTAATCATTCTGTGATTATTTATACATTTATGCAAGAAAAATAGCAGAATTTCAGTAAGATTGTAAGCTTTGTAGATTTATTTCTTCCTATCCCCATCCCCATCTCCCCAGCTCTACCGTAGCTATGATAAACAACAGCCTCACAACCATGGTATCTATGAAAAGCAACAGCAGCCTAGCAACCCACTAAAGAAGGCAGGACAGGTTGGAGTCCCTCAAAAGCAAAATAATTGTCGTTCTTTGACTTGTTTGAAAACTCCCTGGAGAAGATCCATTTTCAGGGCTTGTCCTTGTTTGACCTGTTTCAGAGCTCAGTCTGGAAAAAACACCATCACTAGGACAAAGGTCAAAAGAAGTAAATAAGCAGCAATTGTTTAACATTACTCTTTCATGAGGCAGTAACAGCAGTTGAGAGTTAACAAGAGCCTGATAAAAGTAGGCAACATGCAAGAACCAATGGATGATATCAGCAGAGAGATGGAAATTCTAAGAAAGAATAAAAAAGAAATGCAAGTTTGATGGACACAGCTGAGGAAACAATCTCTGAACTTGAAGATATGTTAATAAAAACTTACAAAACTGAGAAGCAAAGAGAAAAAGACTGAAAAAAGGTAACAGAATATTTAGGAAGTGTGAGACACATATAAGATGTGTAATGAACTTGTATTTGGACTACCAGAGAGAGAATGAGAGAGAGGGGGGTGGGGGAAAGGAACAGAAGAAGTATTTGAAGCAATAATGACTGAGAATTTCCCAAATTAACATCAAACACCAGACCAGAAATCCAGGAAGCTCAGAGAACACAAAGATAAAAGAAAAACAAAAACACAAACAAAACACCACACTTAACACATATATTGAAATGGTATAAAATCAAAGATGAAGAAAAACTCTTGAAAGAAGTCAAAGGAAAAAGACACTTTCCCTACGGAATTATGAAATGAGAATTACATTGATTTCTCCACAGTAAACATACAAGTAAGAAGAAGAGAGTAGAGTGAAATACTTAGTGTTGAGAGAAAAACAAAAAACAAAAAACAAAAAAAACCTGGAATTATCCTTCAAACATGAAAGAGAAAAACTTTATTACACAAACAAAAATTGAGGGTGTTTGTTGCCAGTAGACCTGCCTTGTAAACAATGTTGAAAGAAGTTTTTCAGAGAGAAGAAAAATGACGTATCAGTAACCCATATCTATATAAAGAAATAGCATTCAAGAGGAAATAAGTGAAGGTAAAATTAAAATGTTTGTTTTTCTTAATTTATCTAATATGTTAATCTCATATTTATCTAAGAGCTTGTTTAATAATAGTAGCAACTTATTCAATGGTTTTAGCTCATGTAAAGTAAAATGAATGACAACAGTGATACAAAAGGCAGGAAGGAGGAATTAGGAATACTTTGTTTTTTCAAGTTTCTGAAACCACCCATGAAGTGGTATTCTGTTATTTGACAGTGAACTTGGGTTAGTTGTACATGTATATTGCAACTCTGGGACAATGATTTAAAAAAAATCTAAAACAGGAAATATAATCTATATGCTAAGAAAGGAGTGAGAATGGAATCATATAAAATGTTCAGTTAAAACCACAGAGGCAGAGTAAGAGTGGAAAACAAAAATAGAAAACAAGGGCAAAAAATAGAAAACAGTAACAAATATTGTAGATATTAACACAGTTATATCACTAATTGCCTTGTGTCCTTGTTATAAATACCAATTGAAAGAGATTGTCAAAGTAGACCAAAACAACAAGACACAACTATATGGTATCTACAAGAAATCTACTTTAAATATAAAGACATATAGATTAAAAGTAAAGGGGTGGAGAAAGATCTATCATGCTAACACTAATCCAAAGAAATATGGAGTAGCTCAATTAATTTCAGACAGAGCAGGCTGCAAAGTAAGGCAGGATAAAGAGGGCCATTACATAATGATAAAATGGTCTTTTCTCCAAAAAGACGTAACAATCCTCAATATGTATTTGAGATTTAATCGTAAAATTTGAGATTAAAAGTGGATTAAAGTACAAGGAGAAAAAGATAAATCCACTGTTAAGTTGATTTCAGTACCTCTATCAAAATTGGACAGATCCAGCAAGCCAAAAATCAGTAAGGACATAGATGAACTCAACAGCACCCCCATTAGCCTGGATATAACAGACGTCTGTAGACTACTTCATTCAACAATACCAGAATACTCATTATTCTCAAGGTCACATAGAAAGTTCACTAAGACAGACAAGATTCTGGGCCATAAAGCACGCCTTAACAAATTTAAAAGGATAAAAAACATATGATATGCTCTCAGACCACTAGGATGTGTTAAATTACAAAAAAAGGACAAAGGAGTTCCCATGTGGTATATGGGTTAATGATCTGGCTTATCTCTGTGAAGTCGCCAGTTTGATCCCTGGCCTGATGCATTGGGTTAAAGATCCAACATTTTTGCAGTTGTGGTGAAGGTCACAGCTCTAGCTTGGATTTAATTCCTAGCCCATGGAGGGTGCTAGAAAATATTTTTAAAAACAACAACAATAACAACAAAATAGCCAGGATGTAACAAGTGTTGGCAACAATGTGGAGAAATTGAAACACATACATTGCTGGTACAGTCACTTTGTAAAACAACTTGGCAGTTCCTCAGAATGTTAAACAAGAAGTTACCATATGACCTAGTAATCTGACTCTTCACTTTATGCTCGAACTGATTTAAAACATATGTCTGCACAAAAACTTGTATGTGAATATTCATTGCAGCATTATTCATAATAGCCAAAAAGTGGAAACAATGCAAATGTCCTTCACCTGAGGAATTAATAAACAAAATATGATATATCTAAACAAAGAAAACATCATATATCCATGCAATAGAATACTATTTGGTAATAAAAAGGAGTGACTTTCTGATACAAGATACAAAATGATATGAACCTTGAAGACAGTATGCTTCGTGAAAGAAAACAGTAACAAAAGACTGTGTTGTATATTTCCATTTATATGAAATCGGCAAATCTATAAAGACAGAAAGTAAGTTAATGCTTTCAAAAAGCTGAGTGATGAAGTTCACTGGTGGGTCAGCAGGTTAAGAATCAAGCATTGTCATTGCTGTGTTTTGGGTTACTGCTATGGCACTCATTCACTTCCTGGCCTGGGAACCTCAACATACCATAGGCCCAGTCAAAAAAAAAAAAAAAAAAAACATGCTGGAGGAAGGGGAAAAGGGGAGTAGTGGTAGCTATTGGGTATGGCTTTTGACAGGGGAAGGTATGAAAATGTTCTGAAATTAGATGAGTGGTTGTATAATTCTGTGTACACTAGGAGTCACTGAATTGTACACTTTTAATGGTAAGTCTTTCGGTATATGAATTATATCTCAATAAAGTCATTCCAACAAAAACACAAAATACTACTGGATGGGTTCTAGAAAATCCATGCTAATCTACATGATCTTCGGTGTACAGAATTACCACACTGTTATCATGTGTAATTAAAGGCTGAACTTACAGATTTTGCCTGTATTCAAGTCCAAGGCTTGGAAACTATATTCACAAGATGCCAATTCTCTGAGAAGTTGCTATATGTGATTCATCCCAGTGGACTAACTGAAGTATCAGAAATAGCTTTGGAAGGTGTAATGGATGGAACTGTGTTTTGTGTTTACCCATAAGCTGTATATTAAAGTCCAAATTCCCAGTACATCAGATTGTGACTGCATTTGAAGACAGGGTCTTTAAAGAAGTAATTAGGTTAAGTGAAGGCCTTAGGATGGGCCCTAATTCAGTATGACTGGTGTCCTTAAAGAAGAGGATATAGAACAGAAACACACACAGGGGAAGGACCGTGTAAAGACATAGGGAGAAGACCTATGCAAGCCAAGTAGGGAGGTTCAGAATAAACCAACCAGTCAACAGCTTTTTTTTTTTTTTTTTGTCTTTTTGCCTTTTCTAGGGCTGTACTCACGGCATATGGAGGTTCCCAGGCTAGGGGTTTAACAAGAGCTGTAGCAGCCGGCCTTCGCCACAGCCACAGCAACGCGGGATCCGAGCCACGTCTGCAACCTACACCACAGCTCACAGCGACGCCAGATCCTTAACCCACTTAGCAAAACCAGGGATCAAACCCACAACCTCATGGTTCCTAGTCGGATTCCTTAACCACTGAGCCACGACGGGAACTCCATCAACATCTTGATTTTAGATTTCCAGTCTCCAAAATAGAGGCAAAATTAATTTCTTTTGTTTAATCCACCCAGTTTGTGGTACTTACTGTGGCAGCATTAGCAAGTTAATTCGAAAGGGAAAGACTTAGGATAGTAATTGCATCTCCAACCAAGAAAATTAGCAAACTTTTATGCTTTAAAATATAGAGCTTAGAAATTACCAATATTAAATGAATGATATATTTTTCAGTTAATGCAGTTTAGTTTCATCCAATTCATTGTCCACGGCATTGGCCTTGCTTTCTGGACCTTTAGGCTGAAGGACCCTTAAAGAGTCTCTGCTACCCAACAACTAAAGAGAATTCTCCCTAAAAAGATGATAAACTCTCCCTCCAGCCATAGCTATAGCGTCAACTAGTTAGAAGGAGGCAGAAAGGTCAGTGTCACCATGCCATTAACAAATTACCTTCTCTTTTAAGTATTTTAAAATCGTTCTCAGCAAAGAATATCTCTGAGGTTAATTCTTGAAATCGTTCACAGCCTCTGTATTAAAGTTTTCTCTCTAGGAGTTCCTGTCGTGGCTCAGTGGTTAACGAATCCGACTAGGAATCATAAGTTTGCCTTGCTCAGTGGGTTAAGGATCTGGCGTTGCCGTGAGCTGTGGTGTAGGTTGCAGACGTGGCTCAGATCCCGCATTGCCGTGGTTGTGGCGAAGGCTGGCGGCTACAGCTCGATTAGACCCCTAGCCTGGGAACCTCCACATGCCGCGGGTGCAGCCCTAAAATGACAAAAAGGCAAAAAAAAAAAAGAGAAGAGTTAACATGTAGGTGGCTTTCACCTGCTCAGCCATGCAGCACCTCTTCCAGTGCACTGGAGCCAAGTCAGAGAGTCATGGGGTTGATGTCGGTACAGTGGGCAAGGGGGCCAGTTGATGCAATGCTTCATAATTCATGTTAAAGTTATTGGTCTTGGGAGTTCCTGTTGTGGCTCAGCAGGTTATGAACCTAACTGGTATCCTTGGGGATGTGGGTTCCACCCCTGGCCTCGCTCAGTGGGTTAAGGATCCAGTGTTGCTGTGAGCTGTGCTGTCAGTCACAGATGAGGCTTGGATCCCACATTGCTGTGGCTGTTAAGTAGACCGGCATCTGCAGCTCCGATTCAACCCCTAGTTTGGGAACTTCCATATACCACCGATGCTGCCCTAAAAGGAAAAAAAAAAGTTTTTAGTCTTAAGGATATTTTAAATCAGTAGCATAACAACCACATTAACAGTGCACACATTCTTTTCTAAACACTTTCCGAATTCCTACCTTATTTTACACTCACAATGACTTTATTACATGGCTCAAACAGATGAAGATATCATAAATCATATCTTTCTGGCATTAGTTTGAAATAATGAAAATTTACATCATCTTAAATTCAACTTCTGATAATGTAGGTCTCAGCATCTCTCTGGGTCTAAGGAACTCCAATAATTTTAATTCAAAAATCAAGGTACCATGTGTATTCGCATATCTCCCCTTTTCTGGGTACTTTCATATTTTAAGGTAAGTGTAAATCCTCTTCACAGCTGCTTATGCTTCCTGCTTTAAAATAAAAATGCTATTCCTTTGCTTTGCTCCTTAGGTTGTTACCAAAAAAAAAAAAAAAAAAAATTAAAGGTGAAAATGAAGGACCATACCATACTAATCTTCCACTTGACCAGATGAAAAGAGCCACCCTTGCACTGCACTGCTCTCACACCCTTCCTTTCTCCTTGCTGCCTCCTCTTCTGACCCCCTCCCTCCTAGAGAGTGGGAATACAGAACTTTCACTTCTCTCTAGGAAATTCCAGCCCATGGGGATATCTGGAGAGGCTAGAAATGAGGCTAGGAGCTATTTGTTCTGGACCACCACCAAATATATGTGCACCTCAAATCTAGAGCTTGAATTGGAAAGAACACCTAATGGGAATATCACCTTGCTATCATCTGTAAATCCCATCCCTTTTCTTACATTGTCTATATAAAAGTCTTAGGCTCCCATTGGTATTTTTTAAGTAACGTGTTGATGTATGGAAGGATGAGAGTGGTTAGGAGATTTAGGATCCAATTAACTTTGCACCTGAGGATTGCTAAATTAACTCTGAATATATCACTCTCCGCTAGTAAACCTAGTAAGAAACATCAGAGTAATGATGACGATAAAAGATGACGGTGAACTAGAAGCCAGGTGCTGTGATGATTTTCCATTTCCTTTATCCTATTTACAGTATAAAACATTGTGAATATTGCTTTACACCCTGGGACTGTGCAGTGCGTAATTTGTACAACAACTGTGACAACTCTGGTTAGATTGTGAAATTACGTAAGTGAGAGTCATATGAGTGCAAGAATATTTGACTTTTGCCAAGTAATTTGGCTTTTAAAACTCTTGGGACTATCCAGGGAAGATATTAGAAGTTTTGTATTTTGTATTTCCCATTGTGTCTTAGCGGGTTAAGGACCTGACATTGTCTCATTGAGGATGTGGGTTTAATCCCTGGCCTCCCTCAGTGGGTTAAGGATCTGGCATTGCTGTAAGCTGTGGTGTAGGTCACAAATGTGGCTTGGATCTGGTATTGCTGTGTCTGTGGCATAGGTCACAGCTGCAGCTCAAGTTTGACGCCTGGCCCAGGAACTTTCATATGCCACAGGTGCAGCCATAAAATAAAATAAAAATTAAAAATAGAACCCTTGTATTTTAAAAATCTAATTAACATCTAAAACTCCTTCAAGCCAGATATATATGCCACGATATGGGGGCTAAATATCAAATTAGTAAGTCACAGTCCACTGATGTCATCACATGCTGTTTTGGCCTTTAATCAATATATACACAAAAGTATATATACAAGTATATACACAAAAACAACACCTTGTCAAAAACTAACCCAAAATGGATCATGAACTAAAGTGTAAAATGTAAAACTATGAAGGTTTTTTAATATAGAAGAAAATCTTCATGATTCAAAGGTAAGCAAAAACATCTTAAACTTGACACCGAGAGCACGATTCACAAAGAAAAGCAATCAATAAATTGGACTTCATCAACATTAAATTTGAATTTTTTTGTCCTTGAAAGGTGATGAAAAGACACGCTACAAACTCAAAGAAACATATCTGACAAAAAGACCTTATATCTAAAATATACAAAGAACACTTAACAGTAAAACAGAACGTTATGAAATCCAAATGGTCATGTTAGAAAAGCAGACATCACTGAAAACGCTCCATGGATAACAGGTAAACACGTGGGAGATGCTCGACATCATTAGCAGTGGTAGACATAATGCTCCCCTCAAAATCCATAATTCTAATCCCCAGACCCTGTGAATATGTTACCTTACATCCCAAAGGAACTTTGCAAATGTGATTAAGTTTTTAGGAGTCTTGAGATGAAATTGTCCTGGATTATGCAGCTGGGCTTGATGTAATCCCAAGGGTCTTTATAAGAGGGAGGCAGGATTGGCGATAAGAAAAGATACTATGATGCTGACTTTGAAGGCAGAAGAAAGGGCCTGGAGCCAAAGATTATCTCTAGAAGTCAGAAAAGACAAGGAAACGGATTCTTCCCTAGAGCCTCTAGAAGGAACGCAGCATTACAGACCCATTTTAGACTTCTGACCTCCTTAGTGGTAAGAGAATAAATTTGTGTTGTTTCAAGGCACTAAGTTTGTGGTAACTTCTTACAGCAGCAGTAGGAAAGTAATACAAGCCATTAAAAGAAATGCAAACTAAGATCACAGTGAGATCTTACTACATACCTATGATAGCAGTTAAAATTTGAAAAATAGGAGTTCCCTTCGTGGCTCAATGGTTAACGAATCCGACTAAGGACGATGAGGTTGCGGGTTCAATCCCTGGC
The DNA here is from genome assembly GCA_004024745.2 of Catagonus wagneri. Classification (NCBI taxonomy): domain Eukaryota; kingdom Metazoa; phylum Chordata; class Mammalia; order Artiodactyla; family Tayassuidae; genus Catagonus; species Catagonus wagneri. The sequence continues at coordinate 49,739,891 of PVHT021183699.1, read as the reverse complement.
CTTGCTCAGTGGGTTAAGGATCCGCCGTTGCTGTGAGCTGTGGTGTAGGTCGCAGACGCGGCTCGAATCCTGCGTTGCTGTGGCTGTGGCGAAGGCCGGCAGCTACAGCTCCTATTAGACCCCTAGCCTGGGAACCTCCATATGCCGCGGGTGCGGCTCTACATAAAAGGCAAAAAGACAAAAAAAAAATTTGAAAAATAGGAGTTGCTGCCGTGGCTCAGAGGAAATGACTAGCGTCCATGAAGTCACAGGTTCGATCCCTGGCCCCACTCAGTGGGTTAAGGATTCGGCCTTGCCGAGAGCTGTGGTGTAGGTCTGATGCAGCTCAGATCTGGCATTGCTGTGGCTGTGGCACAGGCCGGCGGCTACAGCTCCAATTCGACCCCTAGCCTGGGAACATCCATACGCCGTGGATACTGCCCTAAAAAGACAAAAAAAAAAAAAAGAAAGAAAGAAAGAAAAACAATGAGAATACCAAATAGAGGTAAAGATGCACGGAAAACAGATCTCCCTTACATTGCTGGTGGAAATGTAAATGATACGGACTCTCTGGAAAATTGTTTGGCAGTTTCTTAAAAAAACTAAACAAACATTTACTGTATGATCCAGCAGCTGCACTCCTGGTAACTTATCTTAGACAAATGAAAGCTTAAGTCCACCCAGAAACCTGTACATGCTTGTTCATAGCAGCTTTGCTCGTAAATGCCAAAAACTGAAAACAATCAAAATGTCCCTTGGTGAGTGAATGCTTAAACTGTGGTCCATCCTTACCATAGAACACTACTCACCAATTACAAAGAAATGAACTACTGACACATATGACAAGTTGGATGGATCAAGGACATCGTGCTGAATAAGCAAAGCCAATCTCATACCATATGATTCCATTTATGTAACATCCTCAAAATGATGCAGTTACAGAGATGGAAAGCATATTAGTCATTACCAGGGGCTGGGGGTAATGCGCAGCTGCGGGGTGGGCTTGACTATAAAGATGTAACATAAAGGAAATCTTTAAAGAATTGTCCTTTATGTGTGTTAGGGTGATGGTTACACACAACTACACGTGTGATAAAATGATATAGAACTATGCACATGTCAAGTTATTGATTTGAGGGTATACGATAATTGCGTTAGGATATAATAATGGGGTGAAAGCAGGTAATGGATTACCTATCTTCGCAACTTCCTATGAATTTATAATGTTTTAAGTTAAAAAAAATTGACAAATGGAAGGAAGGCATCAAATGATATCTTTCCAAAAAAAGAGCTAAGAGTTTAAGTGTGAGGCTTTGTTTAGGAAAAACCAAGACGTAGATATTTCAGAGAGATTTTCTAGTTATTTTCCATAACATTTCTCCAATTTTTTCAACTTGAAATATACTATGTATCCAAAAGAAAACATGAAATACATCTTTACAGATCACTCAAGAATTTGAATATAACCCATGCCTTAGGAGACCCCTGTATTTAATGGTTATGGCAGCCCCTCTCTGCCCCAGAGATAAACTTTCTCCTGACCTTTGTGATAATCCCTTCGTTAAAAGTTCTTTTTTTTTCCCCTCTGTATTTATCTGTTAACACTACATTGTGTACCCTTGTCTGTTTTGAGCTTTATATTAATGGAATCATATGCCTGGATTCTTCCCTGAGCTGCATCTTTTGCTGCTATGATGTCTTCAAGGTTTACCCAAGGTCTTGATGAGTAATGGCTGTAGTTCATTACTTTTCAATGTTAAGTAGTAATCTGTGTGGGAAATGGTTACTGGTGAACTTTCTGTTCTCCTGCTATTGGATGTTAGGCCCAACCCTTTTTTCTCTCTTGCTAGGAGCAAGTCTGACCAGAGAAAATGTGTTCTCAGTCGTTTCCAGCAGGTCCAGCTGGTGCTGAGACTAGGTAAATAACTATCTCATACTGGGCTACCACGTTGGGAAAGCCGCTAGCACACCTCATGGAACTCACATTCTGCAGTCCCAGTTTTATCAGTAATAACAGCAATGCTTGGCCACCATTTGCCTCACTCTTTTTGACCCAATTGTTTCAATTAGGTAGGAAAGAGAAGGATCACATATTTGTTCTCTGCTTTGAAACGCAATATTGACATTCTAGTTACCAATATTTTTTCTCTTTCTCTTGATCTTTCAAGTGTTTTGAGGTCTCCCTGTTTCTTGAATTTCCCCTTCCATGGCTCCATCCACTTTTTCATGGTTCTCCTCTTATTTAGTTTTCCCCTTGTAAGCTCTTATATTTTACAGACCTTGAGAGTTTACCCTGTGCCACTCTCTGTTCTGGAGGCTCACTTGTTTACTCTTCTAGGTCAATTTTAGAATTGTTTTGTCAAGTGAAAAGTTTTCTTATTTTAATGTACGTATGGACTGGGGAATAACGATTATCCTTCCAGTGTTTATTTGTCCTGCATAAAAGCCTGGATTGTGTGCTTTTCCTTAGGGTGTACAAAGTTATTTTTTTAATTAGTAGGGCATTTTCTTCATATATTTTATTAGCATTGCCATTTAGGTTAATCCCAAGGCAGTGTTTTTGTTCTTATTATTAATGATGTAAATAAAGAGATTTGTGTATGTTCATAATATTTATCTTTTGAAATTATATTTTCTGATTCATGTATTAAAAAGTCACTAATATGTATATTTTTAGGTATTCATACATATTCATATATGTATGTATACATATATTTATTCACATGTAACTGTACACATTTTATATAAGAATATAATAAATTCATATTTTATATAGAGATAAGACACATGTATAATTTAAGATATGTATTATATATAATCTCTATTATACTCATTAATTCTGATAGACTTTTAATTGACTGTATTGGGTTTTTTAGATAAAAATATATCATCAGTGATTAATAATGCTCATTTCAGTTTTATTCTACACGAGCAACTGTTTCTATTTTTTTGTCTTTTCTGCAATTTCAAGAACAATGCTGGATATGGAATTCTGGTTTCATTTCTAATTTAACACAAATGCTCCTCATATTTCATCCCTATGTATGACACTAGATATAGATTTGAGCCAGAAATTGGTTGACTTATTAAGGATGATTAGCTGGAATATTAATCTTAAACAGATATTTAAGTAGGCAATGAACATTAAATTTCATCAAATTGCCAATTAAAAGCTAAAGATACTACTTTATGGCTTTCTTAATTGTTTTATTGATGACAACATTTTGATACCATGTGATAAATTGTTTTAATATATCAGTTAATTCTATCGTTAGTTATTTTTTTATTTTTTTATTTTTA
>PVHT021183699.1:49631293-49736512 GCA_004024745.2 Catagonus wagneri | reverse complement strand
CCGCACCCGCGGCATGTGGAGGTTCCCAGGCTAGGGGTCTAATCGGAGCTGTGGCCACTGGCCTACACCGCAGCCACAGCAACGCAGGATCCGAGCCGCGTCTGCAACCTACACCACAGCTCACGGCAACGCCGGATCGTTAACCCACTGAGCAAGGGCAGGGATCGAACCCGCAACCTCATGGTTCCTAGTCAGATTCGTTAACCACTGCGCCACGACAGGAACTCCATATCGTTAGTTATTTTTTTAAAACACACTTTATACCACAGTGAGACAGAACTATAGATTACATTTAAATGTTGTCTTTGTGGAGAATGATCAAGGTAGCTTTGGGTATTTTTCCATAGTCCAGAATACTTTATAAAGCACAAGAATTAATCTGTTGCTTTAATCTTAGAGAATTCATTTATAGTATTATTTGGAGCAAGAGCCTTTTACAACTTTCTTAGCTTGTCCTTGATTATCTTTTATTGGGGTTTCCTATTTCCTCTTAAGTCAGGATTTTATATGTATATTTTTTCAGAAAAATTATCCCTTTAATTTTGTTTTCAAATACATTGCACCATTGTGTATAGTGTTCTCTTTTCATTTTCAGTTCTGTTATCTCTGTAGTATCATCTTTTTTTTTCTTTCCAATATAACTTACTGTGTTTTCTTCTTATGCTCTTAAGACTTTATAGAAATTTGCCCATTTTCCTTATTTTTATAAAGACCCAGTTTTGAAATCATTAACTTTTACAATCATTTTCATATTCCCTTTAGTTATCTGCTTCAGGTTTTAAAGTAGTTATTCAGAATTAATTCTTGGTGTAAAGGCATTAAAGACAGTCACTCTTTGCCTAAAGAACATATTGACCACATTCCACAATTCCTACTATGTAACGTTCCACTTAAAAATATGTTCATTTAAAAAAAAAACGTTTTTTTTTTTAGAGGGGTGTCTTTTTAGGGCCTTATCTGCTGCATATGGAAGTTCCCAGGCTAGGGGTCATATTGGGGCTGTAGCTACCAGCCTATACCACAGCCACAAAACATGGAATCCTAACCGCATCTGTGACCACAGCTCCCAGCAATTCCAGATCCTTAACCCACTGAGTGAAGTTGGGGATCAAAACCCACATCTGCATGGATCCTAGTAGGGTTCATTACCACTAAGCCAGAATGGGAACTCCCATACCACTTTTTAAAACCACTTATTTAATTTTTAAAATATCATTTTTTAACCAATTGTTATTTTGGGAGATAAATGAAAATTTTTAGTTTTGCACTCCTGCTATTTTTCTTTAAGGTGTATATCTACTAATTTATTATATTGCTATGAAATAATTAAAATAAGCAGAAAGGTACAGAGATTAATATGGTCAGGTATCCATGTCCCAGAATTGATACATATTAACTATTTTCATGCTTGCCTCAGCGATGATTTCTTAAGAAATAAAATACTACAAATAAGTTTAAAAACCCTCTTTTTAGTTTCTCTGGATCTGGTCCCTTCATTTCTCTCTTCAGAAACTGCCTCTAGCCTGAGGATGGCCTAGTATCTCTCCTGTTCATGTCTGTATATACATGTTAAATAAACTGCTTTTTAAATAAAAATAAATATTTATATAAATGAATAAACATTATGAAACTTACTTTTCACCCAATTTATTCATTTTAGCTACCACATAGAATTCTATCGTTTATGCATCCATTCCTCTAGTTGTTTTAATTGCTGTAATGAATATACTTATCTGTTTGCTTATTCACATGTGTAAGAGTTAAAGTATATATCTAAGAGTGGGTAGTTTATCTTCAACTTAACTAATTTTTACCAAATTATTTTCCTAAGTGGTTGTACCGATTTGAACTCCTGATAGAAATATATGAAAGTTCACTTTTTGACCACAGGCTTGCTAATCCCTGGTATTAACCTACTATTAAGTTTTAAAGCATGAGATGCTATCATTGCAGTTTTGATTTACTCACCAAATTGCTAGTGAGACTGAGCATCTTTGAAACATGTTTATTGAGTTTTCTCATCTATGAGTTACCTGTTCATATATGTTGCCTATTTTTCTTTTGGGTTGCCTTCTTATTGATTTGTAGGAATTATATGCTGGTTCTGGATAGTGATACTTTTTGTCTTAAAATCTTGCAAGTAACTTCTCATGGGTCATCATCTTTTAACTTAGTTTAAATTTCTTTTCTTGTACACATTATTTCCTGTCACTAAATTTATCAAGTTTTTCTTTTATAATCTACTCTTTTATGCTTCAGTATCATAAAAGTATTCTCTTCTACAAAATTTTTTTCCTAAGTTCTGTTATTTTACATTTTAGTCTTTGGTCCACCTGAAACATTTTTTTATGGTATGTAAAGCAAAATGAAGATGAATGAATGGGTAGAATCATCAGACCTCTATGTTACCTATAAAGCTGAGATAAAGGAGGCACAGCCTCTGCATCTTACCTTTGCAGAGAATACATTATTAACATGCTAAGTCAGGCCTTCAAATTTTTATTGATGTTATCACCTGCTACAGTCATTGAAGAGCTTTCTAATTTATATCAATCAATAGGACTTATCCTGGAAGCTGAAATATATGGAAAGTACTTCCTTTTTCCTACGTGACAGATAAGATGAGTATTAGTAAATATAAAGACATCAACTCTGTCAAAACCACTGTTTTGCTTCAGTCAGTGAGGTGCTACATTAGAACCAGAACTGGTCAGCAAAGAAAAACGGGAAACTGAACTAAGTTTCTTGACTCTTGAGTCAGATAATCGTAGTTTGATTTTTCTTTAACTTCAACTTAAAGTGGCTTTATTATTTCTATAAGCAATGTGAATTTCCAAGTTGAAGAACACATCCGCATATATACATGTACATATATATTCCCAAAACAAGAATAAGTGTTTAGATCTTTCCAGTGTGGGTTAATAGACCCTCTTCTAAGCCCTTACTGGCTCAGCACTGAACAAGAATTAGCTTTATAACAGACTCCTTTTTATTCTGCTTTTGGTAAAAAATGAGGTTTCTATAGACAAAGAATCTGATAACACAACTTTTTCCATATCTGGAGATATGATCATTTAATAGATATTCTACAAGTTTTTTCTCTCCAGCTAAACTGTATCTGAGCAAGGAAGCTTAACTTGGCTGCTGAATCTGGCTGTCCAGAGACTCCTTGAGCTGTATTCAACTCTAATACAATACTGTATTTTCCCCACACTTCGCTAGTAAGTCCTCCCAACTCTCTTCCTGAAGCTCTCTTTGCCTTCCCTGGCTACTACCCACCAGGCCAGTAGTGCCATGCCCTGTCCTGAGCCTCACTTGCCCAATAAAATTCAGAGGCCAAAAGAATACAGCATGGTACCTTTAGACAACAGTCACGCAGGGGGCACTTAAAATTTTGTTGAGAGGGCAGATTTTATGTTAAGTGTTCTTACCATAATAAAATAAAATTTTTAGGAAAAAAGATTTATTTCCTCTGTTACTTTCGCAGAGCAACATAAGGACACAACAGGAAGACGGGAGAACTCTCATAACTAGCTAGTGGAGGTCAGAGTTGTGCTATTACCTATCTCAGATAGCTTGATAAATTATCACAATAAGAAAAATATGAGTAAAAACTGAAGCCTAAAGTATGGCTAGGAGTTCCTGCTGTGGTGCAATGGGATCGAGTGGTGTCTCGGGAGCGCTGGGACACGGGTTCCCTGCCTGGCACAGTGGGTTAGGGATTCAGTGTAGGTCACAACTGTGGCTTGGATCTGATCCCTGGCCCAGGAACTCCCAATTCCATGGAGCAGCCAAAAAAGACCAAAAAAAGGGAAAAAAAAGGAATGGCTAAAATCATTAGCATGAATTCCTTAGAGGGAAGTAACCAGTTCTCCATTGCCTGCTTATGGAAAGAGGATGGTCACTAGAGTCTACTACTCTTCTGAAAGAGGACAGGAAAAAGGACAAGCTGAGATATGAAGACAATATATTTTTACTGGGTTTCATTCTGTATATCTAATTGGCACATAGTGTAAGTTGTGATTGAGCTATGTCTATAGACCCTGGTCATTTTACCTCTTTAAATCAAATCAGTAACATAAAGGATAAAACTCATTAATTTTTTATACTTCTATCTGGATTACTAGCCCACTGAGAAAAAATAGGGTGTCACCAGATACACAGAACAAACCAGTAGTTACCACTGGTGAGTAGGAAAGGGGGGAGGGGCAAGATAAGGGTAGGGATTAAGAGGTACAAACTAGCATGTATAAAAGAAGCTACAAGGTTGTATTATACTGCACAGGGAACATAGCTGATATAGTAACTACAAATGGAATATAATCTTTAAAAATATGGATTACTACATCATACACCTAAAATATATAGTATTGTAAATCGATTTTACCTCACATAAAAAAAAAAAGTTACGGTATTGTGTCCTTATCAATAGTTGTTTTAGTTCATGACATCTTATATAAAAGACCTTCAGCTGACACAAACAGTAAAAGTAACTAAAGTCCAAACCAGAAAAATGTACTGTGAGAGAGTCTTATAAAATTATGTACCTAAGGCTTAACTTCACATTTTTTAGAAAAGAAATTCAACCTTTTTGTGATAACAAAATGAAGATGTAATGTCAGACCACAATATTCCGAGGGAATGAATTTAACACAGTTGTTATATTAAGCAAGCTTGGGATATATATATTGATTATGAGAAGTATAAGAAGCCTGTTCTCTAAAGAGCTCCAACATACCCTAATTCAGCTTTGAGAATTGCTTTGATAACTCTCTCTTGGGAAAAGCAGATGAAAGCTTGCACTAGGAGTGATTAAGAGATTTATGGGATTTATACACCAACTTGAAAGCCCAGGATTTTAGGCTTGTGCTAATTGTTCCAACCCTGGGTCCCAAAAGTCTGACTCCACTATTGAGATATTTTAAAAGATATTTCAAAAGATATTTTAAAAGATATTTCCTGTGCTTCAGGAGTCCCACAGTTATTTAATTCAAACATTACTTCATACCTTTTTTAGATATCATTTAAACTAATAGATTTAAGAGGTACAATTGTTCAAAAGTGTTGAATACCAAATTTTAACACATTAGAGAGAATTAATGCCTGATCTCATGCTCTCGGTAAAATCATTGTGGTACAAATTTCAAAATAATGGTAGCTTTGACATCTTGTTACATATAGTTGAATGTCTTGCCAATGCGACCTTCACTCATCTTAAAAATTTATGTGATTAGGGAGTTCCCCGGTGCTCTAGCGATTAAGGATTTGGCATTATCACTGCTGTGGCTTGGGTTCAGTCCTTAGCCTGGGAACTTCTGCATGCCACAGGCATAGCCAGAAAAGTAAAAATTTTAAAAACTTATGTGATTTGGAGTTCCTGTCGTGGCTCAGTGGTTAATGAATCTGACTAGGAACCATGAGGTTGCGGGTTTGATCCCTGACCTTTCTCAGTGGGTTAAGGATCCAACGTTGCCATGAGCTGTGGTGTAGGTTGCAGATGCGGCTCGGATCCCACGTTGCTGTGGCTGTGGCGAAGGCCGGCGGCAACAGCTCCTGTTAGACCCCTAGCCTGGGAACCTGCATATGCTGTGGGTGCAGCCCTAGATAAGGCAAAAAGACAAAAAAAAAGGCTTATAAGACTTTGCATCTATGTTTTTGTAATTAGTCATCCAGGCTGTGCATGTCTGTCACATTAGATTATACATTTTGCATCAGCTTTTTTATTTGCCAATGATTGTACAATATGTATAAGATTTGTTAGATCACACAGATTATAATAGTATCATCCTGCCAGCTGCTGACAATATTAGCAGTTGAAGGCAAGTCTTGAACTAACATGCAAAACAAAATCTGTTTTACTGTTTTGAAATTTTAAGTGACTATTTAATAGAAGAAAGCATTGAAGAATACAGATTTTTAAAAAGAACTACAAATGTCACATTATAAGATAATTTTAAAAAATATTTTCTATAAAAGATTGTATCTTTTTTGTCAACTTCTCTGAAATTTAAATGCTTATCTACTTAATTGCATGAGCAGTAGTTGAATAACAAAATGAATAAATGTAGGAAAAAATATAATAATTTCTGTGGTGTTTCACAATCAGTTTAATTGTCCAATACCCAAACAATGCAAAATGAATGGCTTAGAAAACTGTTATTTTCTCCTGTTTTAACAAATTAGGAATTTCTCCCTATTATTCAAAAAAAATATACAAAAATTTGTTGTGTTAAAGCTGATAAAAGATTGCAACTGTCATAGCTAGTATGATAATAACCATTGCTTTGAATTATTGATGTGTCAGAATAGCATAATTTTATTCCCCAGTTTTGTAAATAAATAGACTTATAAATGTGAACTCATAAAATATGTTAAAACTACACAATTTCTATTTTTTGTTTGTTTTATGTATTCACAATCTGTAAAAGGTAACATTTGAAAAATGAGTTCCACTGTTGCTTAAAACTTTTGAAAACCGCTGTGTTAAAATAACACAAAGATCAAAATTAATGGTTTTTAAATTGTACATTAAGCACTCAGTGTACTTCAGTGATAATTCCTAAGTTCTGTTTGCTTTCCTTGTAACATAGGTTCTGAAGACCTAAGATCTATTTTTTCCTTTGGAAAACTGTGTCTTCCCAGACAGCTAATTTTGGTGTCCTTTAAATAATAAGAGATGCCCGCCAAATCACATTTGTACAGTCTATGATATTTACCAAGGTTATTTTGTAGGTTTGCCAGTTCAAGCTAGCACTTTATTGACCTGTCAGTTTCTTCTGGTCCTCTGCTTACTGTTGGGAATGAACTGTCAAATTGTTCATAATGATATCTAAGTTATAGCTTCAAAGTCTGAATAGCTGGCTTCCCACTGGCATTATAATTTTAGTCATAGGATTAAGCTGAATTTTCTGCTTAGGTTTATCTGAAGTAGAATTCTCAATTTAAGCAGACAGTAGAAACATGAAGAAAGACTCTTTAAACAAGATGTACAATTTAGAGAAAAACTTACGGAGACACCAGGTAAGACTGAATATTTTTCTACCTCATCTTTGGCTCTGTTGCTCAGTGTTTGATGACTGTTTGATCATAATTAATGATTTGATTGATTGTTGAATGTTTAAGCTTGAGTTTCCCTTCAGGGGTTGAGTGAGTCCCTTACAATCTGATTTTTTTCCCCATCTTTCTAGGATTTCTTTAAGGAATTAAAATATTACCTTCCATGGTCAGTTATCAAAACCTCTGTAACTTTTATTCTTCTCAGACCATTTATACCATAACCTCATTTTGACATTAGCCAGCCTCATTCTACTTAAAATTTATAAAGAAAAATATTTAATCCTGTTTCTCAAGTTACTTGCCTTGTTTCTCTACTCCTTTCTCTACTCCTTTATCTGCCTCTCACCCAACAGGAAAGAAGAAAGTAAAACATCCATAGGCATGACAGTAATTCTAGCTTGCTTGAGGTGCTTCCAAACATCCTTTTTAATTGTAATGGAATTTCATTTATTCTAAGCTTGTCTGCTCCCTTCTGCCACTTGCCCTTTAGATGCACATAAATGGTCTTCAGAGTCACAGTTTGCCCTATTTGAATGGATCCAGACTTCTTTTTCCAGAATTTAAATTTTTAAAGAAAGATGCACCTAAACACAATATTAGTTTTAAGTGGAACTCTAAGGCCGCTTCTCTATAATGTTTCATTAACTGAAAATACCATTCGTGTACGTAACAACTAAAAATGGCAATTTGCTCCCTCTCTAATTTCCCATCTCTCTCCTCTGACTCTGTACCATGTTGGAATTCACATGGGCTTTGGGATCTGAAGAGGTAAGAGATCAGGGGAAATCCACAGAGGCCAGAGGGAGCAGAGAAAGAAATTTGGTGTGGGGATCCTGGCTAACATGTAGGTATGTCCCTTTTATTTGCTAACTCTGTGTCCTGATCATGGATTGACTTGCTCAGTTCCTGGCCTCAGAGCCTACTGCCTGGCTTACTGGATTCCTGGAGTTGTCTTTTAAAGCCAATGGATGGATTCAGAGAGTTATTAAGAATATGACCAATTATAGTGGCGGCCATGAGCCACAGAAGGCCAAAACCCAGGAGGACTTTAACCTCAAACTGAGCATTAATTAAGTTTTTTTTTTTTTTTTTTTTGCCACACCCACAGCCTATGGAAGTTCCCAGGCCAGGGATCAAATGCAAGCCACAGCTGCAACCTACACCATAGCTGCAGCAATGCCAGATCCTTAACCCACTGGCTTGGCCCAGGATCGAATCTATTCTTCAGCAGTGACCCAAGCCACCTCAGAGAAAACACTGGATCCTTAACCCGCTATGCCACAGCAGGAACTCTTAAGCAGTTTTGTATTATAGAGCCATGTGGCACCACATACTGGATCAATTTCATTTAAATTCATGTCACATAATTCTTGATGGAATTCTACAGTTTTAACATATTCCCTTTGATAACTTAATAAAAGAATTGATAGGATGAATTAGAGTTGCCTAGAAAAAGAAAAGTATTACTAGGTATTTTATTATTATTATTATTATTTTTATTAAATTTTTAAAATCTGTAATCCAAAATTAAATACTACAAAAAGGGATTCAACGAAAATCTTACCCTTACCTCTGACCAACTCCTCCCATTTTCCCAACCTCCAGATAAGCACTATTATTGGTTTCTTTTATATACTCCCAAAGTTTCTTCATCCAGGTACAAACGTATATATCTCCTGAATTTCGCCCTTTTTCTATACAAGGTAGCATGCTAAAACAGTTTCATACTTTCCTTTTTCCACTTCAGAATGCATCTTGGAGTTCTTTTGATGTCAATACACAGAGAGCTCCGTATTCTTTTCAAACAGCAGCATTGTGTTCCATTATATGGATCAAACATGATTTATCAACTAGACCCTAGGGTGAAATATAAAATGTTTCCAATAGTTTTGCTATTCCAAGTATTGCTGCAGATGTATTTATCAATTAATTAGTGTATTTTGACGTGGCTTACATTGTTTTCAGCTAAGACTAAATTTGATTGTCATCATATATACCTTTTTTTATGGCTTCTAACCTTTCAAGGTCATAAAGGAATTTTCTCATTGATCTCCTAGTGCTTCTGTTATTTCATTTTTTATATTCATATTTTTTGATCTACTTGAAGTTTATCCTGTGTATCACTGTATCAGGCATGGACACAAAATTTTTCTAGACAGCCATCCACTTGTCCCAATACCATTTATTGACTACTCCATATTTTTTCCAATTATCTCAGATGGCTTCCTTATCACATGGCATGTGTATAGGTCTGTTTCTGTACTCTTATGTTTTCTATTCCATTTCATCGATTTCTCTGTCTTTTCTTGGACCGCTACCTTAGCGTTTAAATTATTGTCATATTAGGGTACCATTTACTATCTGTTATGGCTAGTCTCACCTCTGTTTTTCTTTTTCAGAGTTTTTATTTTTTTATATTCTTTATTTTGCCATGTAAATTTTATATTTATATTTTTTCCAGTTTAAAAAAAAAAAGATGATGACTGTTGGTATTTTTGTTGGTATTATAACATTAAATTTAAATTAATATAGGAAGATTTGTATCTCAATACCATATTATTATATACTCAATGCCACAGTGTTGAGTCTTCTTGATCTAGAACATAATACATCTTTCTTTTTGGTATTCTTCGACAGTGTTTTAAAGGTATCTTTATGTAAGTCTTGCCTGTTTCTTAAATTTATTCCCTTTTATTTTTTCATTTGCTACTGTAAATGAGATCTTTTCTTCTATTATATCTTCTAAAATGCTTTATTTGTAGATTTTCTCAAATCCTAATATGCTGGGTTATTTTCATAAATGGTAGGGACAAAGAGATAACCTTCAAGTCGTTCACATTTGTCTAAGAGGCAGGCATTTATAGTGTGTTTGAGCATGAACATCTGCAAAATATGAGGTTTTTCTTGAGAGAAAATATCATAACTTTAAAGGGAAGTCCTTTCATAGGAACTGCTAGTTGTTACTATTTCTTGATTCCAGCTTCATCAATTCTCAGACCTTTCACCTACTTACATCCTTCCAGAAACATTATACTTCTTGCTGATAAATGTATCCAACCCTTGAAAAATTGACATTTCTCAGAATTTACTTGCATCAGTTAAAGAATATTTTCATTTAATTTTTAATTTTAATACTTATGTGTATTTAATATCTTTAAGGTATAGGTTTTATGCTTAGTAAGAATGAACTCTTGATCCATAATCTAAGATTCCCTGCTCCCTAGATCTAACCATCTATTTCATCCTTGATACTCAAAATTTGACTCCTCACTGTTTCTTCCACACTCCCATACTTTTCCACCTTCAAATATGTAAACATTCCATTATCATCATCTAAAATGCCATTTTCATCTCCAACAATCAAAATTCTACCCAAACCTCAAGGCCCACCTCTCTATATACTTCTAATTAGTACTTTTGTAATAACTTTTTTATCATTTAGTTTTAGAAATTTTACTTTTTATTTACTTATTTTAATTGAGATGTAATTCAGATTAAGTTTAAAGTGTATGACCTATTCATTTGCTATACTTACATATAGCAAAACGATTACCACCTTGTTGGCTACCACCACCATCCCTCTACCATTTATTTATTGTAGTAAGAACACTTAAGATCTGTTTTCTTAGCAACTTTTTTTTTTTTTTTTTTGCTTTTTAGGACCGCACCTGTGGCACATGGAGGTTCCCAAGCTAGGGGTCAAATCGGAGCTACACCTCCCAGCCTACGCCACAGACACAGCAATGCCAGACACCAGCCGTGTCTGCAGCCTACACCACAGCTCATGGCAATGCCAAATCATTAACCCACTGAGCAAGGCCAGGGATCGAACCCGCAACCTCGTGGTTCCTAGTCAGATTCATTAACTGCTGCGCCATGACAGGAACTCCTCTTAGCAAGTTTCAAGCGCATGATGGAGTATTGTTATCTGTACTCAGCATGTTGAAAATTAGATCCCCTAAAATTGTTCATCTTATAACTGAAAGTGTGTTTATCTCCCCATTTCCCCCATACACTGGTAACCACCATTCTACTTTCTGTTTCTATGACTTTGGCTCTTTCAGAGTACATATATAAATGATATTATATAGCATTACTCTTTGACAGACTTACTTTAATTAGCATAACGCCCTAAAGGTCCATCCATGTTGTCACAAATGGCAGAATTTCCTTCTTTCTCCTGGCTGAATAATAGTCCAGTATTATGTATACCACATCTTCTTTGTCTGTTCATACTTGACAGACACATAGGTTGTTTCCATATTTTGGCTATCATCAGTAATGCTTCAGTGAACCTGGTAGTGCAGATATCATTTTTGAGATTCTGATTTCATTTCTTTTTGATATATACACTGAAGTGAAAATTACTGAATGATAAGGCAATTTCTATTTTTTGAGAAATATCCATACTATTTTCCATAGTGGCTCAGCCAGTTTATATTCCCACCAACAGGGCACAAAATTTTCCTTTTCTCCACATCCTCACCAACACTATCTCTTGTCTTCTTGACGATAGCTATTCTAACAGGTATGAGGGATATGTCACTAGGGTTTTGATCTTCTGTGAGAGTTCTGATTAGAACTGGTCCCTTTTCTCTCTCTGAATGTCTATGACATTTTACCTGTAGATCTCTGTGGTGGAGTAATACCTCCCCCGCCACGATGTCCACACCCCAATCCTAGGACCCTATAAGGATGTTACATAGCAAAGGGACTTTGCAGAAGTAATTAAGGTTAGGAAATTTAAGATAGAGAGTAGCCTGTACTGTCCAGGTGGATCTAATCTAAGCACATGAGCCTTTATAAGCAGAGAAATTTCTCCAGATAGAGTCAGGGAAATATGGTGCAAAGTGAAGTCAAAGAGATTGGAATCACGAGAAGGACTCATTTCTGGCTTACAAATGGAAGCAACCATGTGAAAAGCCCAAGAAATATGTGGGTTTTGCAGACCACCAGTGAGCTTGTATGAAACCCTGAGATCCAGATGAGAATTGTTCCACCTGATAACTTGATTCTGGCTAAATAATAACTTTTGCCTAATATTTATGGAAAATGCAAAATCCAAATCTAAAATGCATCAAGGAACATTCAGACTGTTATAATGGAATTTAATTCAGTGAACACATTACTCAAAATCACAGTGAGAACTGGAGATAAAGTGGACATTCACCTTCTCTGAACAGAACTAGCAAGTGAGAAATGGACATAGTGACAAACAAGTGGAAAATACATTGGGGAGTTCCTGTCGTGGCTCAGGGGAAGCGAATCTAACATCCATGAGGACACAGATTCAATCCCTGCCCTCGCAGTGGGTTAAGGATCTGGCATTGCTGTGAGCTGTGGCATAGGTCACAGACATGGCCCAAATCTGGCATTGCTGTGGCTGTGGCATAGGCCAGCAGCTGTAGCTCCAACTTGACCCCTAGCCTGGGAGCCTCCATATGCTATTGGTGCAGCTCTAAAAAAAGACAAAAAAAAAAAATCGGTTAATGGTGATGGCATCACTAGAGACATAAAGTTTAAAATAAGCATGAATTACTGCCTTAAAAGAATTAACAAGATGTGTATGTGTGTGTGTTTAATATAGTGTGGGTGTTCTGGGGACGGTTTTGTCATTGAGAAATTGTGGTAAAAGAGAGTAAAAGGAATTGAAATTTTGATACTTGATTGTAGAAGAAAGAACAGTAATGAACTTAAGCACAGATCAACTAACCCTTTCTTCCTATTTATAAGACACCGAGCTATCAATCACTATTTTTAGAGACAATAATGATTAAATATTTGGGAAAGAGGAGAAAGCTCATGGTTTACAGAACCATTCATCACAAAGATGTAACCAGAGCAACATATTGTATTTGCCATGGATCATAAGAAAAATTGCTTATTTCCACTGATATTTTGTTGGCTCTGATGTAGTATTACTTACGTTTTGCAAGGTGACACAAAGACTATCTTGATGATCATTTTTAGAAAGCATTCTTCATTGATTGCAAATTACAAAACTGCCTCTGAATGTTTCTGAATTATGCCATATATTTGAGGCTATCAATCTGGCCTTTAAATATATCTGGGAATATCAGCATCATGTGAAAAATCACTGATCTCCGTAGTATCTGTTGATCACTTGCCATTACATGCTGTACTTGGGTGATAAGTGCGTATTTCTAAAAAGAAAGGTTCTAAGTGTCAACAGATGTTCAAAGGAATCTGGAGCTAAAATAATATTAATAATAATATGAGTTGGAGTTCCCGTCATGGTGCAGCAGTTAAGGAATCTGACTAGGAACTGAGGTTGCGGGTTTGATCCCTGGCCTTGCTCAGTGTGTTAAGGATCCGGCATTGCCATGAGCTGTGTTGTAGGTCGCAGACACTGCTCAAATCTAGCATTGCTGTGGCTGTGGCGTAGGCTGGCAGCTGCAGCTCCAGTTCAACCCCCAGCCTGGGAACCTCCATATGCCGTGGGTGCAGCCCTAAAAAAGAATATATGTATGTATATATATGTGTGTGTGTGTGTGTGTGTGTGTGTGTGTGTGTGTGTGTGTGTGTGTATTTATATATATGAGTTCCTGTTCTGGAGCTTTATGTGATATGTCTTTACTCTGGATGTACAAGCTTTTTTATATCCAGTTGAAACTGCATGCTGGCCCCACGTGTGTTCTATTGATCTCCAGTAATGCTTCACATTCATGAGCATGAACATTTATACTTGACTTTCAGTGGGAGAGTCCAGTAAAACAAATACACATACATTACAAATACATATTGTGACTGGCAAAGATAAAACAACTAGGCCATGCTTTCTTTTTAGACTTTTAGCAACCTTTCCACAGTGATGCTTTTTGACCTTTGTAAGACTGGTAGAGGTAATACATAGTAAGCACAATTTTCCAGTCATGTGAGCAACAATGTAAATAAACAAATACCTTAGTTTAGCCATAATAATAGACTGGCTCTCAGATTCATTTAAAAAACATGGGTTTAAATCTTTCATGGTACTCCGTGACTCCCAGAAAAAATTCCAAAATGCCTTTAATTGGCTTTATGATCTAACCCCATCTTAAACCTACAGGTTTATCTGTAACAGGTCTTCTAACCTGGGCTGTATTGACATTGGGGCCATATAATTCTTTGTTGTAGGAGACTATTTTGTGCAACATAGGATGTTTAGCTTCATCCCTGTCCTCCACTAACATGATGCCAGGAGCTCCTTGCCACCCCAAGTCAGCTGTGGCAACCAGCAGTATCTCCGGACATTGACAAATAGTCCCTGGGGACCAAAAATCTGTCCCAATTGAGAATCACCAAGGCAGAGTCTTTTACTCCCCCAAATTTGACTTCTCCGCCGTGATGAGTTTTATTCAGTTTCAGAATTCACACAGTTCTTTCTCCTCTGCAGTTGAGTATCTTCTGTGCCATTAAGTATGTCACGCTCCTCCCACTCCTTTGTGCCTGGTGAATCCCATCTTATCTTTAGGGCTCAATTTAGAAGTCTGGGTGAGACAGGTACAGCTTTCACCAGTATTTCCCCTTCTGCAGAGTGACCCTGCTATAGAGCATAGTGAAATGTTTGCTTGCCTGTATCTCCTATTAAACCATAAGTTGTAGGAGTTCCCATTGTGGCTCAATGGGTCAAGGACTTGACCTTGTCTCTACGAGGATGTGGGTTCAACCCCTGGCCTAGCTCAGTGGGTTAAGGATCTGGCACCATCATAAGCTACAGCATAGGCTGAAGATACAGCCCAGATCCACTGTTGCCACGGCTGTGGCGTAGGCCTCAGCTGCAGCTCTAGTTCAACCTCTGGCCTCAGGAACTTCCATATGTTATAGGTGTGGCCACAGAAGGAAAACAAACAAACAAATAATAAGTTACACGATGTCAGGGATCATTACTGGGTTACTGTGGTGTCACCAGTGCCTGATACATTTTTGATGCACAATAAAGAGTTGCTGAATAAACTAATATTTTAGCCAAAAAGAGAAATGAGTCAACACTACTGTACTGCTACCTTTTACAAAATACATTTTCTAGTGCAGTTATTGAGCATTAAGATTTCACAAAGTAACCTTGGAGAAAACCTGGTACCACATGTGTCAAACACAAATCAGTTTCACCTTAATTCTTTCCATGCTTTTGACCTTTATAAATTTTCTTGACTTAAATCATTTTATATTTAAAGCCTATATTTTATCACAATTTGGCAGATTTTTGTTTGCTGTCTGTTAGCACAGTAAAGGTCACATCATTAGATGAAGTCTGATGGCAGGAAAAACACAGTAAGTTGCCAATGGGAAACTTATAAAAAGTGTCTTCATTTTTTATGTTGTCCTACATTTTTACCTTGGGGTTGATTTTAAATGTTATTACTCAAAATTGAAAATTTGGTCCAAAGTGAAGTCTTGAAAGTGCACAAAAGTGAAAAATTACCTAGAAGTTCAACTCAAAAACCATGGTTTTTTTCACACAATTAAATCAGAGAAAGGTGCTTAAAATATCTTGGCTGACAAGGGATTTAAAAGGCTGCTAAATCACAGCTACTTATGTAGGTACAAAACATTGGGTTATGTGTTTCACCTTGTTTCTTATCACTTACATTTGCTCTAGTGGTAGTGAAAATAACTTTTAATAATATTATAGGCTGAACAGATAATGATTCGATGTGTACCACACTGGATACAAAGTACAGTCCATTCTTGATGGCAATGTGTGGGAGGTAAGGTGAAACTCACAGTAATTACCTAGGCACCTTGTCTCATTTCAAGGACTTCACTATAACTAGAAAGCAAGGTAACCTGTCACAGTGATTTACTGATTGCCCACTCTGCAAGCGCACCAGAGAAGATACCAAGAGATAAGTGATGCCGAGCACTTGCTTGGAGGAACTACCAGTCTGGAAAGGGAGAAGAGACATGTGCACAAAGGACTGTACTTTAGAAAAGAAATCCCCACGTGTTAAACAGAAAACTACATGAATTGGACAGTGAGAGAGATAGCATCATTGTGTGTGTGTGTGTGTGTGTGTGTGTCTTGGTGTGTTTGTCATAGGGTTATCTCAGAAGGGAGTGTGTTGTAGATAGATTAAATAATATGTTTATGTAGACATATTTTTGGTAACAGCAGAGGTTGCCTTTGAAGCTGAGAAGTAGAATATGTGCTGCCTGATATGTCACTGTGAAGGATATGTCTTCACTTTGGTTGACAGGAGTCACATTTTAATAATTTTTGTCTTTAAATGCCTGTATTAAAATGCCCACTAAGATTAAAATGCCTGTCATTCCGTAATTGATGGGGGTGGTGTCAGTATGTGAGGAAAGGGAGAGAGAGAGAGTTGAAGAGAGGGAGGGAGAGAAAGAAGGAGAGAAAGAGGGAAGAAAGAAAGAAGGAGGAAGGGAGAAGGAAGGAATGAAAGAAGAAAGGCAGATGCACAGGCAAGAGAGGGAGGGAGGAAGGGAGATGGTAATAGAAGCCACAAGACATGTTTTATCAGAATGCTCTAACTTCAGCTGTTTTGAATAAATTAGCCATCAGCAGGCAATAGAATAGATAGGAAAGAGTCATGTTATCAGAAACCAGCTGAAACTACCAAGATAAGAGAAAATGAGACCCTGACTCTGGATGACCATGGCGATGAAAAAGAAGAGCCTGATGAGAAAAAAAAATTTTATATGGAGGATTTCAGGAAGTGATAAATTACTGAATTAGGTGTAAGCAAGAAAGACTGGATACTGCTCTTAAGGTTTCGTGACTGGACAGCTCAGCAATATTAATAAATAGGGAAGCTGATGAAGGGTGTGTATGGGAATCGTCTGCATGATAGGCTCAATTGTTCTATAAATCCAAAAATGTTCTATAAAATTGTGTGCCTTAAAAAGGGAGAGAGTATAAGTTAAGCAATCCACTTTATAAAATGCTGCAGAGATGCTGAGAAGGAAGTCAAAAGATAGACTTGTAGGTTATATGTTCATAAGTTAAATTCCAAAAGGACGTTTCAATGAACTGTGGGCAGGGAACTCGGTTTACAGAGAATGAAGCAGTGGATAGTTAGGGCATGCAAGCAGTAAGAAGTGTGATGGTGAAGAGGGACTATCCTACAGAATCCAGGAACTCAGCCTCCAGGGAAGCTCAGAGCAGGTACAGGTAAAGGAAGGACCCAAAGAAAAGAGGGAGGCTGAAACGACAGTGAAGGAGAGCTGAATAAGTATGCATTCATTTCCTCTGCTGTTATGAATTACCACCTACCTAGAGGCTCAAATCAACATGAGTTTATTTTCTTCGAGTTCTGGAGGTCAGAAGTCTGAAATCACTTCCAATGGGCTGAAACCAAGCTGTCAGTTGGTCTACACTCATGCAAAATCTCTACGTTAGAATCTGTTCCCTTGCCTTTTGTAGCTTCTAGAGGCCACCTACGTTCCTTGGTTTGTGGCCTAAATCACTGAACTGTGTAATTAGTTCTACCTTTTTTTCCCTGTCTTTTTGGTTTTTCTAGGGCTGCACCCGCAGCATATGGATATTCCCAGGCTACGGGTCTAACAGGAACTGTAGCTGCCGGCCTTCACCACAGCCACAGCAATGCGGGATCTGAGCCGTGTCTGTGACCTACACCACAGCTCACGGCAATGCTGGATCCTTAACTCACTGAGCAGGGCCAGGAATCGAACCCACAACCTCATGGTTTCCAGTTGGATTCATTAACCACTGAGCCACAACGGGAACTCCCAGTCCTACTCTTTTCAGTTTGGTTTTCTCAAATTTTTTTCCAGCTAGCAAAACAATCATCCACAGGTCATAATCTCATCTTTATTTGCCCACAAAATCCATTTTGCTCCCTTGTCTTATTTTGCAATGGTTGGCGCTGCCAGAGCAGGGATACATAATAGCATCTCTTCTTTGGACTTGAGTAGAAATGCCTGTCCTCTAACATGTGTGTTTACTCTGAGTTTCTGCTAAGGCATTCTTCATCTACCAAAGCAAAGTTATTTCTTTTTTAAAAAATTGTATTGAAGTATAGTTGATTTACAATGTGTTCATTTCTGCTGCACAGCAAAGTGATTCAGTTATATATGTATATATGCATATATTCTTAATATATATTATATTCTATATGTAAATATAAATATATATATATTCTTTTTCAAATTCTTTTCCATTTATGGTTTATCTTATAGGATATTGAACATAGTTCCTTGTGCAATACAGTAGGACCTTGTTGTATATCCATCCTATATATACTAGTTTGCATCTACTAATCCCAAATTCCAGTTCTTCCCTCCCCACCCCTTAGCAACCACAAGTCTGTTCTCCATGTCTGTGAGTCTGTTTGTTTCACAGATATGTTCACTTGTGTCATATTTTATATTCCACACATGAGTGATATCATTTGGTATTTGTCTTTCTCTTTCAGACTTATTTTGCTTAGTATGATAATCTCTAGGCCCATCTGTGTTGCTGCAAATGGCATTACTTCACTCTTTTTATGGCTAAGTAATATTTCATTGTATATATATATGTACCACATCTTCTTTATCCACTCATCTGTCAGTGGACATTTAGGTTGTTTCCATGTCTTGACTATTGTAAATAGTGCTGCTATGAACATAGGGGTGCATGTATCTTCTCGAATTGTAGTTTTGGCTGAACATATATCTAGGAGTGGGATTGCTGGATCATTGCTGGATCATCTATTTTTAGTTTTTGAGGAAACTCCTTACTGCTTGCCATGGTGGCTACACCAATTTACATTATCACCAACAATGTAGGAGGGTTTCCTTTTCTCCACACTCTCTTCAGCATTTAGTATTTGTAGACTTTTTAATGATGGCCATTGTGACTGGTAAGAGGTGGTACCTCATTATAGTTTTGATTTGCATTTCTCTAGTTATTAGTGATGATGGGCATTTTTTCCTGTGACTATGAGGGGAAAAAAAAAAACATACAACCCAAATGAAAAGTGGGGAGAATATCTAAATAGACCTTCCTCCAACAAAACAAATGTATTTCTATTCCCAGGTTACTGAGTATTTTTGTTCACTTTAGGTGTTGAATTTTACATATATCAATATGAAAGGATAGCTTTTTTCCTATGTGATTTTCAGAAGTCTTTCTCCATGGTCCTGCCTCTGTTTTCAGCAGTCTTTTATGCTTTGTGTTTCTTCTAATGCTCCTTTTTACAATGACTTGAATAGCTCCCATTTCTTTAGTAAGTTCTCCTTATCATTTCTTTGACCTATTTTTTCTATAGTATGTGGTTTCTTCAATTAATATGAGAATAGAGATTTGCATGTGTTTGAAATTTTCTTTTGTTTCCTGGAGTAATTCTTCTGCCATGTTTTCATTATCTACAAGTCCCTGTCACAGTTTTTTTTTTCTTTTGCTCTTTATTTCTCTCTTTTTCTTTGTACAAAGCATAGATCACAAGGTTATTCCATTCTGCACATGTTCCTCTTCTTTGAATGTGGACAGTTTTCCCTGTCCACATTCAATTGGTTGACACCAAAACAGGAACCTATTTAGGGGGTCAGGTTGTCTGCCAATAGCTTTAATTTGGATTTCTATGGGAGATATAGACAGGAAGGAAAAAAACTGCACTCAAGATGACACTGTCATTATTTCCTTTTCAAAGAGAAGAGAGGATGCATGGAAACATGGTAGCAACATCAAGAGCAGAGCTAGCCCTCATCCTTGTTTAGGATGCTGGACAAGATTATCCCCTGGCTGACCCCACACCACCCGGGACATGGCCGCTCTGACTTGGTAGAACAGCCTTGACAGACAGAACTGAAACCAAGTCTGTTTGTCCAAGAAACTGAAGACTCCTAAAAGGGAATTGTTAAATTTATTGGATCAAACTTAGCTCTAGATGAATGTGGACATGTTATCGGTTTCCCCCCACTCACCCAGAAGGATGACCTGATTGGTTATATTCAAAATAATGAAGTTATTATTCCCCATATATCTGAGTTAAAATATTAAAGTTTTGCAGCCTCCTTCTTCCTGCACATAGATCCTTAATTTCCAAGATGGGCTCCCACATGTAGTTAAAAAATATCAGTTTCCTTACGCTTCTCCTATCTCTGTTCATTTTTTCCTTACCCCCCTCCTACACATACAACACGATAAAAGAGATGGGATCAGTGCAACTGTACCATTTGTTCAAATGAAAAGGAAGTTTAAATTCTCCAAAGAGATTTGGTAAGTGTTTATAAAAAGTGTATAAATCTCAATACTGACAAATATTCCACACCCAGTCCTCTCTTCAGTCAGGAGGCAGTGTTTCTACCCGCATGCTCCTGCTCCAAAACAAAGGACAATGCTCTTCCTAAAATCTGCTAAAACAGAGTTCAAGCATAGCACAATAAGCAATGATCTCATTATGTATATTGCACATGTGTAGAAAAGCACCAGATATTTCCATCTGTCCATCTTTATCTGCAGCAAATTGATTTCACAACTTTTCCGGACGTTAAATGCCAAGCCCCATGTAAAAATGTTTGCCAATCACTGCTAAGCCTGAAAATGTATCTTTCCAAACAAAATGGGCGAATGTGGAGTCTGAAAGTCCCAGAAAAGACAAAAGAAACCTGTGGTAATTCGGAAAGGGACTTTCACACCTCTGTTCATCAAATAGTTGGGACCTCCCGTCTGCCACACAGCCTGCTCTGTACTCAGAGGACATCAAGACTAAATGCACAAGATACGTAGTCCCTGCCCTTGGAGGCTTCAAATCCGAGTGGGGGCAGAGGAGAACCAGCATACTGAGCAGAGGTACAGAGGTCTAAGAGGATAATCCAGTAACATTCATTAAAAAACAGAGTCAAGTTCCTCTGAGGTATATTAATTAAGCAATGCAATGTTTTGATTCATTAAATCATCTGGTTCTATACGAATAAACAATTTTCAGAGTCCGATTTGAAACTTACACTTAACCATGAACTAATGATCAAAGGGCTTTACTGAGTTTCCAGGCATCCTTTCAGGAGTCGTGGTTATTACGAACACCCGGTTTGCACTTGACACTGTGGCCTCGTTCCTTTCTCAGAACTGCGATCCTGGTTTTCGCAGGACTTTTCTTTTCTTGACTCCTTAGAAAGGCTCCCTTCCCCTTGCTGTGCCTCACGTGGGCCCTCCAAGGCTTGGCTTTTCCCCACACCCTCTTCTCCACACTCCCTTCATGAACACTCACATGCCTCCGGGCTCCAGTTCTGCTCAGACTTGGGCTGGCTGCCAAGTCCACATCTTTGCCTGACCTATCACCTTCCTTTGGTTTCCTGTCTCCAGGCTTTGTCTCTGTGCAGCAATCTATACATACTTACCCACCACCACTTGCAAAGCGGCTCTTCCAAAAGTGAGCTCACTCACTTTACATCCCACACGGGCTTCCTTTTCAGCCGCCTGCAGTCCTAGCACCAACTTGTTTTGTTTTTGAATAGAACCATCCTGGCCATCCTCCTGGGTCCCCCCACTCACGAGGGACTGGGAAAAGCATTCATAAACCAACTTTTATTTACAGTTATGGTTCTTATCCCATAAGTTGAAAATTACCTTTCAGTTTCTTAGTTTCTTCAGGAGTTAAAAACAGAAACAGTGGCAGATGGGAGCAGGACCAGAAGTAGGATCTAAAAAGATAACGTATACATGGAGTTCCCTTTGAGGCTCAACAGGATAAGAACACAACATAGTGTCCGTAAGGATACAGGTTTGATCCCTGGCCTCATTCAGCAGGTTGAGGATCCGGCATTGCCTCAAGTCGTAGCATAGGTTGTAGAAGTTGCTCGAGTCCAGTGTTGCTGTGGCTATGGTGTAGATCTCAGCTACAGCTCCAATTTGACCCCTAGCCCAGGCACTTCCATACGCCCCAGGTGCAGCTGTAAAAAAGAAAGTAATAAAAATAAAACAAATTTAAAAAAATAAAAAGGTAACATCTACAAAAGTATTCTGCAAAGTAGAAAGTGTCATGCAAGAATAAGATATTAGCCAGTGGCTTGTAAACATTAAAATATTTTTCACCTGGGAGCCTCTTGTCATATAGAAACGGGATAAAGAGAATCCACGGGCCTCAAAATATAGAGTGTGTCATGCTGAGCAGCAAATCAAACTTGTACAACTCTGTGCCAGGAAAGTGTGGATATTATTTTATTTTTAGAGGAGTGAAATGTAGGTTTAAGAGAAAAACGTAACCATCTTTTAGAAACCTTCAAAGAAGACATGCAGATATAGATGCGCATATTTTGCTCTATGTCACATCTACGTACTATGTGACATAGATGTGACATAGATGTGACTATGTGACTATGAACATATATAGCCATATGTCAAAATTGCCTCCTTCTTCCTCCAGCTAACTTGCTACTGTGCTTTTTATCAACTGTAGACGACAGTTGTTCCAGAACGAAATCCTGGGGTTGCAATTTGGGAAAGTCCCCATTCAGGGGGGTGGCTGAGGCTAGTGATGGGTCCCATCTCCCTGGCCTCCTGGGCTGCCCCAACACACTGCACAGACACGATGTGGGAGCAACTAGGGCCTCCACACCTTCACAGATGCGAGTTCAGATGAGCTCATCAATTCTTGTGCCTGTGACTCCTGCCATCACCACACCCACCACATACTTTAGAAAACACAGGATATTTTAGTACTTATTGCAAAGCAGATGTTCTGGGTCAAGGGTGGGAACTAGATTTGGCTCTCAACTGAATTTCATCTGGCTGGTGAAGCAAAGGAGCAAGGCCCCCCAAAATGTTAACATTAGTGTTATCTTGCAGAAATGTGAGAGGCTACAAAAAGTGTGTCTGTTTCTTTCTGGGTCAATATTTTTCTCCATGGGTTTTTACTCAGCTCCTCTTGCTAGCAGTTTGTCTTGCACTGATCCAGAACTCAGCCTGTAGGTTTGGATGTGTCTCTGTAGTTTTCATTATTTTGAGAGGGAACAGGGTGCTGCAGAACTTTCATTGGGGAATAGTCTAGAAATGAGATAGGTTATGACTTGATGCCTGGGTATTGCTTATTGCCTGTTTTTATTGAAAAGGCATGGAGTGCTCTGATTTCTTTTTTGTCTTTTTTTTTTTTCAGCACCACATTTGGAGGTTCCCAGGCTAGGGGTCAAATCGAAGCTACAGCTGCCAGCCTGCACCACAGCCACAGCAATACCAGATCTGAGCCACATCTGTGACTTACACCACAGTTCACAGCAGTGCCAGATCCTTAACCCACTGAGCCAGGCCAGGGATCAAACCTGTGTCCTCATGGATGCTAGTCAGATTCATTTCTGCTGAGCCACCACGGGAACTCCAAGTGCTCTGATTTTTTAAACTCCATGTGTCCAGCATCTATGTGGCTCAGTTTTGCCACTTCCAAGCTTTCTGGACTGAGTGCCTGCATGCTCACTCATGCACATGCATTCACACTTTGACCTGCATTTTTTTTTTTTTTTTTGCTTTTTTAGGGCCACACTCATGGCATATGTAGGTACCCAGGCTAGGGGTTAAATTGGAGCTGTAGCCGCTGGCCTACACCACAGCCACAGCAAGGCCATATCTGAGCTGCATCTGCGACCTACACCACAGCTCACAGCAATGCTGGATCCCCAGCCCACCGAGCGAGGCCAGGGATTGAACCCATGTCCTCATGGATGCTAGTCAGGTTTGGTTCCATTGAGCCATGATAGGAACTCCTGACCTGTATCTTAATTGACATCAATTTGATTTCTCTCCCTAGCACTCTGCGGAAACTGCTGCATCCTTTCTGATCTTTAAATTGCCAGATCCAGGAACCCCTTTTAAGTTTGCATTTTTTCCTTATTTTCTATGGATCACATTCTTGAAATTCTCTCCTGCAGTCCTACTGCTTCCTGTGCCCTTTTCTCCTCTAATAACTTCTCAATCGCCTTTCTTCGGCCGGTTAACTGAATTTTGCAGATACTTGTTCTTAGCTAATTTTTCTTCTGATTTTATACTTTATGTTTGAGCCAATGCATCCATTCACTCAATTATTACTAAGACCAGCTCTGTAGATGCCAGGTTCCTAAATTCCATTGTTAACCTTGACCTAGGCTTTAGGCCAGGTGTCAGTGACCACCTGTGGATTTCTTATCACCCCAGATGCTCACTGATAACAAGGAAATGCCCTCTGTGTTGTGTAGGTCCCTCTTGGCATGTCACCTTTAAAATTTGACTTTGGCCTCTTGACTCCTACATAGGCTTCATGTGTCCTTATTAGGGTGTTGGTAAAAGGGGCTTTGACCTTATCATTTTATCCTTAAAGGAGCTTTGGAATCACGTATTCAGGAACTGAACTATATGACCTGAACTCTGTTAGATCCTTATCTGTAAATGAGAACAAAAGACAGGATAAATTCTAAGGGCAGTCTCTTTTCAGTTCTTAAAAACAGTCCAAGGAACAACCTGCTCTTACTTTTATTTTGCACGCAGAGGTTACAAGCCTTACAGAAATTGCTTTAAGTACTGTTTGTTTCATTTCAGTCCTGTACAAATGCAGAGTGCAGAAGTGAAAGTGAGAACTGTGTGACTGTGAAACTGTGGAAATTGTTTTCATGCATGGATTATGGGACCAATCTCATTAATAAGAGTCCAAATGACTACCCTTCTTTTTAGCAAATATTTTATGTTAGCTACTAAGGAAATACTGCTCTGCTAAGGTGTTTTAGGAATTTCTAAAAGACAGCAGTATGGCTGTGAATAATGCCAACAATACTGACCTTTTCAGAGTGTTCACTATATGCCAGGCCCTGTGATAAGAATTTTTCATGCTATTTGATCCTCACAAAAACTCTGTAAAATGGATTATATTATTAGCCCTACTGTATATATGAGGAAATGAAAGCTCTGAGACTTTAAGCAATCTGCCCAAAGTCACCCGGAACACTAATTCCTACTCGTAAGACTGATATAAAATACATAGAAAATATATTACACATTTTCTACTTGTTAATATTTATATCTAGTTCCTCCCAATCATAAAGTTGTGCATATATTTGTAGAAGAGAAAAGAAAGGCAGAAAAGGATCTATTAAATCTCATTTATTTCTAACACACTAATCAATAGAAAATGGTTCTGCATATACATGATAAGGAAAATTTAAAATGATTACATTGTAATGTTCAATTTAGTTTTAGTAGTATAATTAAAATATATCTCAAAGTGATTGAAAATTTTAATTAAATTATATCATATCATTTTGGTTTGGTCCTGGAAAATTGGATTATTAGGTACTCCATCATCAACAATCACTGAACTATGTATTAAATCATTCCATGACCTTATAAATTATAAACAAAAGATACCTGGATATGATTAAGCGTATGGACATGTTTACTAAGTAACTTTTTAACTTGTTTTTTATTGAGAAATATGTCATACCTATAATAGAAGGCATATGATATTTATGTATGAGGTGAAGAATAATTCATTCACTTAGTAAATAAATATTTATTAGAAGCTTATTATAGGGACTTCCAGATTCAGGGTGTCACTCCCAACCAACCAGAAAAAGCTCTTCGACTGAGAATTAATGACTTTTCTTAGGCCCCAGAGAAATTAGGGTGCAGGGCAGTCACCCTGATAGCTGGAGTATAGGTGAATCTGCTTTCCTAGACCATAAGTCCCAAAAGCCATAAACTGATAAGAACACTTAAATGGCAATTTTGGTAACTGGATAGAAGCTGAGTGTGGACTAGCAGGAGAGTGAGAAACTCCTGGGCCCCTACACTTTTGTGGGCTTTACCTATAAGAACCCCTACCAGGTTCTCAAGGTGAAATGCTGAAAAAATAAAATTTCCCTGGAGGCCCTGGCATTAGGGGAGGGCTAAAAATTGTGAAATACACCCAGAGCCTTGTCCATAACAAAAGCCTCCTCTTCAGGGAAAAATACTTGGACAGAGCTTGATAAAAGCTGGGGGAAGAGCTTGCTTTCCTATCTCATCTAAGGGGAAAAGGAATGAACACAGTCAAAAGAGATCAGAGCTTCAAGGAAACAGATTAGGAATGCTGTACCTGGGAAGGGAGGACGGAGCCAGGGAAAATAAAGAGCTATACAACTGGAGAAGGTCACAGCCCAATACACAGGCCCACTAAATACTGAGATTTAATCATAAAACCTTGCAGTGCTCTCCATCACCCATACCAGCATACCACAGATAATGAGTGAATTATAACAGAAAGAGTCACAAGATACAAACTGTTTCTTAGAAGTACTAAGAGAAACCCAAGAAAAAGAAGGGAGACCAAACAAGGGAGCTACAGGAATTCGATGTCTCTGGTCCCAGTAGCTACAGCAGTCATTATATACAGTGCAAACTCCTACTCATATTAACATAAATCCTCACACTAAAGTCAGTTAACCTCAGTTCCTATTACATGATGCATCATGTCTGGCTTTCAACATAAACAATGATAGCCTAAAACAAGGCAAGAAAAACACAACCCGAAGAGAAAAATCCAGCATCATAACAGACTCAGATATGTCAAAGATTTTGAAATTGTCAGTGTGTGAATTTAAAATAACTCCGATTAAAGACGAATACCATATGATATCACTTATATGTGGAATCTAAAATATGGTACAAATGAGCTGACCTACAAAACAGAAACAGATTCACAGACATAGAGATCCGATTTGTGGTTGCTAAGGGGGAGGGAGGAGGGAATGGGATGAACTGGGAGTTTGGGGTTAGTAGATGCAAACTATTACACTTAGAATGGATAAGCAATGAGATTCTACTGTATAGCACAGGGAACTCTATCCAGTCTCTTGGGATAGACCTTGATGGAGAATAATATAAGAAAGGGAATGTATATGACTAGGTCATTTGCTGTACATCAGAAATTGGCACAACACTGTAAATCAACTACAGTTTAATAAAATTTTAAAAAATAAAATTAATTAATATGTAAAGGCTCTAATGGAAAGGACAGACAACAGGGAAAAACAAATGTGTGATGTAAGCAGCGAGATGGCAACTCTGAGAAAAATTCAAAGTAAATACTACGATGACCAATTTCTTGAAAGGTGTAAAATTTACCAAAGGAGAAATATATAGACTGAGTAACTACTGTCTGTTTAAGAAATTGAATTAATAAAAAAAAAAAACTTTCAAAAATAAAGCATCAGGTTCACATACTTTCAACTATAAATTCTACCACACATTTAAGGTAGGAATTATACAAGTTTTGCACCATGTGTTCCAGAAAATAGAATCAGAGGGAAAGCTTCCTCTTTTATGATTCCAAAATCACTGTAACACTAAAGCCAAGAAAGGGGGAAATAACTTTACAGAAAACTAACCTAACAAACACTGTCTCAGCGAGGTGAGGAAGGCTGACATCAACAGTGACAAGGCATATTGAGAGTATATACCTTTGATGTGATGAGATAAGAATGGCACTTTACCTCCGTGGTCTTCCTTCCGGAGACACATAACCCAGTCTAATCATAAGGAAAACAGCAAACAAAACACAATTGACAGCTTCTCTGCAAAATATCTGGCCACTACCCTTCAAAACTGTCCAAGTTGGAATTCCCATCGTGGCTCAGTGGTTAACGAATTCGACTAGGAACCATGAGGGTGCGGGTTCGATCCCTGGCCTTGCTCAGTGGGTTAAGGATCCGGCGTTGCCGTGAGCTGTAGTGAAGTTCACAGACGCGGCTCGGATCCCGCGTTGCTGTGGCTGCGGCGAAGGGCAGCAGCTACAGCTCCTGTTAGACCCCTAGCCTGGGAACTTCCATATGCCGCAGGTGTGGCCCTAGATAAGGCAAAAAGACAAACAAACAAACAAACAAAAAAAACTGTCCAAGTCATCCAAAACACCTTAAGTCTAAGAAACTTTCCCAGCTAAAATGAACTTAAGGAGACATGACAACTAGATATTATGTATCTTGCCTGAGACGCTGGAGCATAAGTAGGACATTATGTAAAAACTAAGGATTTCTTGGTAAAGTATAGAATTTAATTAATAATAATGAGTCACTGGAGTTCCCATTGTTGCACAATGGGATGGATCAGGGGCATCTTTGGAATGCTGGGAGGCAGATTCCTTCGCTGGCCCAGCACAGAGGGTTAAGGATCCAGCTTTGCTGCAGCTGCAACATAGATTGCAACTGTGACTACCATCTGATCCGTGGCTCGGGAACTCCATAAGCCACAGGGCAACTAAATAAACTAAAAAAATTAAAATAAAAAAAAGATAATGAATCAGTATTAATTAATATTGATTATTAATATAAGATGTTCATATTAGGAGAAACTGGTTTGGGATAGATGGGAACTCTCTGTACTATCATCTGTTTTTCTGGAAATTTATTTCAAAATTATTTTGAAATTAAAAGTTTATTTGAAGATTTCCCTTGTGGCACAACTGGTTAAGAATCTGGTATTGTCACTGCAGTGCCTAAGGTCGCTGCTGTGGCGCAGGTTTGATCCCTGGCCCAGGAACTTCCACATGCTGTGGGCACAGCCAAAAAAAAAAAAAAAGGTTTAGTTTTAAAAAATTAGACGTTAGACTTTTTTTTTTCTTACTTTTCCAGGTAAGGGGGACACATTGAACATCAAATAGGCCTGGACACTGCACTCATGGAGACAGCAAAAAAAGGTGCAGGGGGGAGAACCACATCGGGACAGGAATATTTACTTTAGCTAGGACTGTTTATTTTTTTGTTTGTTTCCTTTTTTTTTAAGGTAAAGTATTTTATTTTTTCCTTTTTTAAAGTTTTACTGAAGTACAGTTGATTTACAGTGTTGTGATAAGGACTGTTTAAACAAAAGCTTAAATATTTCAGTGGGATTTAGCTAGGAAGATTTTCCTAGGACCTTAAAGAAAAAAAAAAATGGTCATGTTAAGAGCAGAGGTGAGAATCTCCTTGTGGCTCAGCGGTAATGAACCCAACTGGTACCCATAAGGATGTAGGTTTGATCTCTGGCCTCACTCAGCGGCTTAAGGATCTGGCATTGCCATGAGATGCAGTGTAGGTCGATGATGTGGCGCAGATCCAGTGCTGCCATGGCTATGGGGTAGGCTGGCAGCTGCAGCTCTGATTTGACCCCTAGTCAGGGAATTTCCATATGCCACAGGTGTAGCCCTAAAAGAAAAAGAACAGAGGTGAAGGAATGAAGTTTCCAGGTACAGGAAGCAGCATGAGCAAAGCTCATTAATATAGGAGACTTGAGGAATTTTTAAAAATGGCCATTGTTTTAGATCCACATCCAGCAGAAGCCAGTCCTGAGCAAGGATTGGAGTACAAACAGTTCATTAGGGGGAGGGGAGGTGGTCCCAAGACCTTCGTAGAGAGAAGGAAAGTGAATCGGGGAGGGTGTGGTTATCAAGCAGGTAATACGGGAAACTGGGGCTCACCCACACTGGAGAACTCTAGGAGATGGTATAGAACATGCCTCACTTACCCCGACTGTGGAAGAAGCTAGGGTCTTTATCAATCAGCTCCCATCAGGGAGTTGTAAACTGCTCCTCAGCTTGGTTAACTCCCTGGTTCTTTCAGCCTGCCTTATTATCGTGGACTAAGCAGAGTCCAGCAGCCAGTATGAAGTACAAGTAACTACTTGCAATTGGAACCTGTGCATGGCAATTAGAAACAATAATGGTCAAAATGCATGGGAGTTCCCATCATGGCTCAGTGGTTAATGAGCCCAACTAGTATCCATGAGGACACAAGTTTGATCCCTGCCCTCTCTCAGTGGGTTAAGGATCCGGTGTTGCCATAAGCTGTGGTGTAGGTCACAGATGCGGCTCAGATCCAGCATTGCTGTGGCTGTGGGGGAGGCTGGCGCCTACAGCTTTGATTCAACCCCTAGCCTGGGAACTTCCATATGCTGCAAGCACAGCCCTAAAAAGACAACAACCGAAAAACTCAAAATGCATGGAAATAGTGAATGCAATAGTATATGTGAGGAGCACCCACAAGGTCTGTAACAGCCAATGTATCTGAAGGATAGGCAGCAAGGGGGGAAGTGGCACTGGACTAGGTTGGAGAAATAAGGAAGGGAGCACTGATGTAGCACACAGTTGCTGTGTTCTACACTTGGCGGAACCTATACCATTTGTTACAAGATCACTCTGGCTATTGGACTGGGAATGGGCTACTGAGAACATGGACACGTGGACACAAGTTAAAATGGGGACAAATGACAAGTGTGTGGGGCTCCTGTGGCAGTCTAGGCAACAGAAGCCTGGTTTCAGTGTAGGTGAGAGTGGTGGAAATGGAGAGGAGTGGACAGATACACATTACCTTTTGCAGGTGGAGCTTTTAGGAAATGATGGAAAAGGAGAATTTAAAGTTTAAGATGTCTCCACCAACCCAACAGGAGCAGCTGGATAGAAGCCTGGAGTCACGAGTAGAGATATGGGAGTTCCCGTTGTGGCTCAGTGGGTTATGAATCCGACTAGTAACCATGAGGATGCAGGTTCAATCCCTGGCATTGCTCATTGGGTTGAGGATCTGGCATTGCTGTGAGCTGTAGTGTAGGTTTCAGACATGGCTCGGATCTTGAGTTGCTGTGGCTGTGGTGCAGGCTGGCAGCTGCAGCTCTGATTTGACCCCTAGCCTGGGAACTTCTATATGCCAAGGATGCATCCCTAAAAAGAAAAAGAAAAAAAGAGTAGAGATATGGTTTGAAAATATAAATTTTAAAGTCATCAGTTTGCAAATGGCATTTAGTGCCAAAGAAATAGATGGGGTCACATGAGAAGAGAAGAAAGAAGAGGATCTGGGAAGAAAAGGGGCCAGTAAAGTGGGGTTAGTAAGGGCAGGGCAGGAACAAGAAAATGTTCAGAAAATGTCCCAGGAGCCCATTAAGGATAGGTCTTCAGAAAGGAGATAGTGGTCAGCTATGCCAAACACACCTGTGAAGTCAAGTACAATGAGGACAAATATGAAAAATGAATTTACAGCTAAGTGTGATTGGAGACCTTGATGACAGCAGTTTTGGTTGTGAGGAGACTGTAGAGACGGAGTAGGTTGAAGGGTGAAAGATAGCTGGGAAACAGAAACAGCTTGTAAAAACAACCCATTAGAAAATGTAGCTTTCATGGAACCAAGAGAAGGGAAACTAAAGTGGAGGAAGGTCTTGGGCCAAAGGACAGTTTGTTGTTTGTTTTGCTTAATGGGAGAAAAGGGCAGGTTTTGGTTCAGTAGAATGATCTGAGCAAGAGGGAATGTTGGAGAGGGAATAAGAGAACCAGCGCACAAAGCAACCATGGGTAGAAACAGCACACTTACTCCACACATTTTAAGAGAGCAGCAGAGGAGATTCAGGTAGATGGATGGTGGGAGGAAGAGGGAGCACCCAGGTAATGGCTGCCATCTTCTTGATAACATCATGAAGAAAGGCAGAGGACGCAGAACCAAGAGGGAGAAAAGATATGGTGGTTTGAGAAAATGTAAAAACTGCTAAACCATGTCGAGAACCCATGGGAGGTACATTATGTCAAAGTGAGTGGACTTAACAATGGGATTTCTCCTGCAGTATTTCAGCATGCAGGGCCAGGCACAGAGGCGCATAAGGATCACTCAGGACTGGGGTTTGGTCCGGCAACTATGGTGCTAGCAAAGAGAGGCAAGGGAACTGAGGAAATGTAAAGTGATGTTATTTTGAATGAATCATGGAATTTAAGATGGGTTAAGTTCAGAAAAAGTCCCTAGTAGGGGCTGATGAACAGTGGAAAAAATCATGGGGGCCAGTGGACCGGCATCTCAACAAGATCCAAAGATCCTAAGGGCAGGGACGATTGAGCAAGTGAGTTTAAATAATAGAGGTGGTGGCTAGAAGGAAACTTAAGGCATATTTTGTATCACTTCAGTGTTCTTAAAATACATGACTGAAAAATACAAATATTGTGTCTTTGGTTACCTAACTTATCCTGGACTGTGTCCACTTCAGCAGACATAAAATACTTTATACTAGCATAAATTAAAATTCTTCCTTGTGGCATAACAATTTCAATTTCCAAGTGTATTCTTTGTGATTGGGACACCTTCGCATTTCCTTTCTCTGGGATGGCAGCCACGTTGATTCACCTGTCCAAACATGCAGAAAAGCTTCCTTGCAAACACATGCAACTAAACTAGGCTAAAGCAGGTTACTAAAAAAGGAAGGGAAGTCTGCAGATTGGTGAGCATGGTGCCCACCTTTCTAGGTTCTGGCATCTTCTACCGAAGAGATACATGTCATCAAAGGAGAGTGTGGAGAATGAGAATGAAGGACATGTGAACTTGCTATTTATTAGACCTGCTAGTAATTGATGCTACCTCTGCATGTTTACTATTGAAAGCCACATAAATTCTGCCTACCAAAGTTCCAAGTCAAGAACGTTTAGTATATCTTAGACCCATTAAATGAGTGAAAATACTTTTTTTTCCAGACTCAAATCCATTACACAAAGTTCCAAATTTCATTTCAAAAAGCTAGCAGGTCTCACATGCAGCACTATTCTGAAGACTCAACGATCCTAGACCATTTATTTTTAATTTTTGTATTTGCAAACAATTTTTCAATAAAAAAGTCATACAACCAAAATTTTAAAATGGGAATTCATTTTAACTTCATAGAAGCAAGCTAACAGTACTCTAAAACAGTATTTCTCAAGCTTTTTCTTTTTTTTTCTTTGACTTAATTGAGGGACAGAACCCCTGACAGTGGTATGTTGGCGTAATGATTGGGATGGAGGATGGGTGACAGACAGAAGGTATTTTCCTACCTCATCTACTTCTTTGTTGAGAATCAATCAGTCATAAATAACAGTAGATACTTTAAGTAACGTTATCGGGGAAAAGGTGGGACTCAGAAAAGGCAACCATTCAATGTGGTATTTTAACCACAAAATACAGAGCATCTGCCTTTTCTATCAGTTTTGTTTAGAACTAATGTAGCATGCATGACCTAGGCTGAGGTCAAAGTGGACAGCTTGGTTCTAATCCCAGCTGAGCCCCTCATTAGTTAGATGACCTTTAGAAATTCACTTGGTCTTTCTGTTTCTGATCTAATAAAACAGAGGTGCTGGCACTTGTCCTACCACTTTTCGGGGTGCTCTTAAGACTTAAATGAAAGTTCACTTCTTTTGATGAACATTGAGTACCTAGTATATCCTAGGGACTGAGCTGAGGTGAATAATAAATAAGTTCCTTGCCTTCATGGAGCTTACATTTCAATGGGGGAAAATATCTGAAAACTAAAGTGGGAAAAGACAAGTGGTGTGGGTAGTAGGGGTGGAGTTGGAAGGCATTCTGTTTTACACAGGGTGGTCAAGGAAGGCCTCTCTGGAGTTTTAGCTCTTGATTAGGTGAATTGTCAGGGCTTCCTCAGCAAAAGACACAGCAAGGGTAAAAGCCTTGATGTTGAAGGAGCTCTGCGTGTCTGAGAAACAGGAGTCAGTGTGGCTGGAGTGGAGAGAGTGGGTGGAATGGCAGTGTGGTCTGAGGCGGTGGGGTTTGGACAGATCATGGAAGGAAGGGGTGTGGATCTCATATGAAGGGATATGGAAGCCACTGGAGGGGGCTGAGCAGAAGAATGTAATCTGACATGTTTTAACAGGATCACTGTGTGGAGGACAGTACAGATTACAAATAGATTTTCATCACCTGGGGTCAAAGGTGATTGAAAAGAGACCAATTCAGTGGCAAAGCGTTAAAGCAGACAAAGTAGGCTAGTTTAGACTATGGTGATAGTGATAAGTGGTATCTGGTCAGAGTCTAAGTATATAATGAAGGAAGAAGCAACGGAATTTTCTGATGGATTAGATATGAATTGTGAAAGAGGGGAATACCAAAAGCTGGAGGCAGAACCAATTCAACGAAGGCACTATCAATATAAGTGAACTTGCTTTAGAACTTCAAGAACATTATACAGGGTGATATTAACTTGTTCATTTTGTACCCGAGACCAAGTATTTAAGAGATTAAAATCTCATTCTATTTCACCATGACATCAGGTATTTCATGATTTCCATCTCGTCAGAGGTCAATTAGGACAATGGAAGTTTTCAGTCAGAAAAGGTTTATTATAAGAAACAATGCCATCAGGTAAAAATGCAAAAAATTGTGCAATTATGGCAAAATGTTTAAAAATATCTACACACTTGCCCCCAAAGGACTACAGTACTTACCACATACCTGAGCACTGAACACTGAATGCTGTTTTAAACTGCTTCACGTAGGGAATCTGATTCTTTGCAAATCACATCCACTCATCCTCATGCACCAATGAAATCAGCTTGATGCTTAGGCATCAACTTTGTAGGATAACAAGAAAACAAAGATGGAAAATAAAGAATACAATTTCTACTTTCCTTTAACACAGTTATACCACATCCAGTTTCCGATGCATAAAAAATATATAGGAAAGTGCCACATACTTTCTTCAAATGCAAAAACAAAGGTCAAGTGGGGCTAGCATATGTCACCTTGTATTTTAATTCTATAGTACCCATTGTGCCTTTTACTTACATTTTCATCATACTATGCAAATGTACCTTAAATATCTAAACATAGAGCCACGCATATTATTAATCTTAATTTTCTAGGACCTCTTCTGAAATCATGTTAAAAGTGGTGAAATATCCCAGCTATATAATTTAAACAAATAGTGCTTCATACAAAATTCAAGATATATTCTACTTCCCCAGCCAAATTCTAAACCTTGGCTTTGACACACTATACTTAGATCACACCCTCAGTATAAATTGTTAGAGCAAAAGGACCAACTGTTGTGCAGATCAACAGAATAAACTGACTGCAGAACTAACCACAGTACTTTGTTTTCCTATACATCACATAGCACATGGAAACTGCTAACTCAATGTTCTAATGTCATGTTTTCAAGTAACACATAATTCTAAATAAATACAGGAGATTGTCCAAACGTGGCAGGAAATCTTAGAGAGTCCACAAAGCCCTCAAAAATAAATCATATGAACATCTCTTGGAAAAGTTGTTTTTTCCTCCCCTTTGCAATGCAACACAGTAAAGATGCTTCAAAACACTCACAGAAATAGCCCCCAAATAGCATGAAGATAAAGAAAAACTGGGGAGAAAAAAACATGATTAGTTGACAAAGTCAATAAAGAAGTTATAGACTTACTACCAAGGCCAGTAAGAACGTACACATCTAGCTTCCTAAGACTAGATTTTAAAATGTTGATTCTCTAAATGCTGTCCATTTGAAATTCAGCTTCAGGAAACGTTCCCTACTTGTAGAGGGCTGTGACAAGCAGTTTGGAAAGTTTCTGAAAAACGAGGTATGTAATGCAAAGAGGCAATGTTTTAAATTTGTTTCACAGTTATCACATTACAATTTGTGCAAGAGTTTTAATACAAACCATGCCAGTTAGTTTTCTTTCAAAGAATCAAAATATTCCAGTTGAGGACAGACTCTGGGCTATACTTACATCCTTTATTAATTATTCCAGGCAGAGTAAAAACTAAGTTACTGATCCAAATATCTGCCTGAGGGATAACACGAGTTGCTTTGTCCTGTCAGTTAATATTTCTGACTGTTAAAAATTCAATAGTTAAAGATGAGCAACGATTTAGTGTACCTTTAATGCTGTGGTTCTATTCACTCCTTTTCTTTTCCGTCACCTTCAGCTAAAACAAGTTTTTCAATGTAAAATTATTCACAACTGTTAAGTGCAAAAATAAAATAAAAAAAAGAGGTTTTAATTATTATAACGTAAAAGCCATTAAGTGAGACCACTGCAGGAATTTTATGTTTCTGGAAAACAGAATTTTAAAAGTAGGAGTAAAACTTCACATTATGTTCTGTGAAGGAGGGAAATAAGTTACCTTTCACTGTACTGACAATGAATGGACAGGCAGAGGATGGAAAAGGAGGTAAGATGTCAAAATGGGCCTCGTTAGTGCAAAATATGTATAGTATTCTTTTCACTGTTCTAAGACTGAATCCAGTTAGAGCAATAACTGGCCATATCTTGCCACCATGTAGGTAGAGAATCTAGTGAAATCACGGGAGAGTAACAGGTAAAGTACTATGGCTATGAAACTAACATACCGATTTGAAAGGTAAGCACAGGCTCAGACGATTAAGATCCATCTAGCTATACACACGAATTAACTTATACTAGCACCACCCACCTGTGATTTTGAGCCCTTTTTGGGATTTAACAAAAAAAAAGAAGAGACAGTGTTAGCACTTGAAAAAATTGTCAACAGAAAACTGCTACTTTAAAACTTTAGCTTAAAAGTAACATGGGGACTCTAAAACAATCAAACTAAAAGCTCTTTCTGAGACCGATTTGTTTTTCCTTCAATCTACTCTAGTAACAGGACACATTTAAATCTCAGTACAGTGGAAAACAGTACACAAATATACATATATTCAGAATGAGGATGTAAGTTAGTGCGTCTCTGTGTTGGAGAGGTCACAGCTCAAGTCCTAGTGATATTGCCTCAGATTTTTACCCGTATTCAAAATAAAAAGTCACATCAAACTATTTTGGCTATCTCTAACCCATAATACCCCAACCACTCTTTGAAGAGTGCATAGTTGTCGAGTCGCCTGGTATCACAAAACTTCTAGAATGATGTGATTACTTTCTTACCAGAAAAAAAAAAAATGCTGATAATTGCACTTTGTTACCTTTTGCTTACTGAAATGAAAACATCACAAAGATGGAAAGAAATGCCTCCCTACCCTCATCTTTAAGAGCACCCATCTCCACACATAAACTCCCTCAGCTTTCTTAAATACTGACAGCACTTCTTGTATCTTTGAAGGACTAAGTTTCCTTAAGCACACGATGCCGGTGAATTCACTAAGGCCTGCCCTTCGTTAAAGTACTTTCTGAAGACACTGAGGATAGAGTTTAGCAACAGCACATTCAAAATGCCGGCCAAGGTCCCAGAGGCGGTCTGGGGTCTCATACACTTTCATCCATTGGTCAGTGATGTCATCGTATTGATAAAGAGAATTTTTTCTGCTGGTTCTGAAGACATGTTCTTCCACGGTCACTTGAGTAGCTCGAACAAATAAATGAAGTTTATTCTGGAAAAGTACCAGTTTAAGGTATGGATTTATGGACTCATCACATGGAAAGTCCTTCTTACGAGTCCATTTATTGAGTTCAATATCATAGGCTTCTACAGTAAACATACGCTGATGATTTCCACAGGTTCCAGCTATGTAGTAGATAGAGTTCTTGTATACAGCTGCTAGGCCCTGGATTCGAGGCACAGTCATGGGGGTTAAGAAACCCCAGTAGTCTTTCTGAGGCTCATAGAAGAGGAAAAATTCTCCTAAATAAAAGGAAAAAGAAAAAAAGAATATGCCTATTTACATGGCTCTTTTTGGTTGTATGCTGAATACCAAAGAATGTAATTTTCCAAATATTTTTCTAAAATATCTTTCATAATCCCCAGATATTAAATATTATAAAATAACTTAAATGTCTTCATTCCACAGCAGAGCATAACATAACATTATGGTCAACCTGAACTAGGGTGTTCAGAATGGGGAAGTGAGAGGAGTTACTTTGGCTTCATGGCAGAATAAAAGTTAAGAGCTTGATTCCATTTACTCTATCCACTTGGATACTTCAGATAATTTATTTTAAGCCAGCTCTTAAAAAAAAAAGCATGACTACTAATGGTTAGCCAGTAAGATCAAAATATATATATAGTTTCAGCATGAGTAAGCCACTAGAAATTTATGTGTTAATTATCTAATTAGAAGATAGTACATAGAATTATTCACATTTGTGTCTACGGACCACTAATGTGTTAATTTAGTTGCTGAAATGCAAAGACAAATATTCAAGAAGAGTAAATGTGACTTTAAGATGACAGAAAACATGCACATGGTTTATGGAGTTGACCATGAGTCAGTTTCAATTTTATTTTGACAATAAAAGGGTGTGCTGAGTCAGAGTGCCAATATAAAGATGTCTAAAATAATCAAACTAGTGAATATTTACAAGAGTTTGGTTAATTATAACATCTGTATAAAGTCCTTGATATGAAGATCTGAAGCCCTTATGAACAGATTAAATGACAGTCCAATAGCCACTGACAGTACAGCACAAGCTTCTGACTATTCACGTCAAGCTTATTTACATAAAGAGGCTTTGTTTAGATTAGAAGTACCTAATTCTAAATTGAGCTTTCCCTTGAAAACTGTTTTGAACTAGGTTTCCTCCTGTGGATAAATAAAACTGCCTACTTAATAAAAGTGAAGCTGTAATTTCAATTTTTCATAAAATAGCTTGTTAAACTCCCAGCTCTTGCTTGCATATTACCTGTCCCTATTGACTAATATGTAAAAGGATTCTTAATAAAGATGGGAATTAAAACCTTTTACTATGTACTACCTCACTACAAATTTCTTATAAAAAGGTAAAACAGTACATTTAAAAAGTTGACTTTTTTCAAATCTAAAGTCTTCTTTAATAAATTAAACCA
The DNA here is from genome assembly GCA_004024745.2 of Catagonus wagneri. Taxonomy (NCBI): domain Eukaryota; kingdom Metazoa; phylum Chordata; class Mammalia; order Artiodactyla; family Tayassuidae; genus Catagonus; species Catagonus wagneri. The sequence goes on along the minus strand of PVHT021183699.1, from coordinate 49,698,031 downwards.
GTAATGGACAATTATGAAAACTCTCAGTGCCTCACATTTCTCTTATGAAAAATACAACCTCAGGTTAAACAATGTTCATTCCATCCCTGAAATTTATTAATTTATTATTTTCCTTTACTATTTATATTAATACACAACCTTTACATTCCATTTGGGAAACTTCTAATTAATTCTATCTCTGTCCACTAACTAGGGGAGTTCCCACTGTGGATCAGCAGGTTAACAACCTGACATAGTATCTTGAGGATGAGTGTTCAATCCCTGGTCTAGCTCAGTGGGTTAAGGATCTGGTGTTACCACGAGGGGTGGTATAGGTCACAGAGGCGGCTTGGATCCTGAGTTGCTGTGGTGTAGGCCTGCAGCTGCAATTCTGATTTGACCCCTGGCCTGGGAATTTCCATATGCTGCAGGTGCGGCCATAAAAACAAAAACAAAAACCCTAACTGGTTAGCCAGTAAAACGAAAATATATGCAGAGAGATCTTCATCATAGTGGAAAATATAACCTATCCAACCTACCCATCATAGTGGAAGATATAACCAATAGATTTTACATCCATTTGGATACTCCACTTTTTGACAAGACCAACAAACCTAAATCATGCCCATGCTTCTATTCATCTAAAATATAGCACTAGAGATTATTACTGCTTCTGGAGAATTAACTTTATATTGAAGTTTAAAGAAATGAGTTTAGGCATTTCTAGGAAGTTTTAAGTCAAGGCCTGGAGCAAAGAACATAAAAAAAAAAAAAAAAGCACATGGGAAAAGACTTAGGAATCGTGTATCTAACAGAAGTCACCTCATTTTCTTTGTTTTATTAGAGTAGTAGTGTGAAGAAAACATTATGTATGAGCAATTAGAAACAAAGTAGAATAAAGATGTTGATATTATCAACACTGCATCTAGTATTCAAGCAACTAAAATAAGAAACCAAACAGAAGGAAAACATTATCACAAATCAGAATCTTGGATCAAATATCTTATTTGCTCTTACTCAGTTATTCTTTCTATTTCTACTATATCATCTTTGCCAGAGTACTAGTCTTCAATAGTTTAAACAAAAAAATTTAAGTATATTATAGCCCCTCTCCTCTTATAATGTTAAAAGGTGACATCTCAAAAATTTTCAGTTAAAAACACTTGAAAACAATGTTCTAGAGATGGCAACAAACTGCAGTGAAACTGAAATCTTGAAGACTGTGGTTTTAAACTCTTCATGATTAAGTTTCATAATCTCTGCCATCAAAAGGCTTATACAAAATTCTCTGGCAACTGAATAGTGTAACTACAGTTGATGCTTTGTTCTTTTTTTCTCTTTAAAACTAAGCCAGTAAGTTCCATAAAAAAAAAAAAGTTGCTACATCTTCTTGATCATATATTACCGAAGAGCAAAAAAGTCATGTATCAAACTGGCTTTCTTGTTTAATGTCTTGTCTTAGAAGTGGCTCTGAAAGACTCTTTCCCCAATGCTGAACTATTATTTATGAAAAAAATTTTTTCAAAACCACTTATTCCATATGATGGCAAAACATATAAAACACTTACAGGGTCATTTTAGGAACTTGAAAGTACCTGCCTTCTATGATTGAAAAGTTTATTTTCTTTACTGGTCCTTTCAAGAACAGACTGCTCCAATAAATAGTTTATGATAGGAAAGCTAGCGGCATTCCTCAATTAACAAATAACTTATGTTTTACTTATGTTTTAGTATAAGTGAGTGCACCCCAATGTGATTTAGTTTCATGAAGAACTAAATCACTTAGACACCTACCCTGTAAAACATAGATCTTCTCTTTGTACTCCACAGCGTTGTGAAACTCCATTGCAACAGGCATGGCGCAAACAGTAGTCCAACAGTTCTCTCTGCTGTCATAGCACTCCACAGATTTCAGTGAGTTTCTCCCATCACCTTCATAAACACGCCCTCCGATTGCATACATCTTCCCACAGCAGTACACCAGTTTGCAGCCTATTCTGGCTCGAAGCAAGGATGGTTTGGCTAGCCACCTATTGGTGGAATGGTCGTACATCCAGAAATCATTTTCTGCCTTATGATCGATGGATACCTCACTGCTGCTTGGCCTGTACCCTCCTGCGATGTAAATATCATTGTCTGGTGAAACTAGAATCCCAACTTCTCTTAGGTCATTTGGTGGTTTGCATAGTTTGAACACTTTTCCTGTGAATATATCTAGACAAGGCACTGTTTGCTTCTTTCCTGAGTGTTTGTGGGCAGCATCAAAACATATGATCATTTCTGATGCGGTCATTCCAAGTCTCTGTGTGCAGCCGTTGGTACTCAATGGTCCCTTTTCACCAGAGCTTTTGGCTATAGCCTGTGCAAACTGAGGTGGAATTTTCTCTACAAAGGTGTCTTCCATCAGAGGAAAACGTATACATTTGGCAAAAATTTCTGGAAGGTGCACTTCTCTTTCACTCTGTTCATGTTCAAACCACCTTACGATGCTTTCATAAACATGTTCTTCTCGGTCTACGTTTAAATCGTCACTGTCTAGGATACTTATCAGTTGATCTTTCGTCAGCTGGAGAAACTCTTGTTCTTTGGTGACACACAGGAACTTTTTACGAATGTATTCTTTAGAGCGATCTCCAAGTTCTTGATGACCATAATGATCAGCAAAGATGAAGACCCCAATAGAATTCTGTGGGTCCAAATGACTGATCATGTACTTAGCACATTGGTCTTGGATGGAGGGAATCTGGAAGATGCTAGCTGCAGTGAACAAGGCTTGAACATTGGCCTCCGTCAGAACAACTCTGGAGGTATAGGCATAGTTCAACACTAAATCCATCGATTCAGCTTCGACACCGACTATTCGAACTTCTTTTTGAGTGCTTTCTGTAAGGCCGCTAGTGAACATGGATCTAGGAAGGAAAGAGTGGTTAATTTATGTGTGGTACAAGTAAAAGTATTGTGGTACAAATAAAGGTATTGTAGTTCCCTGGCAGCCTAGCAGTTAAGGTTCCAGTGTTGTCACTGCTGTGGCTCAAGTCACTGCTGTTGCTTAGGTTCAATTCCTGGCCCGGGAACCTCTGCATGCTGTGGAAGCAGCCAAAAATAAATAAATAAACATTTGAAAATAAAAAAATAATTTTATTGGGGCATTTTTTGGTTTGTTTTTTTAATGGCTACACCAGTGGCATATGGAAGTTCCCAGGCCAGGGACTGAATCTGAGCTTCTGCTGCTACCTTTACTGCAGTTGCAGCAATGCTGGATCCTTTTACCCACTGCACAAGGCTAGGGATCATACCTCCACAGCAACCCAAGCTGCTCCAGTTGAATTCTTAACCCACTGCACCACAACTGGAACGCCTATGGCAAGTTTTTAAAAGTGTAAAAGTTATCACAAAGATAAAGTTTTGAAACTGAAAAGTATTTCCTAATGTGTTTCTTGATACTCTGAAAGAAAGGAGATAAACGTTGATCATCCAGAAGAATTTAGTTTGGCTAATGTCAAAAACCCTGTTCTCAGGCACTAGTGTACTTCTGCCAACTCTGAGAAAAGGAGAATATATGTAAGTAAAGCACATCAAAAGGTGGCATGTAATATTCCAGAACATCTTATTTTCCTCGGAGCACTATCCAGGCTTTTGGTCAAGTTGCCCTTAAGGACTTGAGATCTTCGATCACCAGGTCAGTTAGAAAGTTTAAGAATGCCTAGGAGTTCCCATCATGGCTCAGTAGTTAAGAAACCCAACTAGCATCCATGAGGACTTGAGTTTGATCTCTGGCCTCACTCATTGGGTTAAGGTTCCGGCATTGCCGTGAGCTGTGGTGTAGGTTGAAGATGCAGCTCAGATTCCGCCTTGCTGTGGCTGTGGCATAGGCCGGCAGCTATAGCTCTGATCAAAGACAAAAAAAGAAAAAGAAAAAAGAAAGAAAGTTTAAGAATGCCCAAAAGGTGTCAATGTGACACACTGGCATATGGAGACTGTCTAATAAAATTTTTCATGACCTGGTGGGAATTTACAGGAACCTTGTGCCCAAAACATTATCTTTAAAAATTTCATATTAGGAGTTCCCGTCGTGGCTCAGTGGTTAACGAATCCGACTAGGAACCATGAGGCTGCAGGTTCGATCCCTGGCCTTGCCCAGTGGGTTAAGGATCCGATGTTGCTGTGAGCTGTGGTGCAGATTGCAGACACGGCTCGGATCCCGCGTTGCTGTGGCGTAGGCTGGCAGCTACAGCTCCTGTTAGACCCCTAGCCTGGGAACCTCCATATGCCACGGGTGCAGCCCTAGATAAGGCAAAAAAAAAAAAAAAAGACAAAAAGAATTTCGTATTAGAAAAATAAGATATTCTTCAGAAGTTCCTTTTTTATACCTACTCCTTTTTAAAATAATTATCCTTTGAATGCTTCCTTAATCATTTTAAGGAATATACAAACATCAATTCACTTATCTTTGGACATTCTGAAAATGTTTGCTGAATTTGAGAAAACCAAGAAATATACTTGATTTTCTCAAAGTTACCATATTTTTACCTAATTATATTTGCAGATAAGTAAAGATTATGGTAGAGTTAATATAATGTCTATTTGTAAAGAGATTTTAAGAATTCTTTGGAGATAATGATTATTAAAATTCCAAACTATTACTTTGGAAACTTTTTCTTTTTTCTTTTCTTTTTTTAGCATTAAAATATCTGTGCACTTATGGTACTTTCTTAGCCAAAATATTAAGTAGCCAAAAGCCTGGCTCTATATTTAAGCGACAGTTGTTTATAAACATCAGTTGCCTTTCTTTTCCCTCCTTTAAGGTTTCTTTCTACTAGGCTATTCTTAAATGTAAAAATAAAATCAAAAGTTCCTTTAAAATCCTCTTGAGGAGTTCCCATTGTGGCTCAGGGGTAACAAACTGTCTATTATCCATGGGCATGCGGGTTTGATCCTTGGCCTTATTCAGAGGGTTAAGGATCTGGTGTTGCCATGAGCTGTGGTGTAGTTCGCAAAGGAGGTTCAGATCCCATGTGGCTGTGGCGGTGGTGTAGGCCAGCAGCTGCAGCTCCAATTTGACCCCTAGCCTGGAAACAACCATATGCCACAGGTGCGACCTTAAAATGCAAAATAATAATTATTTTTTAAAATAATAAAATAAAATCCTCTTGAGAAAAGGACTGTGTGCCCTAGGATGCTTAACAGATGTCTGTTAAAGAAACTGATCTAATACTGGTAATAAACTTGATTATTCAGTTCCACACCCCTCCTATTTTATTTTTCAGTGCAATCTTATGAGAAAACTTCCCTAAACTGGAAGATTTCCAGTAACTTCTGAAGTGTTTATCAAAAATGTGAAATTAATTTAAAAATGCAATACGGAATATTGGAAGTATATAAGGGTAGCAGGAGCCAGCTTGTGGCCTGGATTAACCATCCCTCGAGTCCTATTTTTACTACTGCTATGTAAATTTTAAGTGTGATATCACACAGGCTTTTTTTTAATGACTAAAAACTAGATGTTCCAATGTATGGAGCTGGTTTTCAGTCCAGGTGCTGAAAAACTCAGCTATCCAATTAAAAAGAAAAATAAAGCTCTTCATTAGGTAAAGATTAACTCCCAAAGGAAAATATCACCACATATCCTTTCATCATGGGAGCTAATAACAGGCTGAATACGCTGTTCTCATACACAGGACCAGTGTGACAAGTGAGTTCTCCTCTGTTCTAATACGTTATTTACATAAACTCTATATGAAATGGGGGTCACTTCCTCACACGAAATCCTGAGCAGCAAAAACTTTCTAATAAGCACACAAATATTACTTCTGGCAAGTCACTGGGATCAGGAAACAGACATGCCAGATTTCAGGCTATTCTATTCTTCCACCAGTGATGCAAGACTTAGAAACTGTTAAGGGAGTTCTCTTGTGGTGCAGCTGGTTAAGGATCCTGCATTGCCACTGCAGTAGCTCAGCTCACTGCTGTGATGTGCGTTCAGTCCCTGGTCCAGGAACTTCCATATGTCATGGGTGTGGCCCCTCCCAGAAAAAAGGGGAGAGGAAAAAAAAAAAAAGGAACTATCAAGTATGACTGACTTCCTATATCTCACATAAGGAGTAGCACTGGTGCCAAGAAACTTCGGTACAAAAACCTCCAGTAAGAGAGAAGAACCTCATCCTTAAATTTTCTAGCCAAGTATCTTCATGTGAATTTACATATCTTATGCTTAGAAAGTTTTCCAAGCACCTCCCTCTTGGAAATTAAGAAAATCTACTGTAGCTTACTTCTTTTAAAGTGATTTGTCCACGTCAGAACTGACTGTGCTCTTTCTGCATGCAGCCCCCTCCTTCAATGAAACTCTTGCCCACTGACTGACAGTGGGGGAAGTCAGCCTTTAGACAGGAGTCTGCACCCCTCCCAACCCCATTATAAATAAAGTAAACTTTCCTTTCCACCATAAAAATAAAATAAAAGATAAAGTGATTTGGTGAGGTCTTCAAAACCATTAGCCAGAGTTAAGCCAGAATATCAAATTACAGTGAGATATAGACATTTTCACTTTAAAGTTTTTTTTCTTTTTTTTTTACTTTTCAAATCTAATATACAGTTAACAGTTCCTTTTTGTAAAATTTAAAGAGAACTCACTCTTGTTCCTTAAAAGTCATATAGTGACCAAGAATCCTGGCTCTGGAATCACACTCAACCTTTGCCACTAGTTACTAGTTAAACAGATGACTTTTTACGCAGGGCATTTAACCTCCTTCAGCATCAGTTTCTTTGCATGTAAAATGGGAATAACAACTGTGTAAGAGAGGACTGTAAAGATTACATAAAGCAATACATATAAAGTAAGCTTTGCCCAGAGCTTTATAAGCAGTAATTGTGACATATATTTAAACACATAAATGACATAACCATATCTAATGGATAGCCTCAATACATGAATTTCACCAACAGTTTTCCATTAGAGACCAAACTTTATATATTCTGTGTATAGGAGTTTCTTTTTTTTTTTCATTTTTTTTTCTTTCAGTTCACTGCCTTGTTTTGGTTAATACTTAATAGTCTAATGACCTACCCTATGCAAGTCTAAATGGTTACATCATAAGCATCAAACTGATGTGACTATATTTAACCCAGTATTCTGAGAAAGAGGAACCAGAAACTACTGTCTGGAAAACTACACTGCTATATGCCCTATAAAGGTAAACACCTTCAAAAGGAAAAAACACATATAAGGTGTGGTTGAGAATATTATATCACAGTCATTCATGCACCATTTCTGAATACTAACAGGCTTAAAGTGAGCACTTGAAACAAAAAGAGAAGTTAACAGGAAATTGCCTCTTTCACTGATATTTTCTTAGAGAATGAAATTATTTTTTAGACTCGGGTTTTGAAATTTCACTTTTCAAAGTTTTATGATATATAAATATGAGTTTAAATGAAAATGAATACTGAGCTTAAAAATACTTCTAGAAATCTTAGAAATAATCACTAGTCTGGGGTCTAAGACACATAGAAACTGTATTTCATTCATTTTTATTTCATTGCTGCTACACCCATGGCATTAAAACAATCCATTAAATAGGTAATTTGTTTTTAAAAGAACAGGCTATTATATTTTAAATTCTAAAAGAGTTAACATGCACTAAAGAAATCTTGGATAAAATTCTGGAACAAATTCCAGATCAGCACTGTCCAATAAAACTCTCAGTGATGGAAATGTTCTCCATCTGGGCTGCACAATGTGGCAGCCACTACTACATGTGGTTACTGAGCACTTTAAACCTGGCCAGTGTACTGAGGAACTTAATTTTTAATTTGATTTAGATAATTGAAGTTTTAATAGCCACATGTGGCTAGTGGCTGCCATATTGGGCAGTGCAATTTTAGATTTTTATGAAACAAAAACATATTCACTGACTTAAAAACCAGCCACCTGAATTCTAGAAGAATCTGTGAAGTAAAAAAGGAGGGTGGGCTTAATAAAATAGTGCCAATTATTTATTTTCAGCAAACAAATCCATTGGTTTCATTGTTGCATCTCAGTATAATAATCAAGGGAGCAATACTGAGGGAGAAAGGGAACTTAGTGCAGATCTCAATAGAAGTTTCCACCATCATCATACCTGAAGTAAGGGCTGATTGCAGCAAGAACGTTTCTATGACAGGAAAATGTTTTCCCGTGATCCACTTCCACTACAATGTCTGTCAGCTGCCCTTCATCATACATTGTTTTGAGTTGTTTAAGAATACTGCAAGCATGGAAGGGGTCCATAGCATCGCTGGCTGTGTCTGAAGATGGAATCCCATTCGGTGTTGGGGAAGACTTATTTAAATCTAGGAGGAGAAAAATCAATCACAAGAAGTTCGGAGCCAGATTCACCGTCGCGGGGTTTTATCGGTTTCTTTGTTCAGTTTTGTTGTCGTTGTGGGGTGGCTTTTTTTGGGGGGGGGGCTTTTTCCCCCCCACCCCCTTCTAAATACATATTTGTATACAGACACCTCCAAATGGGACCTCGAGGTAGGGTCTGGGAAGAGCGAGCTGCGATGCAAGTTCCAACAACCAGCCTGTTCCTCTGGGAGCCCGGCGAGCCCGAAACCCCGTGCTCGCGGAGGGACCGTGCGGACTGAACACGCAAGGTGTCTGAGGCGACTCCGCCACAGCCGGAACGTCCCAGCTGAGAGCGCAGGGCAGGAGCCTCACGAAGGAAGCTCGATGGATGGCGGCCGACAGTGGCCCCCTCAACCGCCTCGCGAACAGGTCGGAGCGGAGGCGGGTACCCGGCCTCCCCATCCCTGTCCAGCCGGACCGCCCACCTCCCTCCACGCCATTCATCCTCCCTCCCCTCTTCTCGGTCCACCTATCCATCCTTCTCTCCCGCTCCTCATAGCTGCCGCCTCAGCTCGCTGCCTGAGCTTGGGCCCTGGCCCACCTCCCCTCCACACCTCGCTAGCCACCACACGACCCACCTGCCGACGCGGCCATTTCTCGACGGGGCCCGGGCTCCAGCTATTTAAAGAGGAAATGTCATTTCGCTTCTCTCTCTCCCGGGTTCCGGCTCTTCTAAGCTGCCCCTAGCCAATGGGGTGTCCTATGCATCCGGCTCCGCCCGTAGCCTCCGAACTCAGGGCACCGATTGGCCACAGGGAGTGCAAAAGCGCATTGGGAAATGTAGTTTTATTGTCCCCGCTCCCGCGTGGTCTGGGTTGGGCGGAGGCCCGGGCCGGCGACTCCTATTGGGTGATTTGGGAAGAGGCGGAGAGCAGGGGGCCCACCAGCCTGTGGCTGCAAGGCGCGCAGTGCCTTCCGGGAGAGGTAGTCTTCTGACTGAAGAGAGCTGTCATTCTGGGAGGCTAGGATAGGGAAAGCTCTTGAAGTGCGAATGTCCCCATTTTAGGCCTCTCTCGAGGCCCCCGGATTTTTTTTTTTTTCCCCACCTTGTCCTTCGTTTCCTAAATCTCCTGCCAATGTCTGGCTTCCGGTATGAAAGCAGGGGTCCGCGTGAGGGCTGTGAAACCAGACAAATTCGGAAATGGACAAGAGGGCTGTTGTCCAAAAATGCGAAGGAAATCTGACACCCCACCCCGAAGAAAAATATCAAGAGGCCAAAAGCAATCCATCTCCGATGAGTCACCTGTGACATCCAATTGAAATACCATCGCCTTGGCTGAGTGCTCCGGTTTCCACAGGTTAACCTGTTCTGGTTACAACGGCTGCTTGGGATCTTTAACTCCCACTGGATACCTTGCTTTTCTCGAGCATCCAGGGAACACCTGTTCCATTTTTAAGAGCACATGAACATTATAAAGGAATTCAAGATGCTTTCTTTTTGTGCTTATGAGAAAGTGAGGGCTTGAGATACTTAGTAGTCTGGGATTTCCTCAGAAGAAATACTGGAAAGTGCCCTGAGCACGGGGCTAGGGACAATTATTGAATCTCTGACTTTTTACTTCTTAATATGGGACCTTACACAAGACCCTTTAATTCTTGAGCTGTTTAGCTCCTTCGCCTGTAATGTGTGAATAAAAATTCCTATTCTGTCTGCCTCATAGCTGCAAGGCTTTTGAAAGAAAATAGAAATTTTACTGTTGACATGTTTTCATTTTCTTGTCTCCTGTTTCTACCATCTAACAGGGTGCCTGGCACATTATAGGTACTTAATATTTTTAAAATAAGTGTGAGACAGAAATGAGCTAACATTGAAATGCTATTTCTAGATGTTTGAAATTTAAGGACGTTTTATCAGTGAATGGGAAGGGAAGGAATTTTTAGTGAAGATAGTCCATGAGCATAGCATTTCTAACCCTGAAAAGAGCCAACAGTTCAATTTTTTTTTTAAAGCGACCTCTCGTGGGGCAGCATGTGGAAATTCCCAGGGGTCCAACCCATACCAAAGCAGCGACCCAGGCTGCTCCAGGGACAGCGTTAGATCCTTAACCCACCTACAACAGGAGAATTCCAAATAGTTCAGTTTCTTGATGAAGGATCTTGGAATTTAAGATGTGATTGAGAAGATTCTGTTGTGGCTCAGCGGTAACTAACCCAACTAGTAATCATGAGGACGAGAGTTCTATCCCTGGCCTCGCTCAGTGGGTTAAGGATCTGGTGTCGCTATGAGCTGCAGTGTAGATCAAAGACATGGCTGGAATCTGGTGCATTGCTGTGGCAGCTATGGCTCCAATTAGACTCCTAGCCTGGGACTTTCCATGTGCCTTGGGTGCGGGCCCTAAAAAGACAAAAAAAAAAAAAAATAGTGATTGAGAAGCAGAGAGAATGGAAAACAATCCATTTCTGTCCACTAGGTCTGCTCAATAACTTAGAGCTCAAAGTGTTAAAATTCTGTGTAAATTAACAAGAACTGGTGTTCTCTTGAGACTGGGATATGTGAACTTTGATATGCACTTATAAATCCTTATTATGAAAACCCTGTCTGCACAGTTATGCATGGATGAAATTGGTTTAACATTTTTTTACTCAGAACTTTAAATTTCCATTTTTTTTTGAGCCAAATGCTTTTGCATTCTACCTTATAGAAACAGTGGGAGTTTCACTCACAATGTTGATGATATTAAGAAAGAAATGGTATCGATCTTAGGGTTACCAGATTTAGCAAGTAAAAATACAGGACCCACAATTTGGGGGACATACTCATAGTAAAATATCATTTGTATCTAAATCAAATTTAATTAGGTGTTCTATATTTTGCCTGGCAACCATTTCAAACCCGTTGAAACAGGGGTTTGCTTGTTTGTGTTTTGTTTTTGGTAGCTGCCTGTCCAAGGCTTAAGAAACCTGGCCAATTTTCTTTTTCATTTAATTCTCATCTAATTAACAAATAGACCTGGCAGTATTGTTTAATTTTTTTAAAGTTTTCTGATTCTCTGACCCACAAGAATTTCTGAATTTGGAGGTGGGCAGAATACAAAAAACAAAAGTCAATTTAAATATAAATAGGAAAAAGGTGAAGATTCATAATTACAAGTTTGTCATTTATGTAAAACTGCAAATAGACTCCATTCTACTGGGCAGAGGGTTTTGTGGGTAAATATTCCATCATCACTAGAAATACACTTTTAAAAAATACAGATAAAGTGGAAGATGTAAACACTGAGCCAGCAGTCCCACAGTATTCATTCTCAATGATCTGTGAGAATACAAAGGAGATGTTATTTCAAGGTTAATACTAAAGAGCCAAAGACTACAGCTTTGTTTTCAAAGAGCTCTAATATGAAATTTAATAAGAACTCATTGCCAATCTAGAAAGACAGCTGAAAAAGTAAACCAGTTTTCTTCTTTATGTATTAAGTACTACACTGTTCTCTGAAGCAAATTTCTCATGTAGTTAAAGTAAATCTTACTTTATGTTATTTTTTTTTATGACCATACCGTATGTCATATGGAAGTTCCCAGGCCAGGAATTGAATCAGAGCTGCAGCTGCAACCTACGCCATAGCTGTGGCAACACCAGATCTTTAACCCACCACACCTGGCCCGGGAACAAACCCCCCACCTCGAAAATGGCCCATGCCATTGCCCTTGGATACTTAACCTGCTGCACCAGAGTGGCTACTCCTAAAGTAAAATATAGTGAGGATGAAAATGGGAAAGGAACACCAGAATATTTGAAGGACCTATATTTAGTTCAAATTAAACATATAGAGCTTTATTATTTTAATATTTATTACCTAGGAACCAAAGGCAAAGAAGATTGCTATAACTGCGGTTATTTGAGGGTTGTAAAGTTTCCATGTTTAAATTCTAACAAAGATGAAGGATTATGAAAGCAGCAAACTTGGAAAATAAGAAAACTTCACAGTTGCCTTAGTTTTTTTTCTGCTTCCACTTTAAGAGAACGACTTTTAGCAATTATCAGCTGAGCCCAGGCTGCTGTCAATAATGATACCACACAAAACAAGAATGCTAGCAGTCTGATAAAGAAAGTGTAAGGGAAAATAGGACTTCACTTCTGCAGTTCTGTTCTACAGTTTTCCAATTTCCCTGTTCAGTGCTGGTCCAGGCTGTGAAACTGATCACAGCCACATAAAGTAAAAGTAAAGGGAGAATATCTGCTACTCTTACCTTTTGGCAAATAACACCCTCATATATTTAGTCTTCTTGGGCTACTGTTGTAGCAGAATGTGACATTTTTCCTTGCCAAAGACTGTTGTGTTGGCTAGATTAATGCCTGAATTGAACATAAATTTGATATAATATCACATTTGAAAAAAGGTTTTCAGGGGCAATTTCTGAAATTTTATACATTGCATATGATTTAGTTTCTTTTAAATACATACTCTAAATAGATAACATGAAGTTTGCTGATTGGATACTACTAGCTTTTGTTGTATGTTATTTTTTATTGCCTCCAAGGTGATATGAGGATTCAACATCGCAGTAACTAGAAGATTGCATTTGTGAATCACTGCATTTGATCATATCGGAGGGTATTAAAACACATTAATTTGTCTTTGAAATTTAGCCCATTTGTGGAAAAATAAGAGACTATAAAAGTAGCAACAGGGATATTCAATTCTTCAAAAATATTTATTACTTCCATCCCTCACCCCGAACCTGCATTCGGGGCAGGCATGGTATAAACAATGTTCCTGATACCAAAACAAGAGGTATAGAAGATATAATTGATACAGCAATATAGATAGAGACTGAGTGCTCATGTCCCTGCAAAATTCATGTGGAAACCTGATCCCCCATGGGATGGACTTTGGAGGTAGGACCTTTTGAGGGGTGATTAGATTATGAGAGTGAAGCTGTCATGAATGGAATTAGTAGTGCCCTTATAAAAGAAATCCCAGAGACCTTTCCTGTGTAAACAGGGAAGCAAGTCCTCACCAGAAACCAAAATCTGCCAGTGCCTTGAGCTTTGATTTTCCAGCTTCCAGAATTGTGAGAAATAAATTTCTGTTGTTTGTAAATCACCTGATCTATGGTTTACAAACACCTGGATAACTTGATATAGCAGCTTGAACAGACTAAGGTGTATATATGGAGAGACAGAAAGATAGATGTAAATGATATAAGGTAATATATATTCTTTATATGTGCATATAATATTATATATTTATATATCCCCATGTATTATATATATTAATATATAAAAATTGTATGTATATAATTCCTAATTTCAAGGATCTTATGATTTATCCATGAAGATAAAACATATTTGTGTGACAATCAACTAAAACTTGAAGGTTGAGGGCCGCCCTTAGCATAAAATAAGTATTTTTAAAAACTAACGTTAGGGATTTCAGAAGAGAGAAAAGTTTCTGTTCAGCTGGTGTGGGATTTAAGCTAAGCATCAAAGGATATTTCATAGAAACAATCACAAAAGAGAGTATATTCTTACTTATTTGCTGTACCTTGGCTTGACCTGGAAAGCAAAGCATTTGCTCATTGATACTTATTGATGAGGCTTAACTAAGGGATTGAACAAGGAAAGGGAGTTAACGGCTATGTGTCACCTAAATTATTTCACTTAATTTCATGTTTAATTAAATTTTATCAGAACACTGTTACAAATGAAGGGACTAAAGCTTGGAGAATTTAAATAACTTGGCCATAGTCATATAGGGATCGATGGGTCCACAGCCAGCTTTTATTTTATTTTATTTTTTTAGGGCTGCACGCACCGCATATGGAAGTTCCTGGGCTAGAGGTCGATTTGGAGCTGCAGCTGCTGGCCTACACTACAGTCACAGCAACACCAGATCTTATACCATAGCTTAGGGAAACACCAGATCCTTAATTCACTGAGCAGGACTGTGGATCGAACCCACATCCTCATGGATACTAGTCAGTTTTGTTACCACTGACCCACAACAGGAACTCCCAACTCTTTTAGTTACAGTATGTAAAGTCCCCTAGAAATAAGACAGAATATTGAAAATGAGATGTTCTAGGGTTTTTTCCCCCATTAAACATGTCTAGATCTGTGTCATGGTCAAGCAGTGTCTGCAAACGTTGTAATTACTTTAAAGTTGTGACTATTCATATTTGTACATGAATGGATTGTACTATCGATATAGGTTTGAGATATTTTTATGCCCCAAGAAAAGGGGAAAAGGAAAAAGTTGGAAGGGTAATAGTCACAATATTAAAGTAATTAGACTTTGTTAGACTAAATTTAGAATTATAGTAATTTAGCATTTTAAATCTTTCCACTAAATAATTAAATGAAATGGCCTATTACATACACACACACACACACACACACACACACACACACACACACCGTGGTTATATTATGTATTAATCAAGATGTTCCACCAGGGTGAATTTGACTCCCAGGGAATATTTTTGGTTATTACAGTTTAGAATGTGGGTATTGCTACTGGTACCTAATGCTTAGAGGCCAGGGAGGCTGCTAAATATTCTGCAATTCACAGGATAGTTCCCCACACAAAATAGTTCTCTGACCCCAAATATCAATAGTGCTGAGGTTGAGAAATGCTTGGTTATTGCAGTTCTTACATTTGGTCACATACATTCCTAAATCCACCGAAATGAAAACTGTGCCTTTGAAACACCTGCAGATGAGCCTGTATATACCAGTGCTCATGACAAGAAGCCCAAGTGTGCTCAGTCATTGCACATTCCACATTCAGGTGTGTGGGACTTTTATCCGGAAGTGTGAATCTGGGACATCCATTTTGAGATACACATAGCAGGGGTGACTGCATTTTCAATTTTTTTCCAAAAAGACTTTGCAATTCAAATTTAAAGCAATGCTCTTCAAAACAGACAGTGCCACGAATATATTTGCCAACATCATTAAGCAAGGTTTAGTCCCAATGGAGAAAAATAACCAAACATGTGGTATGACATAATTAAATGCTGATGATGGATAATAAGGTGAGGGCTATGGTGAGACTTTGGCAGCAGTACCTTTCTCTAGGAAGAGTCTACCGTGATAAGGGGGGTTAGGAAATGATCAATGGTTAGTGACCAAGAAAAGGGGGTCTGGTAAAGCTTAGTGGTGCTGAGTTTTTGAGACAAGCTTTGTCAGACGCAAAGGGACACAGAGTCAGGAGAAGCAGGTGGAAGGAATCTGTTACAGTACTTAGTGGTCAGGAGCTATAAGTAAACTACACTGCAGGAATTTTGACCTCCCAGTGTCAACCTGAGTTTGAGTTTGAGTTTAAAGTTGGATCCCGATGGCAAGGTTTGCTTCCTAGTCTGAGCCTCAAGGTTTAGGCTTGCAGAGTAACTGGCTCCAAAACGGATGATGTGATGCCTGGCAAAAGATCTGAGTTGTTAATCTGTGAATCAAGAAGCAAACCCAGCCCAGTGGTATGTTAATACTGATGGCTGAAAGGAAGCCACTACAGTAATTTACAAGAATGCACCCAGCTTGGGGTCTCAGAAGTAGTTTAAGGAAGCTTAAACTATGGAAGAAACTTAATAAATTGCTGATTTTTCCACCTTTGTTAGCCCATTGAATCTTCGGGGAGGCGGGGGGCAAGGTTGAAACCCGTAGTGCAAGTAGAATCCAAACACTTTTTTAATGACTCAGGCTACAACAGGTAAAAGAGCATGCCTAAGCTCAGTTTGGAATTCGTTTATTTACCAGGTTCCTGCAGTCACCGGGAAATGTAATCATTATGCAAATTCTTCCTTTAAAAAGTTGGCGCCTTTCACACCTGTCCTTGGTGAATACCAGCAGTTTCTTCCTTTTATCCTGTGGGTTGTGTTTATAAAGTAAATGCTTTTCTTCTGAGAAAACGCAGGTTCACGTCTTTAGGAGTGAAGGATCATGATTCCTGCAACTTGATTTCAAATGATTTGCCATAAATAATAAGCATAAAAGCTTGAAATCTTAAAATGAGATGACAGTAAAAGTTGTTTTGAATTTTTACTTGGAAGAAAATGTGGTAGAAATTGTAGCCTTTTAAAAAAAATTAAAAAAGTATTTGGATATGATGGAATGCAATATTTAAATCTTTGTTAAATGAAGTGGACGATGCTTCTCTCCTCAGGGTGTTTTTCCATCAGTGATGATGGATGATTCCAGATTTAGCCACACAATATCAACTGATGTCTATCCTTACCAAAAAAAAAATAGGCAGAGGCATAATCAGAATGGTGACAAGAAAACTTGCTTTGTATAGTGATTTAGTCTGAGTTGACTTCGATTTGTCAGCACTGGGCCCTAAGCTGCTTGGCTAACGAGTCTCAGATTGTGCTGAGAGAAAAAAGCGCTTAATTAGCACACGGTGCTTGTGAGACCTAACAATCCAATGTCGTGAGTTGTACCTCAGAGACCTCCCTGTGCACTGCTGCTGAACCCTGTCTTCCCCAAATTCCTGTATCAAAGCCCACCGCCCCCAACCCACAGTATGACGGTATGTGGAGATGGGGCCTTTGGGAGGTAATCAGGTTGAGAGGCATCCATGAGAGACAGAGGCCCTAGAGATGAGGCTAGTGCCTTTATAAGAGACACCAGGGAGCTTACTCTCTTCCCTTCAGGTGAGAAAGCAGTAATAAAGCAAATAAATTCAAAATAAATGTATAAGTGATAATATGTAGTTACACTTATTCAAAACATAACATGCCTTGCTAATTTGAATTAATGTTCTGTAGACTTCAGTATAAAAGAAAGCTAAAACTAAAACTATTATATTACCTGGGAGAGTGGAGATTTGCATAGAATATTGTATATGTACATACATGTATATCAATTAGCTGGCATAGAAAGGTACAAACAGTTTTATCTTTTTAATCTTTTGCCACATCATCAAGAAGAAGGTGATAAATAAAATTACACATAAAATAGTCACACCATAGTATATTTTAACACTTTCACTTTAGAAAAACATAACAGAGTTTGGCTACAAAAAAGAATAACTTGACATGTTAAATCTCATAAGAAGGCTCAATATCTTCATGGTATTCTAGTAACTGTCAATTCTATGCCTATTTTCTTGTACTTGAGAAAAAAGGAAGCATTAAAAGTGATAGCAATAAGCATCTTCCTGAAACAACTGGGGAAAACCTAAATGATTTCTTAAGAAGAATGATTTAATTATTATAAGATTCTCAATTTGTGATCGAAGTCACTTTCATGTTATAACACACCAAACCATGCCACTGACCAGTGTATCTTCCAACTGAATTTCATCCTTCCCTACATCTCTGCAGCTGCCATTGAATTGGTCCTGACTCTATCTAATGCGTAATGGCCTGAAACAGAGGGGTAGATTAAGGAATGAGTCAAGCTATTGTCAGCTGAAAAAAAGTACACAATGTGAGAGTTGTGATTTAATTTTATTTGGGGCAAAATGAGAACTAATGCCCCAGAGACAGCATATCTGATCTCAAGTGGTAAAGGGAAGGTCAGTATATAGGTGATTTGTGTGAAGGGGGCTATGTCCAATCATGCTCACATTTTGGCAGAATGTTGCTGCTGGTCATGAAGAGCAGATCATCACTGACCAGAAATTGAGCAGAAATCACTGATGATTTCTGTGCTTTTCTAACTATAAGAAGAGGCAAGAATTTGGGCTCATAAAATCTTCTCCTGAAAAATATTTAACTATTGGAAGGCCAATCCTGATCCTGCCAGTTTTTCCCAGAACACAGAGTGCCTCCTTCCTGATCTCTGCCCTGAGCTCCTTTCAGCTAGTATTGAAGGTGAGTGACTATAGTGGCTAGTGACTTCACCCTTGCAGAGGCAGATGGCAAGTGATAATTTCTCACCTACAATATGAAACTTCCATTGAATTTTCACTTGCCATACAGACTAATCATATGGATTCAGTGTGTATAGTAGGCACAGATTAAAGCAAGAAACTTAAACACGTAATTGAAATAGTCTCTCCTATTTTGGCATTCTTTATCACTGAATCGCCCCAATGCTTTGCCCTACTGAAGTATATACATTCATTCTATGTATAAATGATATATGTGGAATAACATTCATTTTTATAGCAAGACAAGAAAAATTTAAACAAAACAATCGCCTCGGCCCTTTGGCTTCCTCTCTCCCTAATCTGTGCATGATGTATCTGCATTATGCATCAACCAAACCTTCCCCCTCAGCAGAAATACCTGCTCAAATGGAAAGAGCAAAATTTTAGCATCAAGACAGGTCCTTACAGGTGACATTCCTTCTTGATCTCATAAGGGATCACATAGCACTTAGATCTGGATTATGTAACTCAATAATACATAATTTGTTGCAGAGCGCTCTATCTCCACAAACTTATTTAACTGTGCCTTGACTTCTAACAGGGAGAACAGTTCTCAGAGCTTTCTGAGATATTCCTCCTGGGTTATAATCCTCAAACTTGACTTGAATAAAGATTTTCACTTCATTTTTAGATCGACTGATTAATTTTTTACCAATATGTATATATGTATGAATATTGTATGTATATGAGAGCTCTAGTTGGTGTGTTATAAATACTCTTTATGAGTTTGATTAATATGTCTTTTGGCTATGTTTTGTGGGTACATACTAACTAAGAATTTTTTCATCTTTTTAGAAAATTCAGCCTTTTTCATTACAAAGTGGTATTCCTTATCTTAGTAATAATGCCCTTCCTCTTAAAATCTATTTTGTCAAATATTAATATAGCCTTGTGGGTTTCTTTTTTAATAATTCAGTGAATTTTATTATATTTATAGTTCTACAGCCACCATCACAACCTAATTACACAAGTTTCTTTTTAATTGGGGTTTACATGGCCTTTTTCCTTTTCCTTTCAGCCTTACTGTACCCTTGTATTTAAGTTCTCATATTTTAATATAAATAGGACATACTTGAAAATATTTTTAAAATTTAAATTAATATGTTATTTACTTAAACATTATACCTGAAATATTATTCTTAATGTTTTAATTTATATGTATTTTTCTATACATTTTAGTAGTTTAAACTATTTTAATAATCTGAAAACCTTTCACTTAGAACAGTTAAGTTCTTCTAGACTTAATGTAATTATTAATAAGGGGACACTACTGGCACCTAGAAGGTAAGGGCCAGGGTTGCTGCTAAACATCCAAATGTAAGCAGATCGTGTAGGGGGTCCCCAGGGGAAAAGAGCCAGATAGAGCTTCTTGACATCAGAGAAGCTATTTTATGCCTAAGCCATTTTGTGATCTAAGCCTGGCAACAATGATTGTCCTTGAACAGGTCTCACTAATAAGGATCTTAGGGAACAAAGGCAAGAGAAATAACAATAGCAAAGATAATAAATCAGATACTAAAGACTCCCAGTTTTGTTTCAATGGTAAAAATTAGCCTGAAGCACTTTCTCGAGTGCTCAGCCACCACATCAAATGGAACCTGAAGGATGATGATGTTCTTTTCTAGCCCTCGTGACTTCAGCCGACTAAAGCTTGGACTCTGTCCATCTTTGCCACAATTCTATGCTGAATTCTTTGCTCAAGCCCCCTCATGAATACGCATGTAACCTTAATGTAAAACCTCCCCAGTTTTGCTGTTTGGGAAGATCCTGTTTTGGGGAAGATCCCCAGTGTTCTCCTTTCCCACTGCAAGTAATAAGCCCTCCTTCTCCTGCTCTTTGGTGCTTAGTTGAATTTTTTGACTCATCACCCACCAGGAGGTGAGTCCAGTTTTCAGGTAACACTACCATGCTCAGGATGGCCTTCTGCAATGAAGAACTATTTGACCCCAAATGTCAAAAGCACTGAGATCGAGAAACTCTGGATTGGAGAACATTAGTTGATCCAGCAAATTGCTAAGTAGAGATTTAAAGGAGCTTCTACTCTCTGTTTGCATGAATTAAGCTAGGTCAAACTATAAAGGAAGTCAAGACTTGGAAATTGTTGATGTTCCTAAGAAAACCAGTTAATTTGTACCTTCACCCCTTGTGGGTCCTAAACCAACTGAGAATTTGCCACAGAAAGTAGAGAGGGATCAGTGTACCAAGCCTGAGTGGAGAGTCTGACATGGACAGATAGCCAAAGAGGAATTCTGAGTGCTTTCCTTCATACCTGGAGGTAGAGAGAAATGCATCTGCCAGCACAAGAGAGATGCAGCCACAGGAACAGAGCAGTATCTGACTCATCCTTGTCTTCTGGAAAAGAAACACAGGCCAGGGCTGTCAGAGTACTGGTCCCCTTATCAGCCTGATAATTCATTTCTTTTGTTATGGAAAGTGTTGAAGGAGAGGTAGTCTCAAGCTTTCCAATAGGGGAGCATTTCTATTTTATTGGCTGGAGTTACTACGGAAAGAGGGCAAGGCTGGTTTCCCTGAAATCGTGGTGGGAAAAGCATCTTACCTATAGGAGGCCATTCTTTTTCCTCTCTCTTCTCCCTTTAGAGAAAATAGGTGATTTGAACAAGTCACAGCCTTCCATACCTCAGTTTCCTCAAGTGGATAATAATCCATATTTGTTCAAAGAGTGAGGGCCAGGTCTTAAAATCTTAAGAAGATTCCAAACGATACAGTGGTAATTTGAAGGCAGCACAAAATGTATGTATTTATGAAACCCTGATTGTGAGATCACGTGTATTTTCTCAGTCTTCCGAATGATCAGAAATTGAGTGTGGGGAAAGCTGTTTGAAGGAAAAAAATATATTTTAGGGCCAGGTGCCAGTCTCTTCTGGGCACAATATCTTTCTTGGCCTCAGCAGTTCCCCGTAATTTGGAAGATGGTTATTCCCTCCCCTCCGTTTTCTCTGTTGCCTTGGGCTCAGTGATAGTTCTGACCCAATTTTTTTTATTATTATTATTTCTTTGCATCTCCTGTCAATTGTAATTCTCATGTTCAAAGGTTTTCTATGAAGTGGCTCTGGGATTTTTGACAGTCATCTAATATATTTCTGTCATTGATTCTTCATGATGATGACAGTAATAAACTTACAAGATTTGAGATCAGAGATAGAAACTTTAGTCATGATTCAGCCTCTTGCTGGCCTAGTTCTTGAAGGAAAATCATTGATGCGTCTGCAGAAGAGGGATTTAAAAAGTATTTAACTCTCAAACTCTTGTGAAGGTAATGTGTGTGAAATCACGTTTAAAACTGGGGAGCGGAATTCCTGTTGTGGCTCAGCGGGTTCAGAACCTGACATGATGTCCATCCACGAGGATGTAGGTTCCATCCCTGGCCTCGCTCAGTGGGTTAAAGAGCTGACATGGCCATAAGCAAAGTGTAGTTTGCAGATACACCTCAGATCCGGTTCATTGTGAATGTGGTATATGCCTGCAGCTGCAGCTCCTATTGGACCCCTAGCCTGGGATCTTCCATATGCCACATGCAGGCCCTAAAAAATTAATTAATTAAGTTAAAAATAAATAAAGCTAGGGAGCATGTGCAAATGGTAGGAGATGTTATTAATTTTTCATTAGCATGCAGCTGTTCTCAGAGAGAGCATAGAGTCTGCTTTGGGCAATAAACATGTAGAAAAGAAAGTGCCTTTTTACCCAATAATGAGGTGTGTGGTTGCAAAACTGACGGAGGCCTCTTTGTACCGATTCAATCATCCCGATGTGTTTGTCTGACTTATTCTGTGTGTTCATAAAGGTCCTACCTCAGCATTACCATGTGGGTGCAGAGAGCAACCTTTATCTCACTTCTATGTGTTCAAAGCAGTAAATCCAGGGCCTGGGGACACAGTTTGATCAGGGGCTTCTTTCCCAATCACAGTGGCTTCTGACAGTTGGATTTAATGTTACAGAAATGTTCAGAGTCATAACATTCCAACTCCTTTAAGTCTCAGTTTCAGAACCTGTCATTGGAAGGAAGGATATGAAAATGTGTTTATCCAAAAAGCTTTCTTTTCCCTACTTGCTTTTTAGATAACTGTCACAGATCAAAGCAGGACTCAGGAAAGTCAACACTGCAGTTTAGTTAGAGTTTCTAATGCATATTTCTGAGAAATCACTTTCTGATCCAGTAGAATTCTCTATAAGTCTGCATAAGTTGGGCTGAAAGGTGTATGCTTCCTCATAACAACTCACCACCATTGGATTCTGTTGCCTGGCAACACTGATACAGGAAATTACCATTGCTTCTCCCTCTTCTAATTTAATAAAACTCAAAATCCTATCCTCCCACTCAGGAATTTGACAGTATATGCTTGAAAAGACATACTCGCTTTGACTCAGTAATTCTACTTTGGGTATTTGTCCTGAAAAAACAAAGCAAAGCCTGGAAAAATCTATGTGACTCCCAATACTCATTCCTACTTGATTGATGATATCCAAGAACTGGAAAAAACATTCATGTCCACCTTTAGAAATGCTATCAAATCAGTTGTGATGTATGCATGTCATGGAATATTGTACAACCAGTGAACTTTATATAAAGGTTATCTTAAAAAATGGAAATGCTTATTATGTATTACTGAGTGGGTAAGTAGAATATGCAGATTTCAGAGCACACTGATTATAACATATGGAAAAACATGTCTAAGAAAAAAAGACTGAAGACTTTCACCAAAATCCTATTGGCATTGCTGTGTTAGGATAGTGAGAAAAAATTTTCCTCTGTTGATGAGTATATAGATTTTTATAATAATTTTTCTAAAGATTTACTTCTCTCCAACTTGTTTTTGTCCTCATTTCTCCATCTAATGTACAATCTAAACCTATTCCAACTTTGTGGAATTAATTAGATAATTAAAAGGAACCTCAGAATTATAAGGAATGATTAAAGGAGGCATCTGACACATCCTACAAATAAAAGGAAGTTTTCAAAAGATATGAAAGGGAAAAAAAAGCATGAAGGTAACTGGGATGTGATAATATTATTTTATGGGCTTGGAATTAGGAGTGCATGTTCTGTTTTATATCTAGGTTTGGAGAAGCAAATAGCTCTAAAAAAATGGGTGGGCATCACTGTCTATCAATGCAATGAGAAGCTTTCCTTGTGTCCTCAGAGTACAAAAGGCAGAAAGAAGCCTGTTGTGATGGAAACAGCTGTGCCAGAAAGTTCAGAGCCTTTGGTCCTTCCTCCGACTCCAGCGGTTCCCGATATGCCTCTATCTATCCATCGTTTGGTATTTGTTTTTGTTTTTCCAGCCACCCCACAGTATATGTAGTTCCTGGGCCAGGGATCAGATCCAAGCAGCAGTTGCAACCTACACTGCAGCTGTGGCAGCGCAGGGCCTTTTAATCCACTGTGCTCTGCCTGGGATTCAGTCTGCATCCCAGTGTTTCCAGAGTCGCTGCCGATCCTGCTGTGCTACAGTGGGAACTCCCCAAACAGTGTTCTAAAACGAGGACTCTTTTATCTCTAATGTCCTTCCTAGCTCGGAAGTTCATTCATCCATTCAACAAAGCTATACTGAGCACCCACTGCATTTCAACACCACTCTAGATACTGGCAGTGGTGAAAACTAAAAAACTGAAATGAAACAAAATCAGAATAGGACATGGTTCCTGATCCTCCAACAAGCACTTGAACCCTAGTTTGGGCGTGGTATAGGAGCCGGACAACAGTAGGAAGGCTTTGTTTTGAAGCTACTTTTTTGGCTATGTACCTGAAATATACTTTAAAAAAATAACCATGCCTCTGACTAAGACAGTCAAGAGAACGATAATCATTCTGTCTGTTAGTGCTGACACTATATCCAATACATGCAAAAGCAGTTATAGAAATCTGGTGTATGTTCTGCGAGAATTCATGTTCTCAGGATTCAAATGAAATAATGAATATTAAAAATGGTCTGGTAAACTCAGTGGGAAATAAATACCCTGTATCTTGAATGTAGACCCTTTATGAGATCTTAGTTCTGTCCCTTTCCTGTTGTCATTTCTGGGTTCATTTCCCAGATAGACTGGAGTGTCACTTTAACACTCTCAAATTACTTTCTCGTAAGAAGGAGTGAAAACTATTCACAGTCTGGCCAAGACTTCCCACCAGGTGCCAAAAACCCAAAACTTTATTTAATGTCGACATAAAACTAAACCAAGACACCCACTAGTCAAATACCATAATGTAAACTTCGCCAGGGACCAGCTCATTGCTTTAAGTCAGTCTGTGAGTTTTAGAATTCTAACATAGTTTTCTTTTCTCTGTTTATTACTGAGTCCTTCTGTATTCCTAGACCTTCTCTTAATAAAAACAGCTAACACATACCAGACATTTGCTGTGTGCCAGGAACTTTTCAGGGTCCCTTACATACATTAAATTATTTCTAATCTTCACCAAAATGCTGCGAGAGAGGCACTGTAAATAGACGAGAAATTAAGGAGCTAAAGGTAACATAAGAGTAGTAACAGGGATATACATAAAAGGAAGCAATGGGTATAACTTCAAAATTATGTCACTTAAAAATATAACGTTCACTTATTGTACGATAGCCCTTCCCTCCCAGGACTTCTTTCAATATACAGATGAAAGCTCTAAGGTTGGATGTCCTAGAAGAGTCAACTCAGCTTCAGAGCATCCTATAGGGTTACCTGGGGGCTTATGACTGCATCCTTCCCTTCTGTAGGTACTGATCCCAACACCATTCCTTAACAAACCTCCCAAATGCTCATCTCAGATCAGGGTCTGCCTCCCAGGAACCCAACCCAATCCTTCTCTAACCCAAAATGTGTTAAGAATCATGTCACTTCCAAGCTTGGTTAGCTAGGTGATTAAGAACTGTGTGGATGAACAAATGAATGAATGGATGGGCTACAAGGAAGCCCTTTTGTAGCCAGTGGTTAGAAATTATCCCCCATCCCGCCCCATCCTTTGCCTAGGTCAGTCTAGAGTATCTGCCGGCTTTAGGAATATGTTCCTTGCATAAAATGTATTCACAGTGTGAAGTGCCTTTCAGGCATGCTTTTTTAAGATTTTTCTTTTTATGGCCACACTGCAAAAAAGTGGCATAGGGAAGTTCCCAGACTAGGGTTCAAACTGAAGCTGCAGCTGCCAGCCTATGCCACAGCCAAGGCAACACCCGATTCTTAACCCACTGAGCAAAGCCAGGGATCAAACCCACATCCTCATGGAGTAACCTGCCAAGCCACAATGGGAACTCCTCATTTTATTCTAATAACAACCATATGAGGTAGATGCAATTTTATTCCCATTTTGAATGTGAAGAAACTGAGGACTAGAGGGGTTAAAATCTTGTCAAAGGGAAGTGAGGTGCAGAGCTGGGATTTAAATCCATGTCTTTCTGACCTTAGATGCTGTGCTTTAAAGCTGCCATGCTATAGTTTCTTACTGGCTAATATGTCTTGGTTTCCTCCACTGTACCTTATGCATAAAACCAAATTAGTGCTTTTTACTTGATCTGTTGTTCTGACGGTACTTCGAGCAGGTCTTTCCATGAGGGGTAGTTAAGCATTTGAAAATGGTCTTAAGACAACCCGATCTTTGCACAGAAACTCTGCTCTGTTGTTCTCCCTTACAGGCATTTGACTGGCCATCTAACAAGGTAGGAAACCCCAATTTCTTACCTGTATCTGAGGCCACAGGTTAGAAAGCAGTACACAGTACCACTAAGCTACATGTGCCACCTGCATGAATGAATAAACTAGATGAACAAGAAAAACTTTTTCATTTCAAAATTTTAACAGAGGAAGAATACCCTTTACATTTTACAGAGGATTATTCTGTGTTGTGGACTTGCCAATCGCTATTTTAATAGATTGACTTGACGTGTCACCGGGAGAATAATTACCAGGCACACAGAAAACTGATGCTTAATTTTGAACTGAGATGAATAATCAATGTCAATTGGTATTTATAGAATCGAAGGTTTTAACTGATTCAGTTCAATGCATGCTGAGCTTATATGTAAGATAACATGAAGATCCAATCTTGATATCAAGGAGGTTATACTGTAAAACTATGAGGACACACACACAAATCTTTAATATGTGTAACGTGATAAATGCTAGAGGCCAGACAAATAAAGGAATGTGGGAGGAGCCACGGAGAGGAGACATTTGGTAAGGACCAGAAAGCCTTCGTTTTGCAGACTGCCTGAAACACACGTCTGAACAGTTACTCTCCTCCTCAAGAACGTTCAAGAATTCCCTATTACTTATAAATACAGCCTACCCTTAACATGGCCTTTAAGCCCTGAGTTTGCTGGGCCACAATCCTCTAAGTAGAGGGTGATCAATTCATCCTGGTTTTCCCAGGACCTAGCCAGGTTTAGTCCTGAGTCCTGCTTTCCTGGAGAATGCCTCCGTCCTCGGCAAACCAGAACAGGTGTTCCCACTAACTACACATTTTAGTGTTTGATGAGGCCAACGTGAGTCACCCTCGGATTCCTGCAAACTTCCCTGCTTTCTCACTTCTGAGTTTTTCTTCTTGTCTCAGCTCCTTTCCCCAGCCTTGTATCCCAATTCCCTCATGATTCAGGAACCACATTCAGCATCTGCACCACTAAGTCTTCATGATGATATTACCTATGTTAATTACCATCACTACTAATAATAGCTAACCCTTATTAAATTTTTTGTAGCATTTTGAGGGAATTTCCACATTAATCTTCACTTCATACTCAATCATGTAGGTTGTACAATACCCCTGTTTTACAGTAGCATAAATTGAAATTCAGAAAGATTGCTATACCTCATCCAAAATTATCTAGCTGACAAGTGACAAAGCTGAGATTTAAGTCCAGATCTCTATAACACAAAATTCCATGCCTCTAATCACAAAGGTACTCATTGTTTCCCTATCCAGATCCCTCCTGAGTGGAATTAACGTCATCTCTAAAATAAATGATTCTTTGGTCACTTAGCACAATATTGCACTAAGAGCACTGTACACTTGTCTTGTTTCTGCTCGCATACTAGGGGCTGCTTAATACCAGGAGCTAAGTCCAATCAATTTCTTTCTCCCTTCCTGCCTGCCTGCCTGCCTGCCTCCCTCTCTTTCTTTTCTCTCTCTTTCTCCTTCCTTCCTTCCTTCCTTCCCTCTTTCTTCCCACCTCACAGAAAGCAGAAGTTCCCAGGCCAGTGATTAAACTTGAGCCACGGCAGTGACAATGCAGGATCTTTAACTGCTAGGACACCAGGGAACCCCTCCAATTCATTTCTTAATCCCCAAGAGTATCAAACAGATGCGAGAATATATGTTACATGAAAGAATGGCTATGTGGACAAATAGGAGAAATTATTAAACTTAGTCACAAAGAAAGTAGATTTTAGATGGAGAGGCCATGCCAAGAAAAGTGAGTACTAATACTGATGATTATTAATATCTGGTGAATTCTTACCCTGCATCAGAACATATGGCAACTCATTCTCATCAACGACCTCTGGAGAGAAATGCTATTACCACCCTTGTTTTTTCATGTGGGGAAACTGGGGCTTGGAAAGCTGAAACCAGTTGCCCAAAGTTACATAGCTGGTAGATGGCAGAGACAGATTTCAGAATCACTTGTATATGATTCCATAGCAAGAGCTGTGGATAATTAATAGAAGGGAGAAACTATAGGGTGTATCCGCAAAAGCCCCAAAATCAGCTGGCTTAGGTAAAGCAGAGAGGGCATGAAGAAAGCTTTAATAACAACAATGATAATAATGATGGTCGTTTTGTTTCAACTCTTCCCATTCCATATCGTTTCCATGACGATCCTATGAAAAGCTAACATTTATTGAGTACTTTATTGACAAACCACCACATTTCGTGGAGCGTCTATCTCACTTACCCCTCACGACAGCCCTTTAAGTAGGTACTGTTGTCCTCATTTTTGAAACAAAGAAAATGAGGCGTAGGTGGCTTGGCGGGACCTTAGGAAGCTTGACGCCTAGAAGCATATCTTCCAGGTTTGCGAAGAGCACCAAAAGATGATCCCAGCGGCGGTACCCCAGCATGCACCACTCCCGTGTGCCCCGCCCACATGGGTTTACAATTAAATTACTTAAGTGGTTTCAGCTAAAACCAATTCCAGTCCCAGTCCGCGGCGTCCCAGAGAACCGGCAGCAGCTCAGCTCTTCCTCCCGAGATTCGGAAGTTGTAAGTAATTCAGCAGTTTTTTTTTTTTTTCGAGGCGGTGGACAGTCCCCAACCGACTTCTGAGTGTGTTTGTCTTGTTGGTGACATGTGATGTGCTGGACTGAGGAAAAGGGGTGTTCAGCCAATCTCTTCAATGCGAGTTTAATCCCACCGGTCAACTAAAATGCAGCGCAAGTTTCAGAGGGTTGTATTTAGCTCATAGCAGTTGCCCCTTAATGAAGAGGCCGCTGTTGGAACTCGGGTCAGTCTAAAAGCTTCCGTTTGATACCAAAGAGAAAGTGAGCGTGCCAGTAGCACTGGCCTCAGCTCCAGCCAGAGCTCTCTGGAGAGCCTGGGCGCCTAACCGCCTCTCGTCTGCCACCTAGCGTCTGCTCGCAATGAAAGGTCGCGCTCTTTTTGATGTTAAACCTTTTCTCTGCTGTGAAATAGGCATCTAATTGACTTTTGCAAGGTGAATTCTTGTGTTGCACCAAAGGTTAGTCATCTCCGGGTGTTTTTCACCTCTTTTGAAATTTGGCAACGTTTTGCTCTTTTGGAAAATGAGTTTCGATACTACAGTGTGTCGAGAAATACACTAAATTGAGGTGGAGGATTACATATGTATTTGTATGAATATGAACTTGGAATCGATTTCAATTTCGGAGTCAGCCCTTTGAGGATAGCGTAAGCTTCTCTAGTGGAATCTCGCCTGTGGTCCATGGCTTCTGGCTTCTCAGAAACTGGTCCTTTAATAAGTACGAGATTTGACAAAAATGAGGTTGGAAAGCTCAAGGGCAATTTTTGAACTCTGGCCTTCAGTCTTTTAGACGCCTAGTTTTAGTGAATATTTTGAAGGAAAAGATGGTGCTCTGTACATTAGAATGTCCTTGGGAGAAATGAGGGGAATTTAGCCATTGTTCTGTGTACTGATACAGAAAAGCCCCTAAACTCCCATTTTTATCTTACTGGAGTTAAACTTCTGATTATTGTGCGTTTCTGGAGACTTGTTTCCCTGACCTCTGAAGTTTGCAAAAATAAAAGATTTGGGAGTTCCCGTCGTGGCGCTGCAGAAATGAATCCGACTAGGAATCATGAGGTTGCAGGTTTGATCCCTGGCCTTGCTCAGTGGGTTAAGGATCCGGCGTTGCCATGAGCTGTGGTGTAGGTTGCAGAGGAGGCTCAGATCACTTTGCTGTAGTGTTGTGTAGGCTGGCAGCTGTAGTTCCAATTTGACCCCTAGCCTGGGAACCTCCATATGCTGCTGGTGCTGCCCTAAAAAGCAAATAAATAAATAAATAAACAAGTAAGTAAGTATCTCTGTATAGTTATTGTGATGATGACTGTTATATATTTATACTTATTTAGGAAGCCTGCCTATAAAAGTTGGAGCTATGGTTGGACTCTAAATAGTAAAAGCACTATATAATTCCTTATATTTGAATCCATTTTTTAAAAGTTATTTTATTTTTTAATTTATTATTGATTTGACTTTTTGCAGCACTGTGATATATGGAAATTTCCAGGCCAGGGATCAAATCCAAGCCACAGCTGTGACTATGCAGCAGTTGTGGCTGTGCCGGATCCTTAGCTTGCTGTACCACGGTGGGAATTCCAAAGTCATTTTAAATTGGTTCTGTTAACTTACTATTACAATGAACTGTTTTATGCATAAGTGTAACTTCTCTTTAAAGCTATTAAAAGTTTATCTTTGGAACTTTCAATTCATTTTCTTATGTTGACTGTAAACTCTTTCAGATAAGCCAGTGCTTTTTCTGCTTATCCTGTAGAATATTTTGGGTTTAACGGGACTGTTAAACAGAAAACTCTGATGAGATGTGGATCTTCCAGTGTTAACAAGTGTAGCTTCTTACAGGTCAAAACAATTTTGTTGAACAACTTTGTGAAAACAGATGGTTATCTTTAGTTTCGTGGAGGTCAGGGATTGAACCTGCATCCTCATGATGCTAGTTAGATTCGTTTTTGCTGAGCCAATACAGGAACTCCAAAAACTGTCATTTTTTAGTACATCGAAGGTAAGTTATTTTATAGAACCATTTGATACATTTGTATTAGAAGACAAAAAATATGTATATGAATTGGGATTTCTTTTTTACTTAAGAGTGTGTTCTTCTGTTTGCTATATGGGATTATTGAGTTCATTGACTCAATTCAGCATGGCCCTGAAGAAACAGTCCCCTAATAAATGATGATGACAATAATAAGAGAGGCTTACTGGATGCCTGGTGCTATGACCCAGTATCCATGTGTATTATCTCATTTAATTTGCGCTCAGTCCCTTGAGGTCGTGCTGTTATTCTTTACTTGACAGATGCAGAGTGAGTCTTGTTTGACTTAAGTACTTGCAGGTGGTCGTGGCATCACGCCTAAATGATGAAATGCGTTCAGTCCCAGGATGTTCTGGCTCCTTAGGCTGCTTGTTCTCTTTCATTTGGCTTGCCTTTTCATTTCATACTTAGCAACTCGGTTAATTAGACCAGGTGATAATGAAAGCAGCCATTGCTTGGATCCTTAATTACTTTTTTTTTTCCTGTTTTCTTAATTTCATAATGACATGGAGTTCTGTTCTTGACTTGAGAAAATTTAGGATGTGGACAACATTGGCTCTGTATTTCCTAAGGCAATTATCAGCTGCCTGGATAAGACGGAGTTGCGTCCTCTCTGCTTTTAGTCCCTCATACTACTTCCTTGTTCCCTGATGTCATTTGCTTTGTGACTCCTGCTTTATAGTAGGGCCTCCAGAAAAGCAAGTTAACTAAGCAGGAAAGATTTGTGTATGGGAGGGATCTGATGTGGTGAGATTTGGTATTTAATACATTTAGTTGTTTGTGTGGCCTGATACTTTACTTACTATTGGAAAAAAAATATAAGAAAATTTTAAAATATTTATGGAACGCTGGAAGCACATGTGTGAAGCCTAAAAGGTGGATTCAGAACTACTTTGAGAGAGTAAAATTCTCCTTCCCACTATTATAAACTCTTCTGCTCAGAGCAGTAAATCCAGAGATGGTTTGTTGGGCCAGTAACAACTTTATTTGGAAAGCCCACAGACCAAGAAGATAACCGACTAATGTCATAGAGAGCCATCTTACCTGAATTTAGAATTCAGCCGCCTTTTACTTTAAAGAGGGAAGGAGTGTGGTTGATTGTAGCAAACTTCTGGTGTTAGAGTCCTTTATCCTTGCATCTGTGGCCTCCCACAGCTCACAATGTTCCTGTAAACAGCACAAATGTTATTCTCTGTTCTGCAACTTTTTATCTATATATGAATGGAACTGTGTTACACCTTTAAATGTCAGAGCCTTCAGAGCTGGCTATCCTATATCTTTTGGGCTATAGGAAATATTCTTTTCCAAAAGGTGTAGAAGCAGCATGACTAAGCACAGGCAACAGAGCACAGAGGTTAATGTAAAAGAAACAGATCCAACATGGACTCAGATTTGTTCTTCTTTATTATACCACCCTTCAGTAAAGCAGCCATTTTAAAGTGTTTAATTTCCCCTCGATATACAGAGGAAATAGGTAAACACAAGATTGCAGACACACACAGGAACACTCCCTGCCAACACACACACACACACACACAAATACACACATGCGTTATACCCACAGACAGCCCTCCAATCCCTGATACTGATTTGAAATAGGACCTTAAATTGCCTGAGTTTTTTCATCAATATAATAAAGGAACTTGGTTTAAGTTATTTCTTTGAAGTCCCCATGCTACAACAAGGTGCTATTATTCTGAAGTTATGACGATGGTTTTCTTTCTTTATTCTCAAGAAGAAAAGGCAGCAAGATTCTTTTCCTCATCAGAATTTTAGATTATAAGCAAAATAACCTTTTCCCAAGGAAGGTCATATTAAAATGACGTGAAATAAATCCAAATGCTCAATTAAATACACAAGGTTTAAAAAAGCACCATCAGTACCTAAAGAGATGGGAGAATGAGTATGGTTGTCATACTTCATAATGTCACTTGTAAGATTAAGTCTTCTACTTAGTGTCTTAAAAATACAGTTAAAAGAAAACCCTAGAGAAATTTTAATATGCATGAGTGCTTCCAATAAAGATTAATATTTTATTTTATCC
The DNA here is from genome assembly GCA_004024745.2 of Catagonus wagneri. Taxonomy (NCBI): domain Eukaryota; kingdom Metazoa; phylum Chordata; class Mammalia; order Artiodactyla; family Tayassuidae; genus Catagonus; species Catagonus wagneri. The sequence goes on along the minus strand of PVHT021183699.1, from coordinate 49,665,570 downwards.
AGCACCCCGGTAAGCAAAAAAAAAAAAAGTTCTTCTATAAACTACTGCTAATTGCCTTAACTGCATTATCTTTGTTCAAATTTATATTGATTTCATAGCCCTAAATAATTTTAATTCTGTAAACTCAATTTTCTTATACCTAAGAGGAAATAGCTCAGAGTATGTACTTTTTTCTTTGCTTTCTGTGAGCTTTGTTGTTTTGAATATAAAATCTAGTTTTCCCTAAGGCAGTGAGAACGTTATGCTTTTTTTCATGTTTTAAATTCTAAGGAAATTGGATGAACGCTGAGAATAGTCTAGGAACTTGATAACAAAATTCAATATACCCTTATGTTCAATAGAGATAATTTCCTTATTAACTAAGAAAATTACTCAGGTTTTGTTTTGATGTGAATTTTTTTTATTAAATAGCTTCTTAAATATAATGGAAGAAGAGAATTATTCACTGTCAAGTTTTGTGACCAATGTTATGTGAATGGAGGAAAGAAAGAAGGAATGCAAATAAGGGAGGAAACAGAATAGTTTGAAAACCTATAAAGTGTCAGTCTTTCTCAGATATTATTCCAGTTAGTCTTCAGAAAAATTCTGTATGGCGGGTTTCACAATTCCTATTTTTCCAAAAACAGAAATGCTTGAATATAGTCACCAGCTCATTGCTAGGCAGGATCTGATTTCAGCTTTGGCCCTGAGTCCTGAGAGTTTTCTATTTTGCCATCTTGTGTGGAAGAAATAAACTTTGTGCCAATATTATTTGCCATCCATCTTCCCCATTAGACTGTAAGCTTCTTGATAGCAGAGATGGAACTGGCCTTGTTCTTTGCTCTGTTCTCTATCCTAGCACAGTTCCTGCATCCTGAGTAAGTGGTCAGGAAATAAAAACTTGATGAAGAAACCAGGGAAGCAATGATCTAGAAACATGAATAATCATAAAAAACTTACTTTATTTTGAAACACTTATTTTTCAGCTACTAATCCCTCATTGCTAGACAGGGTGGCTGTAGATGTTTGGTGTTGAGTTCAAGATGGATTTTTAGCAAATATATTTAGGGGAATATGTGGCTACCCTTTACAATAATTATCTTCCTCTAGATCCTGGATTTAAAAGACGAAATAGCAAAATGTGTTACCACATTTTGTGGTATTGAAAAGGTTTACAAATAAGACCTATGGAACTAGTCTCTTCTGAATGGACCTCATCGGGTTAACTCCTCATGAAGTAATTAGCAACAGCATGTCCTCCCCAAATGGAGCATCACCTCCACGGTGTGACCCATAAAACCAAATATTTTATTTAGTCTTGGTGAACACAATCAGTGGAGAAGTTTACTCACCATACTGAAGGTTCTCATGTTATAACTGTTGTACATAGACCATACCTTAAGGTGAATAGCTGTGTTCCTTACGCAAAAAATTTTGAACTCTCTTTGGATAAAATACTGTGACACCTTTCCTATAGGTCAGTCTCCTTCATCTTCTGGTAATTAGCTCAGGGACTTTGTGTCTCATTAAAATATGCCTGTTTTATACTCAGGAAGAAGATTCTCAAAATCAACTGATTAAATACATGCAAGATTAAAATGATCTTCTTGGATTCTCTTACTCTGGAAGGGGAAAATACTTGATAAATGATCACCTTAAAGTGCTTCCCTAAATCTTTTGTATTCAATGGCATTCCCTTTTTCTAACTACAGGACTACTGTTCATAAACTTGGAAACTGACAATTCTGCTTTTTCCTGAGAATTCTCGGTTTCTATGTCATGCTTAATGCAGTCGGTGGAGAGACAAAGTACTGGATTTTGAATCTGATATAAAATATGGTAATTACATTTTAGTGTTTGAATTTGACATTAATTAGCTTCCCAGTGCTATAGTATTTTACATAGATGGACACAGAGGAAACTGAAAGAACGTTGTTAAAACTGTGGCTGACATAATGTTGAGAGTAAATAAATTTTATTCCAACCCTCAGAGGGAAATCATTTTATTCCATACCTTTAAAATGTGACTTTATTTATATTATTCACTTTGTATTTCTCACGGGCAGTCTGGCAGAGGCCACCTTGTACAAGTGATCAAAGTGGGTATCATTAGTAATGGGATGGGTAGAAATCATGTGACATATGGTTGGATGTAATGAAAACAACACTGAACCCACCCCAACCCCCACCCCAACCCCCATGTCTGCCCTGTCAAATATTCCTAAACTGTCTTGTCACGAGGAAACATCAGACCAACACAAACTGAGGGAGAGTCAACAAAATGCAATAGTACTTAGTGAAGATGAAAAGGGCATTAGATTTGTACAGTAAGATATTTTAAGAGAGAGGCCACTTTCACATAACATTTATTACAGTAAGTTGTTATAATTATTCTATTTTATTAATGTTAATCTCTTATTGTGCCTAATTTATAAATTACACTTTATCATGGGCATGTAGGATAGGAAAAAACATAACACATGTAGAGTGAGGTACTTTCTGTGGTTTCAAGCATCTTATGGGGGACTTGAAACGTATTCCCAGTGCGTAAGGAAGGACTACTTACTGTAATTGCTCTGTGATCTGTAAAAGTTTAAAGCTTTTTTTAAAAAAATGCAGGGAATTTTTCCAGCCTGAAACTGCATTACAACTAGATGCAACATTTTATTCTTGACTGGATCTTTTTGCTGTGACATTAATGGAGTTAACTGGGTGAAGTTGACAAGGGTTTGAGGATTAGATGGAAGTAACATTCAATACTAATTTCCCATTTTTGTGTATATGTTATGATTATATAAACATGTTCTTGATTATGGGAAATATATTCTCACATGGCTCAAGGAAAAATGTTCGTTTTATTGTAATTGCAACTCTTATAAGTTGAAGGTAGTTTCAAGGTAAAAATTAAAAACTGTATACTGTGTAATATTAAAATTCATTTTGAGACAGATACTTAGGTTATCACTTATGTGGACTCTAAAGCTGATTTCATAGAAATAAAGGTTAGAATGGGAATGACTAGGGTCTAGAGCGTGGGGGGAATGTGGAGAGTTTGGACCAAAGGTACAGAGTTCTATTTAGAAGATGAACAGGTTCTGGGGAGCTAATGCACAGCCTGGGGATTACAGTTAATGTTACTGTAGAATATACTTATAAGTTGCTAAGAGAGTAGATCTTAAATGTCCTCACCACAGAAAAGAAATGCCAGCCACTAGTCCCCGTAGTGGAGGTGTTAGCTGACACTAGAGTGGTCAGCATTTTGCAGTATGTAAGTATATCAAATCAACATGGCATATACCCTAAACTTACATAGTGCTAGATGCCAATTCTGTCTCAACATAGCTGAAAAAATGTATTATTTTTGTAAGCTTTGGAATCTTTCATTAAATAGACTTTATGCCTGTCTCCGTATACAAATACAAAATACAAATAGAATAGGAAAAATGCTCCTGATAACATAGTTTATGCACAGTATTGCATTCTTTCATAGAGCAAGTATTAATATAACTAAATATCATGGGATCAAATACAATATTGTGGGATCAAATACATCTACAGGTTCAAGGGGTATGTATTTTTATAAACTTTGCAAATAGCTTCTTTCCCAATTGACTTTGCAAAGTCACTTGCCTAATCCTTTCCCATCTCTACGTAATCACTCTCCCTACCTGGTGCCCCAGTCCCCAGCCAGATTAAATAGGGTTTAATGACGAAGGATGATAGTTATTTCTGCTACATGAGAGCAAGCAGAATGTTGACTTTAACTACATAACTGAGTATCTTGAGAATAAAAATGAATAGGACACAATCCCTGTGCTAAAAGCCCGTCTGGTTATTGCCAACAATGTCAGCTAGAAATTTGCCTGGATTAGGGAGAGAAGCAAACAGAAAGATACTCAGTTATCCAGCATCAAGCAAAGGCCACCCCAGATACTCAGGTGCTGTACCCTATATTCAATCTAGGAGTCTATTAATTAGGAACTGATTACCCCAGATTATAAATGGAAATAAAAGAGCAATATATTAAATTGCAGAATGTTCTTCCCAGCTTGCCTCTGAACGATTTGATCTTGAGCACATACATTTTCCTGGACTTTTTATCTCTGCAGTTGTTAATGAAGTCAGAGTTTGTAAAAAGCCTCTTTATTTAGTCATGGGCTAATTACTTAAAATTAGCAAATCACTTGCTAAAATTATCGTTTTACATGTATCTGAGTGAAATCAAGAGGTAAATCGGGAGAAAGAAAAATCAATCACTATATCGATCTCCCTTAAATCTCAAAATCTTATCAGATAACACACAGATTTTCACATTTGAAAAATTAGTTGAGCTCTTCAATGCAAAGTGATCTGTAAAACAAGAGAGGGCTGTGGAACTAAGCAGACTCTGAGATCAGCACAGAGCCAGCTCTACCTCCTGTGCCACATGGCAGCTCTTTTCATCAAAGGGTCTGAATTTTGGATGTGGTACCTTGCAGGGAAGGTGGCCTGAGAGACAGGTCGCTGGTGTGACAACCTTTATACTAGTTTGAGCAGAAGGTCATTATGGAACCCACATTCTCTTGGAGCTGTATGTGCTCCTTAAATTATCTGCAGCATCAGTGAAGAGGAGCCATACTTTAAGTTAATACAGAAGAACGAAAATCTGGTGCTTGAATGTTTAAATGTACATTGCATACCTTTTTTTTCATTTTGAAGAATTTTGTTCATTTTTTTTTGCAAATTTTCAGATCCAAAGCAACATATAGGGATATTGCATACCTTTTTTGTTTAGATTTAAATAGAAAGCAAAATGTAGTTATTTCACATGTGTGCATCTGTGTTTGTTTACATACACGGAGAAGTGTTTCCTACATATGCATCCATCCAAAGGATGCACAGAATCGCTTCCTTATTCTCATCTTTTCAAATGTTTTTGGGAGTTTCTGTTTTGGCTCAGTGATAACAAAACCGGCCAGTATTCATGAGGTTGAGGGTTTGATCCCTGGCCTTGCTAAGTAGCTTAAGGATCCCGAGTTGCTGTGGCTGTGGTGTAGGCCATCCCCTACAGCTCTAATTCGACCCCTTGCCTGCGAACTTTCATATGCTGTAGAACTTCCATATGCTGCAGGTGAGGCTCTAAAAAGAAAAATAAGATAAAAAAATAAAACGTTTTTAAAGCTTACACTCTAGTTTTTTTTAGAACTTCAACTAGTTATTATAGGTTCTTATTTTAGACATTGGCACAACATCTATTATTGTACATTTCTAAGCCTTTAGTTTTTTATTTTTGAATATAGTAGCCTTATTTTTTTATTTTATTAATCTTTGCTTCTGCTATAGGGAAAAGAAATATGATGCAGGAATATCACTTTTTTTGTGTGTCCATCTCTGAAATGATTGTTTCCTGCCAGCACTTGGAAATGGAGATTGTCTCTGGCAAATAAACTTCTATGGGGGTCTCCCTTTAGCGGTGTTTATCAGCTGCATGGTAATGAGGCCATTTCTATGTAAATATAATCAGTATTTGATAGTGGTTAAGAAAGCTTCTAGATTAAATGATTTTCGTGGTTCCTTGATTAACATACTTTATGAAACCATTACCCTGTGCGCTACCATTGCACATTTGGAAATAGCTCAGATTCAAGTCTTAGGTCGTTCTGAAGAAGTATGACCTTCTTTCTGGGGAGAAATTAGGCACGTACTCCAAAGCCAAGACATTCAAGATACACTTTTTGATACACAATTATTCATCTATTTAACATTCAACAGTGGATACAGTTACCCTCCACTCTTGCAAGCTTTGCTCTGGGTGTGTATATTCCACCCCAGCTATGAGCAAGGAAAAACAAGGTCCCCAGCATCTCACAGAATATCTGTTCTAATGGAGAAAGGCAGTCAGCTGTGAATACAAATGCTGTTCTTTTAGTGACAGAAGAAGAGGAGCGTGTATGGGGCTTCTTCCACTGGGGTGATCAAGGGGGTCTTTCTGAGCTGACATTTGCTGAGACCCTGTTGATTAGAAAAGGTAAGCTGAGTGAAGATGATAAGGTGAGTGATCAGGGAGAGCAAAGAGCAAAAGCAGGGTCTGGATGAGGGAATGAGGAGGGATGTTCAAGGCGCCCGAGTGCCGATGAGACTGGAGCAGAGGACAGTAGGAGCCGTGAGGACAGAGTGGGAGGCAGGGGTGTTACCGTTAGGGCCATTGTGTGAGGTTACCGGTGTTGCTAGACTTAGCAAATAAAAATGTAAGAAACTGGTTATCTGAAATTAAAAAAAATAGTGTAAGTATATCCCATGCAATAGTTGGTATTTTACAATTGATCTAGCAACTCTATTAAGTAGGGTTCTGGTATCAATTCCAAAGTAGGGAAAGTTCCCACCCACTAAGCAGTTCTCCAGAGACCAAGTGAGTGTCCTGTGATTCAACTCGTTTTGATATTATCTACCTACAGCGTCATATTCCATAGGTTAAGTTTCTGTCCTACAAGACTGCACCGCCCCCTCCCAGCCTCCCTCAGAAGCCAGTCTTAAGTCCAGATTGTTACTTTGCATCTGACCCAGAGGCTGCAGTTTGCGAGTTCCCATCACCCTCTTCCTCAGACTTGAGATGTCAGTTGTGAGTTTAGTTTGTTACCTATACCTGCGGCATTTGGACGTTCCCAGGCTAGGGGTTGAATCGGAGCAGTAGCCGCTGGCCTCTGCCACAGCCTCAGCAATGCCAGATCTGAGCTGCATCTGCGACCTACACTGCAGCTCACGGCAGTGTCGGATTCTTAACGCATTGAACGAGTCCAGGGATCGAGCCTGTGTCCTCATGGGTGCTAGTCAGATTCATTTCCACTGAGCCGTGACTGGAACTCCTATGATAAATATTCTGGGTGCACATTCTTTTATTCATTCATTTGTTATGCCAGGTAATGTTCAGACAGGAAAGGAGACACTGCTCTATTTCAGGGGCGATGAATTTCAGATAGGAATCTGTGGCTTATACAAATGTTAGAGGCTTTGAGGGAGCAAAGACTGGGGATGATACACAGAGATCTCAGCCTAAAGCTTTGAAGCAAATGGTTTGCGGAGCTCACTGCTGTGGTTCTCCGGTCTCTGGGAAACATGTACCAACTCCCTCGGTAGTCGTGAAGCTTGTTTTTCATGAGCTCATCAGGAAGCTACTGTGAACTTTGAAAGTAAATGTATGGTTACTGAAAGGGAGGGTGCCAGGGGGAGTGGGAGGGACGGACTGGGGGTCTGCGACCGGCCTGTGCACACTGAGGTATGTGGGATCATTGGCCAGTGCGGACCTGCCGTATAATACAGGGAGCTCTAGCCAGTATTCTGTGGTCATCTATGTGGGAAAAGAACCTGAATGAGAATGGATGTGTGTACATGTATGCCTGAATCACTTTGTTGTACAGCAGAAATTGTTACAACCTTGTAAATCAACTATACTTCAATAAAACTTTAAGAATTGAAAAAAAATCACAGTGGGGAAAAAAAAAAGGGAAGCAGCTGTGAAATATCTCTGCTTGCTTATCTGGCTGCAGCTACCCCAAGGGAATAAAGATTTCTCTGTCTTTCTTTCACCTTCCAGATCTTAGAGTTGTGTTTGTTGATGGCCAGTTCGAGTCTAGAACTGTATGGGGACAGGGATTGGGGATACAGTCCTTCACATCGCCTTTGTGAAAGAGAAGACAGCTGTGAAGGCTGGTAGCGGTTCATTCCCTACTAAACACCAGATTAAAGTAGTCTGACCAAGCTGCAGGAAGGTGGTTATTGTGTACCAAGCTGACAACAGACAAGTTAGCACCCTCGCTCATTCGCAGTTGGCAACTAGAGGAAGCCCCTAGGTCTGAACGTCACACATTTGTCCCCCTCTCTACCGAGTTCCTTTCTGAGGCCGTCAAGTTGACATTTGATGTCATTAACTTGAATAAAATACCTTCTAGCCCTGGTTTGAAAGAAGTCGTAGTCGTCTCTTAGCTTTTCATAAATCCTGAAGACCACAAGGTCAGAAGTAAAACAGAAAAACTGTCCAGTCCTTACCTGAATTCTTAAAGAGCTAAAAAAAAATCTTTTTTATAAGGATAATACTTGACACACACATGAAGCAACTAGTATTTGGCATAGATGTTATTTAACTGTCACGAAATGTCATACCTGAAGGCACAGAGAAACATCTGGATGAAGAGTTACCACATTTACAGCTGCAAAGGATAGAAAAACGCCTGCATTTTTAGACTGTAAAATGGTAGAATGTGGTATCTCTTATTTGCATGTGGTTCACACAGGGAAACAGCAGCCAGTCTTGGTATTCTGGGTCCAAAAGATAGAAGATAGGAATTAGAGACCAATATAAAATTTAGAAGCTCTGGGGAGTGAAGGTCAAAGATGCCACTACTGAAAGTCAGGATAGCCCACACAGAGCTCTTGACCAAAAGCTTCAAAGCAAGTGGGAGGCTGTCATGAATGAGCTAAAATAACTATTAATGAAGTAAACTAGTTGGCAATGCAGTAATGTAAATAAGCTATTAATAAGATAAGCTGCCATGGAAAACCCACTGCAACAAAACCCATGGTATAGTGCCAGTTCTGAAGTAGTCACGTGAACTCCCACCCACCCATTTTGTTAAATTATTTTATTATAGTGTTTCAAATGGAATATCTCTAAGGCTGCCTCTTAGATTGCCTATAGCTCTCTCTGTATTAGGACTAAACTCAGAGATCCAGGAATGGCTGCAGTTTTTCTCTGGCGTGACAGCTCAAGATGGTCAGTGGCTTCCTGGCCAAGTGTGTTAAGAAGGATTCTGGGTGTACACGAGCTCAGCATGAAAGACTGCTTGGTTGCAGAGTTCCCTCTTTGGCACGGTGGTATTGGCAGCATCTTTGCAGCACTGGGATGCAGGTTCATTCCCTGGCCTGGCACAGTGGGTTAAGGATCTGGCATTGCCAGAGCTGTGGCTTAGGTTGTGATTGTGGCTGTGATCTGATCCCTGGCCCGGAAACTCCATAGGCTGCAGGGTGGCTGAAAAAGAAGGAAAAAAAAGACTTTTTGGTTTGATGTGTAGTGGTTATTGTGGTGCAGAAGTGGCTACTCTGTCTTGCCTTCTACATGTTTGCCCTCTGTGACTTCCCACTTGGATCCCCCTACCTTCCAAGTAGAGATGATTCTTTCCTGCTAGGCTCTATGTGACATGTTAATTTAGTATCAGCGTTCCTATGTCTTTGATAGCCTGAACTTTAAAATGCCTTTGTACCTGTAACAGACAGAATACAATATGATGTCCAAGACACATAAGAGATCGCTTTGTTTCTTAGATCTTGGAAATCTTTTCCTATCTTGCACACATGACAGATTGTAGAGATAGCAACAGAGACCCCCCCTGGGGTTTCTTATCAGGATGGGTGAGTAAAGGTCTGGCCCCCTGTGAGACTCAGTCTAATAAAGGTGGAGCCAATTTCAAACAACGTTATTAAATTTGAGGCTGGGATCTCTTACCTTCCCCATGCTGCCATTTATTATCTGCTAAAATCACAGCAAGCCACAAGACCAAAGGAGTTGATTGGAATTACTCAGTAAATAACATTTGATGAAAAGAAAATTAGGTGGTAAAGAGACCCTTGAGAAATTAGAAAATAGCCTTCTAGGCTTTCAACCTATTTATCAGTCAAGAAGGCATTGCATAATACAGCAGGCCTAAGAACCTTCAGCAACCTGCTTCCAGGTCCCCAAAATACTGAATGAAATAGTTGAATAGTCCAGCTTGAGGAATTGTTCAAAGTGGAGTTAAAATAAGCTTTGATTAAAGAAGAAAAAAAGAAAGCTAATCTTCAAGTTTAACAGAAAGGCTTAAAAGATCCATTACAAGCAACATGAATTATTCAGGCCGGGGTTATTATGACTTGCCTTTTCTACACATAAGGCTTAAATGTCTGATCCCAAACCCAGTGCAAATAAATTGATTTATACCAGTGGAGCCATGCTTGGGCGAGAAAAAAAGACGAGCCTATTTTCCTTAGTGCCCTGGCTTTGTTTTCTATAACACTATGTAGTGAACTTTGAGCCCCAGGCATTTTTGTTAGTGGAATAGGACAGGAGAGAAGAGATGTCATGCTACAGCCTTTTGTTGGGGCAAATAAATTCTTCTGGAAATATCACCACTAAATCACTTCTGCATATAACCTCAGGTACCCCCATGGAGCAAAGCAGTAAAACTGCACCTGTGTGCTCCTTCAAGTACATAGCAGGGTGGGTGAAAAATATTCTCTTTCCAGATCATGATATTAAATTTTTTGATTAGAGCAAATAACAACAGCCATCCTGTTACTTTTCTTCTATGAAGCCCCATCTTTTCCAGGATGACTTCACTAATTCTCCCCAGTATAGCTCCCTGTGCTCTCTAAGTTCTCCTAATAGTTTGTACATCGCTCTCTGTCCTGTTTTAAGAAGCATCATGTAGTAAACAGAGCATGAGCTTTAAAATCAATCCCACCCTCAGTTGGGTAAGTTACCTGTTGTCTCTGAATTTTTTCATTGTTTATATATAGGCTTTGTGTGATAATGGAATTTTGCCATCATGGGATAATGGCAGTTGCCCAATATATGAGAATATTTTTCAATGTATTACACTAAGATCTTAGGAACAGAGGTCATGACTTGGTATACCTCCCACATGGGACACATTCAGCTATGTGATAGGCACAGAGAAGATACTTTTTGAGTGAAAGATCTATATGGTTTGGATGTCCTTACAAGAAACTAGTTTTTTTTTCCCCCACTGTGTTCCCATATAACTTCAGGCATTCTTCTCTCAAATCCTTCTTTGCCTCATGTTTCAGAGTTTGTCTACATGTCCTTTTTTTTTTTTTTTTGTCTTTTTGCTTTTTATGTAGAGCCGCACCCGCAGCATATGGAGGTTCCCAGGCTAGGGGTCTAACAGGAGCTGTAGCTGCCAGCCTTCACCACAGCCACAGCAACGCCAGATCTGAGCCGCGTCTGCGACCTACACCACAGCTCATGGCAACGCCGGATCCTTAACCCACTGAGCAAGGCCAGGGATCGAACCCGCAACCTCATGGTTCTTAGTCGGATTCGTTAACCACTGAGCCATGAAGGGAACTCCTCTACATGTCCTTTTGATTGCCACAAGTAGCTTCCTGAGCCCTTGCCCTTTCATATCCATCGTATCTGACACACTGCAAGTAAACCAGATTGGTTAGCTGAGTGAGAGAAGGGAGGATGGATAAATGAGGGGTTGGATAGTTAGAGGGAAAGCCTAAAAGTTAAGTTCTAGTCCTAAATGGAGCATGTGTTTTTTTGTGCGTGTGCTAATTTATTGTTTGTGCTCACTGCTCCTTTATACTTGTGCTACTATATTATTTATCCATTTATCAAAAATTGACTGAATTCCAATGTTCAGGGTAACTTGTTAAGGATACAGAGAAGAATCAGAGAGAAAGAGAGAGAGATGGATTACTCAAGGATTCATAGTTTCCCGGGGAAAGTAGAACATGGGATACAACAGAATAGATTGTAAATTCAAATGATGTTACTGCAACTAAAAATACTTACTGGGTTCTCAGGATTTCTCACTTGAGATCAAACTACTTACTGTCAACTCAAGATTCTCCACAATTTCTACCACGAATTCCACTTCTACCCTGTTCTAGCCAGTTCCACTAATTCCTCTCCTCCAGAAACGTGGTCTCTTTGCCTCTTCTATCCTCTGTCTGAAAACTCTCCCCATCAGTCATCTCTACACAATGTAACCTTCTCCACATCCTTTAAAGACCAGCCCCAAAGCCACTTCCTCTTTGGATTATTCCCTGAGTTCCTCAGCCCCAAACAATCTTTCTCTCCTTTAAATGGTTTAAGTACAATCTACTCATTTTTGATAGTGGAAAGGGAAATAGAAAAGATATTTAAATTTTGCCAACTGAGATGAGTAGGATGCTTAAGTCAATGAGCAGGAAGGGAGTCTGGGGAGTACTATTCACCTGCATGTGGTGGCTTTGACAAGATGCCTGGCCAGCACTGGGGATTCCTGCCTGGAGCTCAGGAAAGGCCATGCCAGTGGCATGGGGTTGGGTCTCAAGCAGAGAGGTGGAAGTGGAAATCTGAAATGAATGGCATTGGCAGGAAAGAATAAGTATGAGACTGAGCACAGAGACTTGAGGAACACCTATTGGCTTAAAGGATAAAAGAGAGACTTCTGAAAGAAATTACAGGAAATCTCTGCAACATGGAATAGAAACTATCTTATAAAAACAAGGAATTCGAGAAGTTAGGTTTAAAAAGAGATAATAAAAAAGGAAAGATGCTGATACCATCTATTTTGTGGGGAATCATCTTTGTCCTTGAGACTTAGGATATGTGCAAATTGATATTATCATATGCCAGTATAATCACTATCGGGTCGTGTTGCAGCACAACTGTAAGGCCATGAAAAAAGAGCAAGTGTTTCCTGGAATGAGTTCTCAAAAGCAGATCCATCCAAAGTTTTATATGCAAAAATTGAAATTCCTTGGTAGAATATTTTGGAGTCTCTTAGAAGAATTGATCAAAGCTAAATGGAAAAAAACTTATCATGAGGATAAGAGATTTCTTTGTTAATTTTTTATCCCTGCTAGGTTTCTAGTGATCACATATGAGCATGTTCCAGATTTTACTGAATTACTAATTAGTAAGGATTATGAATACAGATTATATGCACAAGATAAAATAAGTCAGTGACTGCAAATGACTCTTCAAAGCTAAGATATTGCAAGATTGAAAAGAGAAACCTTGGAAACAGGGAAGAAAAACCCTGTCTTAGGTTAAACATGTGATGGGCAGTCGTTACATTGAAATTGAGTCAACTTAGTGAATCATCAACCCAAGGGCCTCTGAAAGGGTGACCAATAAACACTGTAATTTGAAGACTGAATTATTTACTCTTGTAACTTTGCTGTGAGATAAACTACCTATAGACGTGTAAAGAAGTATTTCAGTGAAGGACAGAAATGGACTTGAATCCACAGATTTCTGTTTTGTTCTCAAATGTAAAGGGATAGCCCTTTCCTTTGCTAACCACCAAAGCCAGCTGAAGAAAGACTGAAATGGGTTTAAAGCCCTGAGGTATGTAGAGTAGACTAGACAATGGGTATGGGAGATGGGGTTCATAAGACACTACCTGGGTAAGCCACAGACCCTTGTAAAGAGGGGCATAGAGATTAAAAACTGTGGTGATGTGCATGAAAAGATGTCCAGCATTACTTATCACTTGAGAAATGCAAATCAAGCCCACAATCAGATACCACTTCGCTTTCATTAAAATAGCTACTATCAAAACAAAAACAGCAGTTCCCATTGTGACTCAGTAGGTTAAGAACTTGACTAGTGTCCATGAGGATGTGGGTTCAATCCCTGGCCTCACTCAGTGGGTTAAGGATCAGGCATTGCTGCAAGCTGTGGTGTAGGTCACAGATATGGCTTGGTTACAGGTGTCGGCTGTGGTGTCGGCTGGCAGCTGCAGCTCTGTTTTACCCCTAGCCCAGGAGCATCCATATGCTGCAGATGCAACCCTAAAAAGGAAAATAACAAGTGTCGGTGAGAGAGTAGGGAAATTGAAACCCTTGTGCACTGTTGGTGAGAGAAGACAATAAGGCAGTTCCTCTAAAGATTAAAAATACTTTGGAATGGATCAGCAATGAGATCCTACTGTATAGCCCTGGGAACTATATCTAGTCACTTATGATGGAGCATATGGAGGATAATGTGAGAGAAAGAATGTATATATGTATGTGTGACTGGGTCACTTTTCTGTACAGTAGAAAATTGACAGAACCAGATATAATGGAAAAAATAAAAATCATTTAAAGAAAAAAATTATTATTTTATATTGGAATTACACTTCTGTCCATTGATGGATGAATGGACTTTCGTAAATGTGGTACAGACATATCATGAAACATTATTCAGCCTTAAAAAGGAAGGAAATTCTAGGAGTTCCCATTGTGGCTCAGCAGTTAGTGAATCCAACTAGCATCCATGAGGACACAGGTTCAATCCCTGGCCTCATTCAGTGGGCTAAGAATCCAGTGTTGCCATGAGCTGTGGTGTAGGTCACAGACATGGTTCGGATCCCAAGTTGTTGTGGCTGTGGCGAAGGCCGGCGGCTACAGCTCTGATTGGACCCCTAGCCTAATACGTGGATGAACCACTAGGACATTATGGTAAGTGAAATAAGCCAGTGGCAAAAAGACAAATACTGTTATGATTCCACTTATATGAAGTACCTAAGGTAGTCAGATTCATAAAGACAGAAAGTAGAATGGTGATTCCCAGCCACTGGAGAGAAGGGTTATGGAGGGTTACTGGATAGAGTTGAATGGATAGAGTTTCAATTTTGCAGGATCAAAGTGTTCTGGAGATTGTACAATGATGTGAATGTACCTAGTTCTACTGAACTGTACACTTAAAATGGTTAAGACACTAAATTTTAAAAACTTGTTATTGAAGTACAGTTGACTTACAATGCCATGTCAATTTCTGCAGAGTGACTCAGTTATACATATATATACATTCTCTTTTAGACAACATGAAATTTACCGATCCTAATGATAAGTTTTATGTTGTCTATTTTAGCACCATTTTTAAAAAGTTTTAGGTGCTCCTGGTGTCCTAGCAGTTATGGATTCAGCGTTGTCACCTCTGTAGCTTGTGTTTGATCCATGGCCTGGAAACTTGCACATGCCATGGGTGTGGCAAAAACATGTAAATGGTGATGATATGACTAGTAATTCCTTTGATGGCTATTGAGTGTATACTAAGGACCAGGCATTGGAGAACATGGCAACTCATCATACAGAATTTCTAACCCCATGAAATTGGCATTCTAGTGAAGGAAGACAAAATAAATTCAATATACTGTATTAGATGGAGAAAAAAGCTCTGGAGAAAATAGAGGGGATAAGAAGTGTCAGAAATTAGAGTGGACTGGGAAGACCTCACCTCCAAGGTGACATCTGAGGAGAAGCCTGGCAGTAGGAGACATGGAGATGACAGGAGGGAAATCAGTCCACACAGAAGTAGCAGTGCCTCAGAGCCAGTCTGCTGTGTTGAAGAGGCAACCAGGAAGCCACTATGATTGAATTTGAATGAGGTATGTGATGAACAGACCTGAAAGAAGACCGAGGCAGAAGTGCCAAAGAGATATGTCCAGTGTCTTGGATGAAGGTGATAAAAGCATAGAGAGCAAGAAAGTGTCATCTTCAAAGGAGAGTTAACAATGTTTGTTGATGGATTAGGTGGAAAAGTGTGCCAAAAAAAAAAAAAAAAGAGAGGAGGAAGTTCTGTTGTAGCACAGCAGAAACAAATCTGACTACTATCCATGAAGATGTTGGTTAGATCCCAGGCCTTAGTCAGTGGGTTGGAGAGCTGGTGTTGACGTGAGTTGTGGTGTAGGTCGCAGAAGTGGCTCGGATCTTGCATTGCTGTGGCTGTGGCTATGGCCATGGCATAGGCCAGCAGCTGTAGCTCTGATTCAGCTCCTAGCCTAGGAACTTCCATGTGCCCTAAAAAAACAACAGCCAAAAAGAGAGGAGTCAAGAATGGCTAACACAATGGTTCTCAGCCAGGGGTGCTTGGGCCCTGAAGGGGACCTAGGTCAATGTCTCAAAGTGTTGGGTGTCACTGTTGGAGAGAGGGAGCATTTTGCTGCTGCCATCTAGTGGGTGGAGGCCAGGGATGCTAAAGACAATTCAAAGCATAGGACCTCCCTGACAGCAAAGAATTACTGGTCAAATTCAACTGGCCCAATTATATTGGGAAACCCTACTGTAAGTTGTTAGGCCTAAATAATTAGACTACATATCAAAGAAAGCTAGGTTCAGGTTATTTATTTGAGGTCAAGATTGGGAAACAGAATAATTACAGTAATGGCTAACTTTTACTAATATGCATGCTACCTCAGGGATTGTAGGTAACACATTAGATGATCCCCTCTAATTGTCAGAATAATGCTATGAGGGATGCTTTAACATCCCCCAGTATATAGGTGGGAACATAGATGGTTTGCAGTGCATAGAGGTGCTTGGATTCAGCCAAGGTCTGAGGACTCTGAAGCTCAGAGGCCTATGTCACAGACACTTCCTAGATCCATATTTCCAAGTAAAGCCCATCAAAAGGTATGTGTGTGTGTGTATACACATATATACATATATCTGCACACACACATATAGAGTGTGTGTATATATATATCTACACACATATACATAGTATTTTATACATTTTTCCAATGCAGGAGTCCACTAACATGGAACAGTAGTCTGCACGAAGTTGCCACAGTGAAGGTGGCAGGTTATTCTTTTAGCTGCAGAAGACGATAAGAATGGTGAGTCTCACCATCAAAGATCTGGAAACCTGCATCTGGCTTTCCTACTTAAGGAGCAGATTCCAGACCTCCTCTCAGTGTCCTTTTTTTTTCTGGCCTCCCAGTTACCTCCTAACTCACCAAAGCCCGTAGCCACCTGGATAATTTTTACATTTGGAAGAGAAATGATTAAGAACAAACAAGATGATTTCCCAGGAACTCAGATAGACAGCAGTGTGGGTGTATGTTGTTATTTGTTGACATGTTATTTGTTGAGGTGCTGGCTGGGAATGGGCTGGGGAGAGGGGAGGGCAGCGAGGTTAAGCATTAGACAGACAATGACAGCCAGAGGACCGTGCCTAATATGTAACCCTCCTCCAGGATGGAAAACAAAGGCAAAAGGAATCCTTTCCGCACACAGTGATAAAGGGGGCAGCAGGGGCAGTGTTTCTGTTGCTCTGCATTTCCACAGCTTCCCAGGCATTTTGAACCACGTTTAGCGGGGAATGAAAGGAAATGGCAGGCAAGAAAGAAACACTGAGCACATTCTGTTGCTGCCACTACACCATCTGCTTTCAGACCACTGACTCTTTCTTAATTACTTTACTCTTCCTTAATTATTTTACTCTTCCTTTGCTTTTCTGTACATGCTGTGAATGATGAGCAGTATTTGACAGACAGGGCTTGCTTTTAGACTCTGGGTGAAACTCCCTGGTCCATCCTCCATCAGTGACAGATTAGCTTTTCACCCTCCCCTCTCCCCGACTGGCAAGTAGCAGACACACTGAATAAATAAGAAGTAAATTTAATAGACCCACCTAACTCTGTGTACTTCAAGGCTCAGACAGACTCGTCTTCCTCCATGGTGCCTGCCTGTTAGATCTCCATTCAGATCTTTCCCCCTGATTCCCATCACACCTACAGCCTGTGCTGTGCATTCATTCAGGAAAAAAAAAAAAGTTTATGGAGCACTATAGATGTGCTTGTTACTGTGTTAGGAGCTGAGGATACAGCAGTGACAGACAAAAACCTCTGCCGTCCTAGAGCTGACTTTCCAACCTATATTATTTTCAAATACTTCTCCAAACACTGGTTGAATTTCTGTGTATTTATTTGCCTCTGCAAGTGGGCTGTAAATTTTTTTAAAGCGTAGACTTAAATTCATTCGGGGGTTACCCTGTGCTTTGAATATTGTGTTTTCAGAACAGTCGGAGCTCATTAAATGTTTGTATCAGAATTCAGGGACAGAGTCATCTTCAAATCCTGGCAGCATTATATGCACGGGAACTCTGTTGCCGCTGTTGCTGGCCTGTTCTGGATGGAGGATTATTTCCACTAGTTAGCAAGTTAAAGTACCCACAAAGGGTGAGTTCATGAAATAAATAGCATCATGCTTTCTCTGCATACAGAAGAGACTTGTGGTTGCCAAGGCGGGGAGAGGGGGAAGGAGTGGGATGGACGGGGAGTTTGGGATTGGTAGATGCAAACTATTCCATATAGAATGGATAAGCAATGAAGTCCTACTGTACAGCACAGGGAACTATATCCAATCCCTTGGGATAGACCGTGATGGAAGGTAATTTAGGAAAAGGAATGTATGTATAGGCATGACTGGGTCACTTTGCTGTACAGCGTAAATTGGCACAACATTGTGAATCAACTATACTTTAAAAAACGTAAAAAAAAATCATCTCTAGTCTTAGAAAACACCACAGCTGGAGGGGGGAAATTGCAAAATGAGGCCAGCACCCTTAGGTAATGGAGGATTAAGTTGGTGCCTGCCGTTCATGTTTTTCATCTCGTGTAAACTCTCGAAGCTAGGTCTGTCCCTGAAAAGTGGAAATTTGCCGAGTGAACTGTGACGTGAGTGTTACTCATGTCTCATGGGATCACGTGTGGTGCAAGTTTAAGATGCTGTGATTGTCATCGGCAGTTGCTTGTGTCTTTAAGCAGAGCAAAGCCGGTGGTTTCATAGTAGTTCAGGCAGCTTCTTGCATGAAGAACACTTGGTCTAAGAGTTGCTGTAATAGAAAAAGAGAGAACCATTTGGAAAGCCCAGATCTCAGTGTGACCTTGTTAGCATCTATCTATGAAATATCACTTAGGAGAAGGCTTTTGAGGAGCAACCACTACCATGAAAACCAAATTCTCCATCTGCCTGCTAATATTTTAGATACAGCATTGTCCACCCTAATTAAACAAAGTTTAAAAATGCAACTGTCTCTATTGAAAGTCATGCATTACCTCTAAGAGAAAAAAATAATTTATTTTGAAATCTCCTGCAGACTTTATTTTATTTATTTATTTATTTATTTATTTGCCTTTTTGTCATTTTTAGGGCCGCAGCCGAGGCATGTGGAGGTTTCCAGGCTAGGGGTCATACCAGTGCAGTAGGTGCTGGCCTAGACCACAGCCACAGCAACGCAGGACCCGAGCTGTGTCTGCAACCTACACCACAGCTCACAGTCACCACAGTTAACACCAGATGGTTAACCCACTGAGCAAGGCCAGGGATTGAACCCGCAACCTCATGGTTCCTAGTCAGATTCATTAACCACTGTGCCACGACAGGAACTCCTCCTGCAGACTTTAAATGCTTAATTTATTCCTGACCAGGCCATCCTAGGTAAATCCACGTTTTTGTCATCTAGTCCCATTTGTATAAGAGAAAATATCTTAAACGCCAAATTCATCTCGTCAGAGATTTTTTTTATTTATTTGAGGTATTTGCTGTCAAAAAGAAACATTAAATTTGTATCAAATGATGGAAGTTCTAAAGTTACATTTTTAGTCCTAAGTAGTATATTTAATGTAGAGTTTTGACAGATGACCATATAAAAGTTTTATATATGAATAATCTTTCTTTTTATTTGTACCTTACCTAGTTTTGCTTCAGATGTTCCCAATGAGTAACCTCTCTTTTTCTACTCCATTGGCCCCATAAGAACATATTCAAATTTAACTTAGCTCCAAAATTGTCTTTGCATGCTGGTCCAATGTTAAGTGCTGTGGAGGAATACCAACCTAAGACGAGAACTCTGGTTGCTTTGAGAGCGATTTCTCTAGTGACTTAATAAAACTGGAATCCAAATAGCCATAAAACCTATAGTTCATCTTTGAACAACATGTTTTCAATAGTAAAGAGGCAATACTGCACCATCCGTGCTGTTTGCCCCAGATGTGATACCATGGATTTTGAAAAACCAGGGATGAGGAGGAACCACAGATAGGGAGGAACAACTATAAGGTACAGGCCGATTTTCCAGCCCTAGGGGGTAGGTGCCCCTATCCCCAGCATCGTTCAAGGGTCAACTGTGTACTCTTGGGGCTGTCATGATAAAGAAATAATTGTGCTCCGAACTGATCTGAGGTTACAAAACAAGTTGCCTAACCTTTGCATTTGTGTATTCATACACTGATTTATTTTCAAATCGACCTGTTTTCACAAGTTGCCTCCCCTTAGTTCCTGTTTCCTGCGGCAGTTTGCCCATATTTTCGTTTTTGGATTTATCATATTGTACTGTGATCGTTTGTTAAATAAATGTTTTAAATTACCCACAGGTCAGAGGCTGTCTTTCTCCTTCCTGTTCATTTTTGCATCCACAGTACCTAGTAGTACACTTGGCACAAAGGCAGATTCATTGCATTTTTATCGTATATATACTTCAAATGTCCTGAGTTCATATCTATCAATAAGAGTTCTGATCATAACTCACTTCTTTCTCACTACAAGGACAGATTCAGAATGCGAAGATCGTTTTCCTACTTCTTAAATCAGGAGTAGGCTTTTGAATAAGAGTTGGTTGGTTTATGGCGGTCGCCTAGAGTTATTATAAGTGAAAACAGACTTCTCCCCTGACTTAACTTCATACATTCAAACTGGAATGTCTGTCCCACATCTATTTGATGTTTTCATTGTATTTTTTTTTCTCATCTCTTTCTCGGTATCTCATATGTATAATAATGGGATTCTTTTTTTATTCTCCTTCCTGTGGTTGCCTTGAGCTCCGCTGCCTTTAGGAGTACATTTGTATTCAGAGGCTCCAATTGTAAATAATTTCAACAGGATGAAGCTCTTTAATCCTATTTTATATCTAAAAGGCATGCTCAACACTATCTCCTGCCATCTCTTGAGAATCTAATTTCCCAAGGTTATATTTCTGAGACGAATGGAAATTCCTCAAAACCTAGAGTTCAAAGTTAAGTATCAAAATCAAACAAAGCCCAGACAATCCAGGCTGAGACTGATTTGTGTGGCCATAAACAGCAACAAAATCTTCCAGTGGCTATTGGTATAATAACTATGATTATGGCTTAGCAAAGTCAAGTTTCTCTCCTCTGGCCCTAAGCATTTGGAGCTTTTTTCCTAAAGAGAATTTTTCGAGAATATAACGTCCATAATAAAAACCACAGGATGTGATAGCAGATATCCATGTAACTCCTAGGTAGCCAAACAGTAGGACACAATTTGAGAATAAATTCAGTTAGGAATCAAAGTGTCATTACTGAGATAGCAATCTAGCATCTAGGTGGAAACTCATTGAGTATAGCTCATGGAGGAGGCTTCTCATCACCTGCTACTAATTTTCGTGACCAACATGCCAAGGTTAAGGGGTCTTTTCTAAGCAATTTTTTTTTTTTTGGGTCCATGAAATACAGAGATGCAGAAATAAATGTGATTTTTTTAAGTAAATGTAATGAAAATTCAAAAATAAGGGTGTTCCCATTGTGGCTCAGCAATAATGAACCCAACCAGTATCCATGAGGTTGCGGGTTCTATTCCTGTTCTTGCTCAGGGGGTTAAGGATCTGGCATTGCCCTGGGCTGTGGTGTAGGTCGAAGACATAGCTCGGATCCCATGTGGCTGTGGCATAGCAAAAAGCAAGAAAGCAAAAAAAGAAAGAAAAAGAAAATTAAAAAATATAAATAAATAAAGCAGGTAAAAGACCCTCAAGCTGCTGGTTTACTGAAGCTTCCAGTAATTCTAAAATCACTAATTGATCAAGACACTTTGTAATTCCTTACAAGCACCCTCACTTCCTATTGGATTTTAAAAATACTTTTAGGGCAATTGGGTCTTTCTTCTTATATTCTTAGGAAGCATATATTCATGACTGACCAGCCTAACAGAAAGATCTAAAAGCACTTTACCACATTTCTGGGGGCTATTAATCAATTTTCCTATATCTATTTTTTATTGAGAGTTTCCAGTGATGTAATGGTAATGAGTTAGTTATTTCTGGGTCATGTGGAAAATGAGAATTAAAACTGCCTGCCCTTCAGTATAATCAGTATAGATAAACATAAGAATTACATGCCACAAAGAAGCAGCTTTCATTCTTAAAGTCTGGGATGAGATGTAAACCAAACACATACAAATCTACAAATATAACCTACTCTAGTCCTTTAGTCCCTTGTCTAACCCTTAAACTATAAATACAATGGCAGGAAGGAAATAAAAATCCACATAAAATAAATATTTAATAAGGGAGTTGGGGAACATAAACAATAAGACTAAAGGGTTTTTTTCAGATGAAGTTGCTGTAACACTCTGATTTCTAAATATGCAGATTCCATTTCCTCAGGAGTTTGAAACATCTCTGTAATTAGGGATGGAAGAAAAGATGCCATTTCTGTGTCATTCTAGACATATAACAAGACTGAGGAACTATTTCTCCCTGAAAGGGTCTTGACTTTTAACTATCCACTGTCCAGAGACCGTTGGTCTTTGCTCAGAATGCATCCTGTGGAAAGGATTCTGCTGCCCTCTACTGTCACGCAAAGAAGGGGACACAGAGGAAGAGAAAACCTAAGCCCCGGAGAATGAGAAATGATGGGAGCCTCTCAGCACCAGAAGGCCAGACAAGTCCACACATCCCCTTCTGCGGGAAAAGACCCTTATAAAGGCCCTTGGGCAACAAGCCATCTGGTCTTTGACCTTAACTGGAGGATGTGGTACAAATGAGAAGGGAGCTAAGGAAGCTTTGAAAAGCCAGGGCTGGGGGATGAAGAGTCCATCTAGGTGAGCAAAGTTTTTTTCTTTTTTTAGTTGGGCATTGTTCAAAAAGTTGGTGATAAGAAAACACAGAAACACATTCCACCATAATAAAGCAGAACAAGAGAGGAAACAGTACCGTTCAACATGCTCTAAGAAGGAAAAATAGAACAGAATAAAGGTACATGGGGTGGTAAAGGTACTGTCTACACAGCGTGGTGGGGAATACTCCTCTCACGAAGTCAAGGATGAAATGAACCAAACCATGGGAACATGTGGGCCAAGAATGTTCTAGGCCGAGGAGACAGCAACTGCAGAGGACCATGTTGGGGTGCTCTAGGAAGAACAAGGCTGAAAACTGAAGTGTGGTACCAGGGAAAGTGAGAATGAGGCTAGAGGAGGTGGCAGAGTTCAGGTTGTCAAGGGCGGCCCTAATGATCATAGGACGTAAGAAAGTTTCTAGCAGCCACATTAAAAATAATTTTTAAAAGAGATGAAATCAATTTTAATGATGTATTTTATTTAACCCAATATATCTAAAATACTGTCATTCAAACGTCATCAATATAAAAAATACTGAGATATTTTACTTTTTTTTTCTGTACAGGAAGTACTTCAAATTCCTTATATATCTTACACTTACATCATACCTCCTTTGAACTAGATACAGGTCAGATGCTACATGGTCAAGTGTAGCTAAGAGTCCATTGAAAAAATTTTTGTTTTATTCTAAGTGTATTTGAGTGTTTAAATTCTTGTTGAATTTAAGATAATTTTATTACATTTTGGAAGTGACTCCATGGTGATCACTAAAGGATTTCAATAGAATTCAGTGGGGAATAAAAAAGCAAGATGCCTTTAGCTGAAAGGAACTCTGAACTGACCTTGAGTCAGCAAGCTGGGTTTCTTTCAGTGGTTTTACTTTGGGAACAAGGTGGATGGAATTAAGTCAAGCATGATATTGGAATGTTTGGACAGGATTCTTTTTTTTAATTGAAATACGATTGTCTTCAGAGTTTCAGGTGTACTATAAAGTGATTTGACTTTTCACTCATTACCAAAATATCATTACAGTAAGTCTAGGAACCATCTGACTCCATACAAAGTTATTACATTATTATTGACCATACTTCTTATGATGTATATTACATCTCTATGGTTTATTATAAAACCAGAGTTTAGTACCTCGCAATTCCCTTCACATTCCACTCAACCTCTCAAGTCCCCCCACACCTCTAGCAACCACCTGTTTGTATCTCCAATTCTGTTTCCCTTTTTTTGTTCATTTTGTTAGATTCCATACATGAGATCATATGGCAATTGTCTTTTTCTTTCTGACTAGATATATCCGTGTTGTCACATACAGCAATATTTAATTTTTAACAGCTGAGTAATATTCCATTGTATATATAGACCACATCTTCTTTATCTATTTATCTCCTGAGAGACGCTTAGGTTGCTTCCATATCTTGGCCATTGTAAATAATATTGCAGATGAACATTCGAGTGCATATGTCTTTTTTGTTGTTGTTCTTTTGCTTTGTTTTCTTTTTTGGCTGCCCAATGGCATATGGAGTTACCTGGCCAGGGATCAGGTCCCAAGTGCAGTCATGACCTAAGCTGCAGCTGTGGCAATGCCAGATCCTTAACCCACTGTGCTGGGAGGGGAATTGAACCTGCATCCCGGTGCTCCCAAGAAGCTGCCGATCCCACTGAGCCACAGCAGGGACTCCTGCATATGTCTTTTGAATTACTTGTTTTGTTTTCTTTGGATAAATATCCAGAAGTCAAATGACTGGATCATATATTTGTACTATCTTAAAATTTTAAGGAAACTTGATACTGTTTTCCACAGCGTCTGCTCTAATTTACAATCTTAACAACAGTGCACAAGTTTTCCCTTTTCTTCATATTCTTAGCAGCACTTACATGCTATCTTTTTGACGGCCATTCTGACAGGTGTGAAGTGGTATCTTATTGTAATTTTGATTTCCTTGATGATTAGTAACGTTGAGTATCTTTTCAGGAGCCTTTTGACCATCTGTCCATTTATTTGAAAAAAAATGTGTATTTAGAGCCTATGAACATTTAAAATTGGGTTGTTTATTTTTCTGATGTTGCATTACATGAGTCCTATGTGTATTTTGGATATTAACTTTTTAGCAGATACATTGTTTGACAATATCTTCTACCTTTCAGTGGGCTACTTTTCATTTGTTGGATGGTTTCCTTTACTGTGCAAAACTTTTTAGTTTGATCTAGTGCCATTTCTTTATTTTTTGCTTTTGTTTACATTTCCTAACGAGGGAGATCTGAAAAAAATATTGATAAGACCGGTGTCAAAAACCGTACTGCCTTTATTTTCTTTTAGGAGTTTTAGGTTTCAGGGCTTACATTTAAGACTTTAATGCATTTTGTTTTATTTTTTATATAATAAATAATGGCTAGTGAAATTGTGTACGCATCCTTTAAAAGCAAGTTCTCTGTTTCCTCCAGCACCCTGGCTCTCCTGAATGTAAGTGAAAGAAAGTAGTCCAGTTTCATTGTTTTGCAAGTAGCTGCCAATTTTTCCAGTACCATTTATCAGACAGGCTGTCTTTTCCCTCACTCTATGTATGCTTTTGTGTGTGTGTGTGTGTGTGTGTGTGTGTGTGTGTGTGTGTGTGTGTGTCCTTTTGCCTTTTCTGGGGCCGCACTCGCTATACGTGGAGGTTCCCAGGCTAGGGGTCTAATCAGAGCTGTAGCCGCCGGACGACTCCCACAGCCACATGGGATCCCAGCCACATCTGTGATCTACACCACAGCTCACGGCAACGCCAGATCCTCAACCCACTGCGTGATGCCAGGTATCGAACCCACAACCTCATGTTTCCTAGTTGGATTCATTAACCACTGAGCTACAAAGGGAACTCCCTACTGTATATATTCTTACCTCTTTTGTACTAGATTAATAGACCATGTACACAAAGATTTATTTCTAGGCTCTGTACTCTATTCTGTTAATATATATGTCTGTTTTTGTCCCTGTACCATTCTGTTTTGGTTACTATACCTCTAGCTTTATTTTTGTTTCTGAAGTTTACGTTGACCTTTCAGGGCCTTTTTTGGTTTCATACATATTTTATCTTTTTTTCTTTTTTTTTAGGGCTACATGCGTGGCATATGAAAGCTCCCAGGCTAGGGGATGAATTGAAGCTATAGTTGGCGGCCTATGTCACAGCCACAGAAACTCGGGATCCAAGCTGTATCTGTGACCTACACCACAGTTCATGACAACACTGGATCCTTAACTCACTGAGCAGGGCCAGGGATTGAGCTTACATCCTCATGGATACTAGTCAGGTTCATTACCACTGAGCCATGATGGGAACTCCTGGTTTCATAGATACTTTAGAATTCTTTTTCTAGTTCTGTGAAAAATGGCTTAGGTATTTTGATAGATATTGGATTGAATCAGTAGATTGCCTTCAGTAGTATGGTCTTTTTAATAATTTTCATTCTTTTTTAATAATTTTCATTCTTCCAATCCATGAGCATGGTATCTTTCCGTTTGTTTATGTCATGTTCAGTCTATTTCATCAGTGTCTTGTAGTTTTCAGAGCATAAGACTTAATTTGTTGGATTTATTCCAAATATTTTATTCTTATTAATGCAATTGTAAATAAGGTTTTCTTAATTTCTTTGTTAGTTCATTATTAGTATATAGAAATGCAGCCAATTTCTTTATATTAAGTTTTGTATCTTGCAACTTTACTGAATTTATTTGTTAGTTCTACTAGGTTTTTGGTAATATCTTTAGGATTTTCTGCATATGGTATCATGATATCTGCAAACAATGGCAGGTTTACTTCTTCCTTTACAGTCTGGATTTTTAAAATTTTTCTTTTCTGAGGGATAGGATTTCCAGTAATACACTGAATAGAAGTTGTGAGAGTGTATATGTATGTTTGTCTTGGTCCTGATCTTAGAGGAATTGCTTTCAGCTTTTTCCACTGAGTATGCAGTTGGCCATTGGATTGTCATACATGGCCTTCATTGGTTCAAGTATGCTCCCTGAATACCCATTTTATTGAGAATTTTTATCTAAATTGATGTTGAATTGTTTTCATTTTTTCTGTATTTATTGAGATGATCATATGATTTTTATTCTTCAGTTTGTTACCATGGTATATCACATTGATTGATTTGTGGATACTGAAAAATTCTTGTATCCCTGGGATAAATCCCATTTGATCACAGTGTATGATCCTTTTAATGTATTGTTTATTAATATTTTGCTGAGAATTTTTGCATCTGTGGCAGGCCTCCCACGCAGACCAGTAGCATCAGTGATATTGGCCTGTGATTTTCTTGTTTTTTGAAATCTTTGGTTTTGGTATCAGGGTGGTGGTGGCCCTTGAGAATGTCTTTTATCAAATCAATTGCTGATCTTTCTTCATTTGGTTCGTTTTCTGAGGTTTTACCTTCTTCCTTCATTTGTAACATATTCCTCTGTCACTTCATCTTGCCTAATTCTCTGTTGTTGTTTCTTGGTATCAGATAGGTCTGTTATGTCTCCCAGTCTTGGAGAAGTAACCTTTACATAGGAAACGTCCTGTGGTACCCAGCAGCCTGGCCCTCTCTGGTCACCAGAGCCTTATGCTCTAAGAGTGTCCCCTACATGAGCTGTGTGCACCCTTGTGCTATGACAGGCTGACTACTATATGTATGCTGGTAGGCAAGGTTGGGCCCTACCCCTGGCCCTGTTGGATATAGTGCCCTGCTTTGTGCAATGGCTGCAGTCTTTCCAGAGAATGGGGCAGGCCTCCCACGCAGACCAGTAGCATTTGGCTGCTACAGCGCCATTGGTATACAAGGTAGGTTCCCCATGTGACTGGTTGCACAGCCCTGCAGCACACAGTTGCTGCTGGCCCACTGGTGGGCAGGGCCGGGTCCCCACGTAACTGGCCACGTGGTCTGGTTCCTCACAGCTGATGCTGGCTCAATGTAATAGGCTATAGGGAGGATTTCAAACTGGCACATCCCAGCTCCAGGGTCGTCACAGTAGAACAAGCTTCCCCACATGGCTGCTGCCTGAATGTGTCCCCAGGGGGAGGTCGGTTACCTCCTGCCTTTTGGGGAGAAGGCTCTTTAAGATCAGCAAGTGGGTATGACCCAGGCTCCTCCAGTGACTGCCTCTTTGCTGGGACTTGAGGCTAGTGAAATTTTGTGTGCATCCTTTAAAAGCAAGGTCTCTGTTTTCTCCAGCACCCTGGCTCTCCTGAATATAAGTCCTGCTCATTTTCAAACCAGGCATTCTGGGTCCTCAGGTTCACAGTGCAGTACCCCTGAGACTGGGGAGTCCAATATGGGGCTTGGACCCCCACTTTGAGGGAAAGATCTCTGTGGTTGTAATATTCCTCTCATTTGTGTATCGCCACCCCCAGGGTGTGGGTTCTGACTAGATCATGTCTCTGCCACTCCTACCTATCATGTTATGGCTTCATCTTTACATCTTTAGTTGTGGAAAATGTTTTCTGATAGCCTTTAGGTTATTCTCATAAATAGTTTCGCTGTAAGTAGTTAGTTTTGATCTGCTCTTAGAAGGAGAGGAGTTACAGTGTCTTCCTATCCAACTGTCCTTTTTTTTTTTTTTGGTCTTTTTATCTTTTTAGGGCCGCACCATGACATATGAAGGTTCCCAGGCTAGGGATCTAATTGCAGATATAGCTGCCGGCCTAAGCCAGAGCCACAGCAATGCCAGATCCGAGCTGCGTCTGCGACCTACACCACAGCTCATGGCAACGCCAGATCCTTAACCCACTGAGCAAGGCCAGGGATCGAATCTGCAACCTCATGGTTCCTAGTCGATTTGTTTCCACTGTGCCACAACAGGAACTCCCCTACCCAACTATCTTGAGGTGAATTTCCAGGAGTCAGCTATACCTAGAGTTCAACAGAGGCTGTTTATGGATTATTGAGGGGAGAGGGCCAGACAAATGTTAAAGAGTGGGATACTGGCACACAAACTCCCCTGCCTCAGCTTCGACCAGTCCAGTTCTAGCAGAGGATGTGCAGTGTAATGGTTAGAAGTGTATAGGCTGAATTCTGATTCCCGACTTGGCTAGTTAATAGCTATGTGACTTTGAGTGAGTTTCTTAGTTTTTGTGCCTGCCTCAGTTTCCTTATTTGTAGTACAAGGTGGTAGCAAGGATGAGACGAGTTAATGTCTAAACGAACAGTGCTTGGTGTATAATAAATGTTCAGTAATGATAGCTACCTGTGTGGGACATCTCTTGTTTATCACTGTAAAATCTTTTCAGCCCTGCCTTTTACCTCAACCCAACCACTAGTTGGTGACAGCTCTGTGCAGGTTTTGACAGGCTGTAGCCAGGTACAGTGACACAGCTCTCCACTGGGACCATAGCCTTGTACCTTTTGCATTTAATCCTTAGAAGCCACAGCATGGGATACACTTTTCAACCTGCCTGACACACAATTTTCTCATCCCAGAAATGCAAAGGAGTTAATCCAGTGCAACATTTTTGGCTTAGGGAAAATGAGAGGCAAAAGAGAAATATTTCCTTTTTTGCCCATAGGTAGGCAGTTCTGAATCATGTTTTAGGAGATTTTCACAAGGTTCTGTGGAATTGAGCACCAGTTTCTGGCAGAGGAGGCCAAGTCCTTTTATAAACTTCCTTGCTTCCTCTTTGCCTCCTGCTTTGCCATCCGCCTGCTTCCTGGGATGTCATTTCCAAATAACCCACATGCACTTGAGCCTTTGTCTTGGGTCTGCAGTCAGGATAACTCAGGATAAGACAGTTATTTTTAATTTTCTTAGCTGTGACTTTAACGAATTCTTATCTAGTTCTTTATATGATATCTCCATTTCCAGATGGCCTTGGCTCTTGACTTGTCTTTGGGGCTTTGACCCTCTTTTCCCTGGAAACTCCAGTCTCACTCCTTTTCTTGGTTCCTTCCCAGTGGTCTACCACCATCTGCAAACTCTGTCCATCCTGTAGAGACTTTCCCCCTCACACCACCACCCAGGTTCTTGATAGAAGGGTCTGCCTGTGCTTTTTTCATTTGCTCATCTCTCATTTGTCCATCTCATCCCTGGCACTAAATCCATTCTCACAACTGACCTGGCAAGTGACCACTCCAGTCACTCAGAGGAAGTAAACTGGAACTGTTAACGCTGCAGCAGGATGAGCTGTTGTATAAACCAGAGTCCATTCTTCAGAGAGTTTTGTGAATTATGAGAATGAATACGGTCATATTCATTAACATGTAATGAGCACTTAACGATATTCCAGGACCACTGATAACTGATTTGTATGCATTCTCATTTAACAGCCAAAACAAGTCCATGAGATAGGAATGATTATTGTTCCAATTTTGTGTCCGAGAAAATAGATTCAGAGAAGTTAATGTTTCAAAAAACATTCAACATATAGCACATGCAGAGCCAGGACTTAAATCCAGATCTCTCTTCCTTAAAGCCCAGCTCTTACCCACTCCACTAAGACCCTCTTAATCTCCAGCCTTGACCCTTGTTCTAATGCTAATTGTACTTACAGCACTGTGAGATACAATTAGTTTCACTGGTTTAAAAAGCAGGAGTGAAAGTAATCCATAAACATAGTGACAAAGTAAATGAGAGGTTGTTTGAGGCTCTGAGTTGAGGAAAAATGGGAAATGTCTGTTAATGGGTACAAGGTTTTATTTGGGGTGCTGAAAATATTCTAAAATTGATTGTAGTCATTGCTACACAGCTCTGTGAATAAGCTTTTTAAAATGCAGTAAATTCTACACTTAAAGTGGGTGAATTGTCAGTATCTGGTTTCTAGCTCAATAGAGCCATGATTAAAAAAAAAGACGGAGTTCCCATTGTGGCTCAAGGGGTTACAAACCAGACTAGTATCCATGAGGATGTAGGTTCGATCCCTGGCTTCATTCAGGGAGTTAGGTATCTGGCATTGCCACAAACTGTGGCACAAGTCACAAATACAGTTCAAATCCCATGTGCAGGCCAGTAGCTGCAATTCCAATTTGACCCCTACTCTGGAAACTTCCATATGCCACAGGTGTGGCCCAAAAAAGAAAAAAAAAAAAGAGAATCCCACTAGAGTATTTACCTTAAAAAAATATAGGAACTGGTAGGTAATGTCACTCAAAGTCACAGCTGTTTTCATAAAATGGCACTTGGTTTTCATTTGCATGCACCTGTGGGATACAGCATTTGGGATTCCAAAAGGATTTGGGGAGCCTGTTCAGATCATTGTTGATCAGGCACAGGGTCGCTGAGACCCAAGAGTGAGAAAGTCTGCAAGTCGCTCTGGGTACAACCAGATTCTTCCGTTTCTTTAAATGGAAAAGAAAGATCATTGGGATCTGAAAGAAAGCAACACTGGGTTGCGTATGTGCCTGCCATTGATTGATGTTAGTGGCCTTACTTTGGGGACCCCATCCAGATGTTCTGGGGAATTTTGATGACCACTTTGCCTCCAATAGATGCTCATTGTCCTAACTCTTTAAACAGAGGGGACAAGAAAAAGAAGTGAAGGGCAACTCACTTCTGTCACCAGTGTGCTGTTCACTCCTTCCAGGAGATATTGACTGTAGGAAAGCCGTACAGTGTGGAAAATGCCTTTCAGCTGTGAAATAAATTCACATTTTATGGCAAGACAAGAAAAATCTAAACATGAAAATTCTTGGCCCTTTGGCCTCCCCTCTGCCCCTACTGTGCATTGTGCAATGTGCATTATGCATCAACCAGACCTCACCCATCAGCAGGAACACCTGCTCAGCCATAAACAGCAACATTCTCCCAGCATCAGCAAGACAACACCTTAAAAGATAACATTCCTTCTTGATCTCATAAAGGGTTACATGACCCACCATGATGATGCTTAGATCTCCATTATGTAAACTGTGAAATAATACGGCATTTGATGTATAGCCCTCTGTTGCAAAAAACTTAAACTGTTTTGTGACTTCTAATGGGTGGAACAGTTCTCAGAGGCTTCTGAGGTGTTCTTTCTGGGCTATAATTCTCAAGTTTGGCTCAGATAAAATGGTCCAAATCTTTCTTAGGTCAACTGATTAATTTTTTGCCAACACAGCTTTGAAAAATTTAGACTCAGAATGAGCCTTAGCTCACCAGAGGGAAGGGACATCAAGCAAAAGAAAGACGACAAGCTTGGCAAGACCATTAACCATGGGCTTCTATCGGCCCTATTACTTCAGTATCTTGATTAATTTCTCCCTAAACATCAGAGCAGAGGCGAATTTCCTAGTTCTCCCCACCTGTGACCTTATTAACGAATGATTGCTTAGGGGTGCCTTCTGTCCTAATAAACCTCTATCCTCAACAGTTTTCCTTCTTAGCCACAAAACTAGAGCTGATATATTTAGGGTCACAAAGGGGCTTATATGGATCTTGTGTGAAGGAACTTTTTCTCAGCATTTCCCTCACTTCCCCATCTTGTTAAGAGAATGCTGGAATTGTAGGTGGCTTTCTCTTTATTTCCAATCCTAAGGAGAAGCCCTCTCTAGGAGGAAAGAGTGTCTTACAAATCTACATGATAAAAGACTAGAAAAAGCTAAATTCTTCCTTGAGTCTCCGTGAGTTAAAAACCATACATGTTTTCTCCTGCTTGTTTTCTCCCTCCCCACACTTTGCTTAATTATTATAAATGATAAACTCATGTAAACACAAGTACATATACTATGCAGATCCTAAAAGGATGTTCTTTATAAAGAGTCATGGAATCAGTTTGTGCCTATAAAAATACAGTATTTTTTTTATGGCTGCATCCCATGGCATGTGGAAGTTCCCAGGCCAGGGATTAAATCCGAGCCACAGTTGCAACCTATGCTACAGCTGCAGCATGGGCAGATCCTTTAACCCACTGTACTAGGCCAGAGGTCAAACCCACACCTCCACAGCAATCTGAGCCCATTGCAGTCAAGTTGTTAATCCACTGAACCATGGCAGGAATTCCCCAAAATAGAGTAGTTTTATGAAGAAGCTTCCATCAGTAGTTAAGCTGTATTTACAGGGTCATGCCTTGTATTTATCTGATTTGTTCACCTGCCTGATTGAGAACCAAGAGAGTCTTTCAAAGAAGCCATCATTGTCACGTCAAGGAATTGGACAAAAAAAATAAGTCATATGAAACTGGACTTGGAGTTCCCATTGTGGCTCAGTGGGTTAAGAACTTGACATAGTGTCCATGAGGATGCAGGTTTGATACCTGGCCTTGCTCAATGGGTTAAGGATCCGGCCTTGCCAAAAGCTGTGGCATAGGTTGCAGATGAGGCTCAGATCTGGTGTGGCTGTGGCTGTGGCGAAGGCCAGAAGCTTCAGCTCCTATTTGACCCCTAGCCCAAGAACTTGCATATGCCTCAGGTGCAGCCATAAAAAAAAGAAAGGAAAAAAAAATAGAGAAAGAGATTACGGGGAAACGGAAGAGGGAAAAGCTGGATACTCCAGGAGAAATGGGGGTGGCACTAGGGCATGCAGGGTGCAGGAAGACCTGGGTGAGGGAAAGGGATACCAAAGAAGGGGAGGGTGTGTAGTACTTACTAATGGAAGAACTCCTGAGCTTTGAAAGATGCGAGTAAGGGGTTTGCCCTCAGTGATTCTTGGAGGCATGAGTCTGTTGTGTCTGCTTGATACACTATGTTGAGACTCACCATCTGGGGCAAGAGTTCTCCCTGGATATTCCCACTGAGAGAGAGGACCCCTTAGATCTGTCTTAAAAAGCAGTTGGTGGTGCATTTGGACAGTAAGCAGAAGGTTTTAAAATCCTGAGGACAAGTGTAAGGACAGTGCATCTTACCTAAAGGGAAGTCAACTTTCCCCCTAATTAACAAGAATATGATTTTCCAAAACATTAAGACTGGACAGGACCAGTGATAGCTTGCTTTGTCAAGTGCTAACTCAATTTGATGAAACTTGGAGAATGAAGATAGCGTAAGTAGATGGAAGTATTTTTTTGGAGAGGAGTTTCAGATTTCTCATTACATAGGATGTATGTAATGTTCCCATCTGCTATGAAGAAAATAGAGAAAAGAGCTTTTGGGGAAAAAGAGAGGGCTGAACCCCAATCCTTGACCCACTTCTTAGTTTTAGGACTCTAGGGATGCCAGTTTACCTTGCTAATATTCCTTTTTTTAATGGGTAATGAAAAATATTTCAACTGGCTTTCCCACAGTGCAACCCACATATATAGTGGATACATGTAGTTATTACATGTATCCACCATATATAAATATTCTTATTATGCATAAAAGAGAAAGGAAGAAAGAGTAACATCTCTGGAATGCTCCTGAGGAAGGAACCTTAATTATCCTCATTTTATAGATGAGCAAATTGATTATCAGAAAACTCACTAAGTGATGCCTAGGAAGTGGTCAGACTAGGGTTAGAACCCAGGTTGTCTACTTTCAAAGTCTCTTTCTTACAGTGATCACAGTTGATTTTATTTAACAATAAAGTAATGGACAAATTTTTAGAGACCTACACCCTCCCAAAACTGAATCAAGAAGAAATAAATCAACTGAATAGACCAGTCACTAGAAATGAAATTGAGTATGTCATCAAAACACTCCCTACAAATAAAAGTCCAGGACCTGATGGCTTCACAGGTGAATTCTACCAAACATACAAAGAGGAGCTCATACCCATCCTCCTTAAGCTTTTCCAAACAGTTGAAGAAGAAGGAACACTCCCAAAGACATTCTATGATGCCAACATCGCCTTAATTCCAAAACCAGACAAAGATACCACAAAAAAGAGAACTATAGGCCAATATCTTTGATGAATATAGATGCAAAAATTCTCAACAAAATTTTAGCCAACCGAATCCAACAGCATATCAAAAAAATCATACACCATGATCAGGTGGGATTCATCCCAGGTGCACAAGGATGGTTCAATGTATGCAAATCAATCAACGTCATAAACCACATAAACAAAAGAAAAGTTA
>PVHT021183699.1:49568700-49630293 GCA_004024745.2 Catagonus wagneri | reverse complement strand
AAAAAAAAAAACAATAAAGTGTTCTGTGTGGCACAGTATAATTTAGATCTCCAAGTTTTCACCTGACAGTTTCTTCTTTGCCTGATGGAAGTGGAAGTTTTGTGTTGTTCTTGTGTGGCTGTGGGGTGAGAGTGCTGAACTTTAACCACTAGATCTCAAGGGCGAGAGGCTTGATGTAGGTCACCAGTCCTTGTCCCTTTGGAGAAAAAAAAAATTGGCAAAGAGACTGAGTAATGAGGCAAATAAAGTGTTAATAAAGGGAGAAGATATGTGCAGAGAAAGCACAGGCAGAGTCAGTGGATGAGGGTGACGGGAGGCGGGGGAGAGACAGAAAGAACAAGAGAGCACCATGTGCTTCGGAGGTGGTATAAACCACTTGCATGGGGGCAGTCCTTCCGGGCTTCCTCTAGCCAATCATCTTGCTTTGTCTGGCCTTGAGTCCACATCTGGCCTGACTCAGGGCCCTCCCTGTGTGCATTCTCATCTTTTATCCAAGATCAATTCTGGTGCAAGAGTTTAAGGGACGTTGACAGGATTTACTGTGGTCTGGCACCCCTTCCCTTCTCTGACCTGAGGAACCTTTCTGTGCATATGTAGTTCAGGAACTCTCCTTTACTTCAAGAACGAGAAATATGTGGTCTCTTTGTCTTTGATCCAAGCAGGAGCTGAGGCTCCTCCTTGCCCCTGCTACAATCTTTATCTTGAAGTATCAGTCTCTAGGGAACAGACTGTAGTTGCTCAGCCTGGGGCCCATCCATTCCCTGCCTCAGTGTTATAATCAGAAGTTTAGTTTCGTCAAACATCATTGTTCCAGTGTTGCTGTTGTGATAGAATTTTTCAATAGCTATGTCTTAACATCTTACTGGAGTTTTTAAGGCTCTATACCATTTTCATACAGCTAGCTGAAGCAGTCCTGATGAAAAGCAAGTGGATGAAAAGCCTTTATTGGAGCATCTCATAGTTAACCTTCACTTCAATAACTGAAAATGTGCTAAATAAATGAGTATCTTTGTTTGAACTGAATTTGGGTTTGTAGTGCAAAACAAACTATAGAATAATAGCATATTATATGAACTAGTATAAAAAATTTCCTTGCTCCTCTTTTTCTTATTCTTCTCAGAAAGACAAAAAAATATTTGGAGAGGGAAAAAAACAAAAACTAATTTGGCCCTAAGTAACAACTTGCCTTCGGTAAGCACTTCTGAATGAAGTAAGCGTGAAAATCCCCTGATAAAAAGATTAATAATTATTGTGTCAGTTGTTGGATGTTATCTATCAGCAGCTCAAGCTCAGTTAGCAAGCAAAGTTCAAATTCCTTCCACAGCTAATTTAAGTATCTAATTAAAAAGTGAACACATATTAAGTTAAAATACTCTTAAGATGCAAAAGAAGAAAAAAGGAGGGAGGTAGAAAAACTTTAATGTTTTTTAAGCAGGAAGAAGTGCATCAGTAATTTCTCTGTCACGTAACACTTTCTCAAACTGGCCTGAACACCAAAGATGAAATAGAAATTTCTTCATCAAACGAGAATGTGAAGGAGGGCTGACCTTTGATCAAGGGTCCGTTTGTAGTTTTGACAAGGAAATTTGCATGGAAAAAAAAGGACGCTGGACACTTACTACATGAAAAGTTAAGTTGCAGCAATGTAAAGGGAGCCAGAGGTCAAACTTCTTAAACAGGCTGTCAGATAAAAGCTAAATTCCTGCCACTGTGTACGTGGAATGTTTTCCAAGTTGTAAAGGGTTTTTAAGGAGGACGGATGTAGTATTTTTGTTCTGTGCTTCAAGACAAAGTTCTTTGCAACTTTTCAGGCCTGAGTTTGAGCTACTAATCTTCCATCTCACACACATTATGGATTGGGATGGAGGAAAGCAAAATAGCAACATAAACAGTATCAGCAACCATCTCATTTGCACTCAGTAATTACTTGGCAAGATCGGTTCCTTTTTTAGCATCTCCTTTAAAATGCTACCCAAAGACCAATAGCTGTCTTTTAAGAGTTACCTGAACACATAAAATTATTTCCATATATAAAATCATTGTGGTACGGAGATAGGATTATTTTTCTTATCATTCAGTGTATTTGTCTGACAGCTGGTAATAAACCTATTTGTAAAGAGACCCTTAGCGAAAGTGCTAATTCAGAATGGTGGAAATTATACAGCGCAACCCCCCTCCTCCAGTTTCTCACCCGTACATTTTTCATTCAGTCACAGTACAGCGTTTTAAAGACTGTTTCAGGCACATAGTAGGCACTTAATACATACTTGTATACTGAAAGTATATTATACATAATATTAATAATTATTTGGAAAAGGCAATCAAATGAGAGTTCTGGTTTTGTGTAGTAGAGCTCTTGACTGGACAGATTCATTTTTACTTTGAGGAGGCAAATAAAATTATGGGTAAGTTCACGGGCTTGAGAATCTCCCATCTTAGTGCAAATCCAGGTAAATCTTACCATCTTGGACACCTTGGGTTAGTTAATAAATCTACCTAAACTTCCATTCCTTTCTCTTTAAGATGGAGATAATGGTATCTACCATGTAAGATAATATATATGATGTGCTAGGACATAGCACCTGTTCACTAAGTGACAGCTAAATAGCTTTTCAGTTTTATGAATGATTACACGTAAATTCTCCACAAAGCTCCCATCTTTAGCCCAACCATCTTCTGATCATGCCTTTTGATGCATACATTTGTTTTTATTTCTCCCATCCATGTCAAAACCAGGAAGTCTCCTTTAGTTGGCATTGCTTATTGGTCCTCATTCCTGGTGGTATATGCCACAGCACTAACCTTTGCTGATACAGACAGGATGCCTGATAGGTGTTTTTATGTCTTATGAGGTGGCTTCTCCCAGTGAATAGACTGATCCTGGTGCCAGTAGTCCTTAAGAGGGGGTTTGAGTGGATTTTCTCAAGGTCAATATCATCTTTTCTAAAAATCAAGAACTAAAATAAATAACTCCTGATTGTTGGTTTATTTTTCCTATAGACTTCACTACACAAAACCCTTTTCCTTTCTTTAATATTCTCTTCAAAGAACATAAGACACCTTAAAAGAATCTTTTGGCATGTGATAAACTGGTTTCTTCAAATAGCCCTAGGCTTTTCTTTTTTGTGTCTACATAATCTAAGAAGTCAAAAAAGAAGAAAGCAGGGAAATGGAATCTGAAATTAGAGTTAGTGATCTAGGCCTACAGCTCTCTGTTCATGAAACATTTATTTCATAGTTATCCTTGGAAGCTTGTTAGGCAAGTGTTTTGAAAATCAGTGATCCATAATTGGAGTCCAGATGCGCTGATCTTAAAAAGGCCAACATCTGGCAGAGAGGAATAGGGAAATATTTGAATGTGCTTCCTTGATTTTAACCAGGAGGTTGAAAAGCCTTGACATCTGGTCTTCATCCAGAAATTCTGACCTTCTGTTGATGCACTTATCGTACATATTTGCAAAGTGAGACCTCTTGTAATTTTCACAAAGATCCTTCAAACAATTGTTCCATTGAAGAACATTTGCAAGACCAGTATTTGTCACACCTGGTGAATGCTGGTTATTATGCCCAAATAGAAAAATTCTTAGAAACACCCTTTCTTGCAATCAGTAATTACTCTGAGATCAGATATTAAATATTATTTTCTAAAAATTAATTCTGGATCAATGATTCTAAAGCATAAATATGCCAGTATCTCTCACCGCAAAAGAAATAGGAAGAAAGCAAACTAAAGCTCTACACCATTAATATATTTGGCCTGACATGTCAGCTATAGGTTTTCTTTAAAACAGTATTATTAAAAGATAATTCACATACCAAAAAGTTCACCCTTTTAGAGTATACAATTCAGTGGGCTTTTTAGTATATTCCAGAGTTGTACCTTTTTATATTTCAGATAATTTTCATCATCTCATAAATCTCTTATTTTCAGAATTGTTTTGGATATTCTGGCTTCCTTCTCCTAATGCCATTATAACCATATTAAGTCTTCTGATTCATAATTATGGGATATCTTTCCTTTTATTCATGTGTTCTTTAATTTTTTTCAAAAATATTTTATGTTTTTGGTGATAAATTTTAGACTTTATTTTTCCTTCTCTTTATGGTGACACCCTCAGCATATGAAAGTTCCCAGGATAGAGGTCAAATTGGAGCTGCAGCTGCTGGTCTATGCCGCAGCCACAACAATGCCAGATCAGAGCTGCATCTGCATCTTACACCACAGCTCACGGCAACACCAGATCCTTAACTTACTGAGTGGGGCCAGGGATTGAACCCATGCCTACGTGGATATTAGTTGAGTTTATTACCGCTGAACCACAGTGAGAATTCCCTATACTTCTTTTGTATTTATTTATTAGTATTTTATTATTTTTGGTACAATTGTAAATGTAATTCTCTTAATTTTATTTTAGAATGTTGATTACTAGTGTAAAGAAATATAATTGATTTTTTTGTCTTTTTGCCTTATCTAGGGCCACACTCGCAGCATATGGAGGTTCCCAGGCTAGGGGTCTAATCAGAGCTGTAGTCACCAGCCTACAACACAACCACAGCAACGTGAGATCCAAGCCATGTCTGCAACCTATACCACAGCTCATGGCAATGCTGGATCCTTAACCCACTAAGCAAAGTCAGGGACCAAACCTGCAACCTCATGGTTCCTAGTCAGATTCGTTAACCACTGAGCCACGACGGAAACTCCAAGAGATATAATTGATTTTTAAGTTGATCTTGTATCTGGTACCCTTTCTGAACTCACTTATTAAATCTAATCATTTTTAGTGGATTCCTTGGATTTTTTTATATGTGCAGATCATATGATCTGCAAATAGAGATACTTGCACTTATTTTTTCTAATCTGAATGTTTTTATTTTTCTTGCTTGTTTGCCCTGATTAAAACCTCTGTGTGACATTGAATAAAGGTGTGGAGTATATATCCTTGTCTTGTTCCGAATCTTAGAAGAAAAGCATTCTGCTCTTTCCTGTTTAGTATGATATTAGCAGTGGGGTTTCCGTAAATAATATATATCCAGGTTGGGGAAATTCCTGTCAATGCCTAGTTTGTTGAATGTTTTACCATAAAAAGGATGTTGGATTTTTGTCAAATTCTTTCCTAGTTTCATTGAGATGATCATGTGGGTTTTGTACTTTATGTTCTTAACATGGCGTATTAATTTGATTCTTTTAGATGTTGAATTTATCTTCTATCCCTGGAGGGTAAATTGCACTTGTGTTGTGGAGTTCTGTCAGTTTTTGTATGATCTTTTTTATATCTTGCTGGATTTGGTTTGCTAGTGTTTCACTGAAGATTTTTGCATTTATAAATCATAATGGATCTTGGTCTCCAGCTTTCTTCTCGTGTCTTTCTCTGGTCTTGATTATCAGAGTAATATTGACCACATAGAATAAGCTGGGATGCATTCCCTCCTCTTCTACTTTTTAGAACAGTTCATGAAATAGTTGTAATAATTTTTTATTAAATACGTGGTAAGATTTCACCCATGAGGACATCTGAGTCTGGGCTTATCTTGTGGGCTTTTTTGATTACTAATTCAATCTTTTTATTTGTTATATATCTACTCAGACTTTCTATTTCTTGAGGCAGTTTGTGTTTCTCAGAGAATTCTCCCACTTCATCCAAGTTATCTGAGTTGTTGCTGCCCAATTATTCATAGTATTCCTTTATAATTTCTGTTAGCCCTCTAAGAGTGGTAGTAACATACCTTTTTTATTCTTAGTTTAGTAATTTAGTTATTTTTCTCATATTTGGTCAATCTAGCTAAAGACTTCTGAATTTTTGTCCTTTCAAAGAGCCAACTTTTGGTTTTATTTTTTCTATTCTCTAATCCGTAAATTTACACTATAATCTTTATTAATTTTCCTCCCATGCTTGAGTTGAGATTTTTGTGTGTGTTACCTTGTTTTGTTTTAGGTTTTTTGAAGGTATGAGGTCAGAATATCATTATTTTATACTTTATTATTTTATACTTTTTGAAGTATTATAGATTTACAGTGTTTCAGGCATACAGTAAAGCGATTCAGTTATATACGTATTTTTTCAGATTCTTTCCCACATAGATAATTATAGGATTTTGAATATAGTTCCCTGTGCTATACAATAGATCCTTGTTGTTTATCTCTTTTATATACAGCAGTATATTTTATATACAGTAGTATATCTGTTAATACCAAGTTACTAATTTATGACTTTCTCTTCTTTCCCATTTGGTAACCATAGTTTCTTTTGTAAATTAGTTTGTATCATTTTTTTAAAATTCCACATGTAAGTGATATCATATCTTTGTTTTACTTCATTTAGTATGGTAATCTCTAGGTCCATTCTTGTTGTTGCAAATGGCATTATGTCATTCTTTTTATGGCTAAGAACTATTCCTGTGTGTGTGTGTGTGTATGTGTGTGTGTACATATACCTATGTCACATCTTCTTTATCCATTCTTGTGTCAGTGGACATTTAGGTTGCTTCCATGTTTTGCCTTTTGTAGATAGTGTTGCTATAAACATTTGTGTGCATTATCTTTTTGAATTAGAGGTTTGTTTGTTTTGGAGGGACCTTTTTTTTTTTTTTTAGGGCTGCTCCTGGGGGATAGGAAGTTCCCTGGCTAGGTGTCAAATTGGAGCTACAGCTACAGCCACAGCCACCGCAAGGTAGGATCCAAGCCACGTCTGTGACCTACACCACAGCTAACAGAAGTGCTGAGTCTCGACCCTCTGAATGAGGCCAGGAATTGAACCCACACCCCCATGGATACAAGTCAGATTCATTTATGTTGTGCCCCAATGGGAACCCACAGTTTGTTTGTTTTTTTGATATTTAGCCGATCTGTTTGTATAGTTTGGAAATCAATCCCTTTTCAGTCACATTGTTTACAAATATTTTCCTTCATTCTGTAGCTTGTCTTTTCATTTTATGTTTTCTTTGCTGTGCAGAAGCTTTTAAGTTTAATTATGTTTCATTTATTTGTTTTTGCTTTTGTTTCCATTACTCTAGGAGATGGATTAAAAACAAATATTGCTGTAGTTTATGTGAAAATGTGCTCTACCTATGTTTTTCTCTAAAGGTGTTATAGTATTTATAGGGTCTTATATTTAGATCTTTGATCAATTTTAAGTCTATTGTTGTATTAAAGAGTGTTTTGTGTTAGAGAATGTTCTAATTTCATCCTTTTACATGAAGCTGTCCAGTTTTCCCAGCACCACTTACTGTAGAGGCTGTCTTCTCCATTGTATATTCTTGCCTCCTTTGTTGTAGATTAATTGATCATAAGTGTGTGGTTTTATTTCTGGGCTTTCTATTCTGTTATATTGATCTGTTTTTGTGTCATTACCATGCTATTTTCATAACTATAGCTTTGTAGTATAGTCTGAAGTCAGGGAGAATAATTCCTTCAGCTCCATTCTTCTTTCTCGAGATTGTTTTTGCTATTTGGGATCTTTTGTGTTTCCTTACAAAATTTAAAAGTTTTTGTTCTAGTTCTAAGGTCAGATTACTGATTTGAAGCTTTTTTCTTTTTTAATGAAAGCAGTTTAGACCTATAAATTTCCTTCTAAGCATCCCTTTAGCTGAATCTCATAAATTTTGATATGTTGCGTTTTTTTTATTAATTTTTCTCAAAGTATCTTCTAATTCCCTTTGAATTCTTTAACCCATTGGTTAAGAGTTTGTTGTTTAATTTCCATATATTTTTAACTTCCAAAATGTCCTTTATTAGTGATTTCTAATTTTACTGCATTGTGGCTAGAGAAAAAAGTTGTAATTTTATTTATTTATTTATTTATTTATTTTTGCCTTTTTCTTTTTATGGCCGCACCCACAGCATGTGGAGGTTCCCAGGCTAGGGGTCTAATCGGAGCTGTGGCCACTGGCCTGCGCCGCAGCCACAGCAATGCAGGATCCGAGCCGCGTCTGCAACCTACACTACAGCTCACGGCAACACTGGATCGTTAACCCACTGAGCAAGGGCAGGGATCAAACCCGCAACCTCATGGTTCCTAGTCGGATTCGTTAACCACTGCACCACGACGGGAACTCCTGATTTATTAAAATTTGTTTTATGGCATAATATATGGTTAATCCTGGAAAATGTTTCATGTGTATCCCAGAAGAATGTATGTTCTACTATTCTTGGATGAAGTATTCTATGAACGTTCATTAGTTCTAATTAGGTTTAGAGTGTTGCTCAAGTCTTCCTTTTCTGTGTTCATTTTCTACCTAGTTGTTTTAACAACTATTGAAAATAAAATATTGAAGTCTCCAACCATTACTGTAGAATTTTCTGTTACTCCCTTTAGTTCTGTCAGTTTTTGCTATCACGTATTCTGAGACCCTCTTACTAGATGCATACATAATTGTTATGTATTTCTGATGGAATGATCATTTTATTATAAAATATCTACCTCTACTAATATTTTTTGTCATAAAGTATTTATTATGATATTAACCACCACTATGTTGTCTAATACTATAGCCACAACAGTGTTTGGTTACTGTTTGCTTGGTATGTCTTTGTCTATCCTTTTGTTTTCAACCTTTTCAAGTGTTTGAATCCCGACAGCATATAGTTGGATCATTGCTTTTGTATCCACTCATCCAGTTTCTTCCTTTGGATTGGAAAGTTTAATTCATTTATACATAATAAAATAACTGGTGTGATCAGATTTATAATGGCATTTTGCAACTTACTTGCCACATGTCTTATATCCTTTTATACTCTTCTATTCCTTCATTACTGTCTTCTTTTGTGTTAAACAGACACTTTGTAGTGTACTTACTTCATACCGTTTTTTTTTTGCTTTATTTTGTAGTTTGAGCTTTTTTTAGTGGTTGCCCTGAGAATTACAATGAACATCTTAACTCAAAAAAATATAGTTTGGCTTAATACCAACTTAATTTTAATAACATAGGAAATTTTGCTCCTATATAACTTCATTTCCTCCCTGTTCCTTTGTGCTGTTATTGTAGTACAAATTACATTTTTATACATTATAAGCCCATGAAGCTAGAGTTATAATTATTGCTTTATGCAGCTGTCTTTTAAGTCAGGAGAAGGAAAGTGTTACAAATAAATTCATCATACTCTCTTTTATATTTTCCTGTGTAGTTACCTTTTCTGTTTCTATTTCTTCACGTGGTTTCATATTTCTGGGCAGTATTCTTTCAGGCTGAAATACTCCCTTTAGTACTTTTTGTAGGTCAAGTCTGCTAGCAAAGAATTGTGGCATTTAAAAAAAAAATCTAATGTCTTAATTTATTCTTTGTTTTTGAAGGATAATTTTGTTAGAAAATTTTTAGGGGACAGCTTTTTCCTCATACCACTTTAAGTAGGCCATCCCACTGCCATCTAGTCTCCATGGTATCCGATGAGAAATAAGCTGTTAATATTACTGAGAATCTATTATAATCTATACATGATGGATCACTTTTTTCTTATTTCATTCTTTTTTCTTTTTACAGCCACACCTGTGGCCTATAGAAGTTCCCGGATCAGAATCGGAGCTATAGCTAAGGCCTGTGCCACAGCCATGGCAACGCCAGATCCTTAACCATTGAGTGAGGTCAGGGATCAAACCTGCTTTCGTAGAGAAACAGTATCAGGTCCTTAACCTACTGAGCCATGACAGGAATTCCAACTTTTTTCTTAATACTTTCAATATTATCTTGTTTTCATTGGCTTTTGGCAGTTTAATTATGTTTAGGTGTGGATCTCCTTGAAATTATCTTACTAAGAGTTCATTAAGCCTCTAAAAATTGTAGATTAATATTCTTAATGAAATTTGAGAGGTTTCCAGTGATTATTCAAATATACTTTCTACCTATTTCTTTGTCTCCTTTTTTTTTTTTCAGGGAGTCTCATTATGCATCTGGTATTGTGCTACAGGTCTTTGAGATCCTGAAAATTTTTCTTCGTTCTTTTTTACTTCTCGTCCTGGACTGGATAATCTCAATTGACCTATCTTCAATTTTGCTCATGTTTTCTTTTGACAACTCATATCTGCTCTTAAACCCCTCTTGTGAAGTTTTCATTTGTTATTATACTTTGCAACTCCAGAATTTCTATTTGTTTCTTTCAAATAATTTCTCTTTCCTTATTGGTAATCTCTATTTATTTGGTAGACATTATACACAAACTTTCTTTTAGGTTTTTGAATATTGAGTTCTGAAGTTCTTTGGATTGGTTGGTTTAAATTCTTTGTCTACTGTATCCGATATATTTCTGCAGGGGCAGTTTATAGTTACTGCTTCTTTCTCTCTGTATAGGCTATATATTGTTTTTGTTTCTTCATATGTCTCATTTTTTTAGTAAAAGACTGGATATTTAAAATTTTGTAATGTTTCAACTA
Source organism: Catagonus wagneri (assembly GCA_004024745.2). NCBI lineage: Eukaryota > Metazoa > Chordata > Mammalia > Artiodactyla > Tayassuidae > Catagonus > Catagonus wagneri. The sequence goes on along the minus strand of PVHT021183699.1, from coordinate 49,619,929 downwards.
TTATAATCAGATTCCCTCTTTTCTGGATTTATTGTTGTCACTTTTGTTGGCTTTTTTTTTTTTTTGCTGTTTAGTGACTTTATGAATGAATTCTGAAAGTTTATATTCTTTGTCATGTGGATCACTAAAATCCTAGCTCAGCTTAATAGTCAGCTAATTATTAGAAAATTTTTCTTAAATTCTTTGAATAAATAAGTCACTTGGACTTTGATTTAAGGGTTCTCTGTGCTTCTTGGGGCATGCCTTAAGTGCTCTAGCAGGCAGTTTACAAACCTGCTTTAGGGTTTACTTCTTGTTTCTGCAGAGGCTCAAAGTTAGCAGAAGCTGGGAAATTACAGTCTTCTCATGTTTTTTTCTGGAAATATGTACAGTCCCACACGATCTTCTAGACCCTCCTGGAATTAATTGGAGTTTTTAAGATCCCCATTGGGACATCATATTTCCCTACTTTTCAAGTTCCTGTCAGTCTTTTGTTTGTCCCAACTGATAGTCTCACAAACAGCTGTGGTGCTAAACAGTCACCACTGCTTGCTTTCAACAAATCCCACAGGGAAAAGGCTATTTCACTGAGTAAACTCTGAGTCTGGTCAAATAAATACAAGCCCCACAAATGAGTGTTCTTAGAGAGCTTCCAGTCAAGTCAAAAATGGAAAACTCTCCAGGAATGAGGTTTCCATGGAACTCTAAACTTACCCTATACTCTGCCTGGCTACTGCTTCTCAAAACTACTGTAACTGTGAGACTGTTGGTTTTCAAGGCTAGTGTGGGGCTGGGGCAAGTGGGTGAAATTAGGGAGAGATAAAATGCTACAAAGATGGAATTCCCTCTGTGGCACAATGGGATATTTAGCATCTCTGCAGTACTGGGACACAGGTTTGATCCCTGGCCCAGCGCGGTAGGTTAAAGGATCCAGCGTTGCTGCAACTGTGGCATAAGTTGCAACTGAGTTTCAAATCTGATCCCTGGTCCAGGAACTTCATATGCTGTGGGCCGCCAAAAAAGAAAAAAAATGCTACAAAGTTCACTCTTCTTACTGGGCATTTCCATTCTTCTAGAGTAATACTCCTTCAGATATTGCAAGTCTTCTTGGTTAATTTCCAGAGTTCTGATCATTGATAATGACAATTTTTGCCATTGTTCCCATTGTTTTTATGGATGAGCAGATTTTCAGAAACCATTACTTTGTGTGATTATGGAAGTTTTTCACACAAGTTATTTTTAGGTGGAGAACTGAAGCACCTACATTCTATTTTAGCATAATTTATGCAGGCAAGTTTTCTCTTCTTTACAGTCTCAGTCAATTTGACCAACAAATCCATTCACAGACCTAAAAAAGAGAGTGATTCATGAGTACCCAGGCTTTCTCTGACAGAGTAAGACCAATTCTTGGATCAAGGAAGGACTTAGTTGTTATTAGAAAGCTTAGTGACCATTAAAGATATTATAGTAGAAGTTGTCTAAACATTTCCTAATACTTGACCTGCTGTCCCCATGGGGGGAAAAAGTGTTTTTCAGCAAATGTAACTCAAGATAGCAATATTTTCAACATCCAGATATTGAGTCTTTGGCACATGTTGACTTTCCATGCTGCATTTCTAATACAAAAATCATCATACCTAGAAAAAAGGTATGAATAGCAACTCATAGTACATTTGGCATCTTTTTGAAGAGAGTGCATTTTGTCTTCATCGAAAGTATAAAGAAAGTGACCATGAAAAACTGTTAATTTGAATTGTTGTAGGGATATTTCTAAAGAAAAGGTGAAAAGTTGAAAAGGTACATGCACCCCAGTGTTCGTTGCAGCACTATTTACAATAGCCAAGACATGGAAGCAACCTCAATGTCCATCAACAGAGGAATGGATAAAGACATGAACTATATATAAAGTATACAAACATACACATATACAATGAAATATTACTTGAGCATAGAAGGAATGAAATAATGCCACTTGCAGCAACATGGATGGACCTAGAGATTATCATACTAAATGAAGTGAGTCAGACAGAGAAAAACAAATATCACGATATCACTTATATGTGGAATCTAATTTTTTTAAATGATACAAAAGAACTTATCTACAAAACAAACAGAATCACATATTTTGAAATCAAATTTATGGTTACCAAAGGGGAAGCATGGGGGGCAGGGAGGGATAAATTAGCAAATTTGGATCAACATATATACACACTACTGTATATAAAATAGAAAAGTAATAAGGACCTACTGTGTAGCACAGGAAAATTGACTCCATTTTATGCAATGACCTATAGGGGAAAACAATCTGAAAAAGAATGGATATATGTACAAGTGTAACTGATTCTCTTTGCTGTACATCTGAAACTGTCACAGCATTGTAAGTAAACTATACTCCAATAATTTTTTTCAAAAAATAAAATAAGATGAAAATGTCACTACTGAGATTTGTGTTTATGGATCAACTTTCAAGTTTGTCAAAAACTTGGGAGATTTAGTTTTTCTCTAAGAGAAAAATGTATTTCATATATTCACAAGCAACCACAAGTTTCTTAAAGAGTAGCCAGCATTTTGTCTTTTGTTTTTTAATGACCTGAATGACTTTGAGGGTAAAGAGGGAGTAAGAAACAAAGTGGTAGCATTCACAGTACAAAAAAAAAGTAAAATAGTTGGTTCTTTTGAAATGTGACAAAGACCTGAATAGCCAAAAAGTGTTATAAATCACTGTGCACAGATCACTGTCACTGAAGAATTCTATTGATTGTAGGAATATGGAAATATCTGAAATAGAAACCTAAATATGTTTTCAAGTGGGGAGGTTGTATAGCTGATTCTAAAAGAGGAAAGCGGGGAAAAAAAAAGAGCACTATTTTTGACTTATTTTTTAAAATAGAAAATAGCCAAGAAGGAATAGATTTGATTCAGCCAGTGCTAATCAAAGCTAAAGTAAAGTGGGCCATTATAAAGGACGAGGGGAGGATGCCATCAGTGCAATGAGATGCCCCAAACATGAGGAACTAAGTGACCAGGACCCCTGTTAACCTTTGCTGACTTGTAATCCAGGATCCATTATAATTCTCTAATTGTAGAACTCATTGCTAATGATTGAAGAAATACAACTGTTAGAGTTATGTGGAATATTGAAGTACAGTGCCATTGACCAAAAAGCATATCGTGTTCCTGAATATTTGAAACTAAAACATAACTGCTGAGAAACGAAGATACATTTTTATAAGTCCACATGACTCTTCCGTCTCCTTCCACCCACCATTCTCTCCAGATTGCTAGGAATCTGCTCTCTTGTCTTTAATGGGATTGTTTTACACATATTCTTATTGTTTGTCTGTTTCTTCTTATTTCTACTCTGTGTTTTATCCCTTTACTCATTTTAAATATACTTGATTTACTGCCTCTATCATATTATACCTTCTATGATGCTAATCCTTCTGGGGGTTTTGGTTGTTTTTTGTTTGTTTGTTTGCTGAGTCTTGCTCATGCTAGATAATTGTCTCATTTTTTAAATATTTGGGTTGCATATTCATTTTATTTTTTATGTTTTATTTCTTTTTTATTAAATTTATTTTATTATGGTATAGTTGATTTACAATGCTGTTCCAATTTCGGCTATATACCAAAGTGACTTGAATCAATCATACATATATACACGTTCCCTTTTTTATACAGTTTTTTTTTTCTTTGGTCTTTTTCAGGCTGCACCCACGGCATTTGGAGGTTCCCAGGCTAGGGGTCAAATCAGTGCAGTAGCCACTGGCCTATACCACAGCCACAGCAGCGTGGGATCCGAGCTGCTTCTGCAGCCTACACCATAGCTCACAGACGTGCAGGATCCTTAACCCACTGAGTAAGGCCATGGATCAAACCTGCATCCTCATGGATACTAGTCAGATTCATTTCCACTGAGCCATGACAGAACTCCCGTTCCCTTTTTTATATTGTCTTCCATTATGATCTATCCCAAGAGACTAAATAGAGTTCTCTGTGCTCTGCAGTAGGACCTCATTGCTTATTCATTCTAAATGTAATAGTTTGCATCTACCAACCCCAAATTCCCCATCCATCCCACTCCCTCCCCCATGGAACCACAAGTTTGTTCTCTGCATCCTTGAGTCTGTTTCTGTTTTGTAGATAGGTTTGTGTCATATTTTAGATTCCACATATAAGTGATATCGTACAGTATTTGTATTCATTCTAAATAGAGCTTGTTTAGTGTATGTAAATCCCATGGGTCTTGAGTAATTGAAGTGCCACTTTCAGGATGGATTTTATTGTCCCTTATCAGGCAATCCAGGGGTACCACTGGGCCATGCCAGTTTCTGTTACTTTCTCACTTGGGAAGAATGCATCTGTTCTACTTCGCTAGTATACAATTTGACCAAGTTTATAAAAGTTGTAAGTTCAGAGATGGTTTCTTTTCCAGCTTTACTGAGATATAATTGTCAGATAATGGTATAAGTTTGATACATGTGTGTGTGTGTGTGTATATATATATATATATATATATATATATATATATATATAAACACAGTCAATGTTGACACATCCTTCATCTCACACAATTACCCATTTGTCGTTTCTGTGGTAAAAGCTTTACTTGTAAAATTCTCTCCTAGCAGCTTTCAAGTACACAGTACATTATTGATCACTGTAATTATCATGCCCCACATTATATCCCTGGATGAGTTCAGAGTTTTTTAGTTTTCCCAGGAAATTTTAATATATCTTATTTCCAGTCAAAGCCAGGACGCAAAAATAATCTCTCTGATCGCTCCCCTGAGCTACTGGGTGGAGATTATTTGTCTTGGTTGCACTGCAGTTAGACTCTAAGCACCCAGCTTTGTGGAGGGTCTTGGTTTTCTCTCCTCAGTCTGTCAGGCCTACAAAACTTAGTTCCTATTTTTATGGCATCAAGAGCCAAACTAAGAGCTGCTACCAGTCAGGAAGCTCTGAGAATTGGAGCAGGGTCAGCTCACACGCCTGGTGCTTGTATTCTCTAAAACCTGTGTTGTTGTTGTTTGTTCTGTCATTTGGGGATTTGCCTTTCTTTCTTACAATACTGACCATATACCAACTCATAGTCTTCAGTCGGGCTGTTCTAACAAAATACCATAGATCCGATAGCCTAACCAACAGACATTTATTTCTCACAGTTCTGGAGGATGGCAAGTCCAAGATCAAGGTGCCACTAGATCCGGTATCTAGTGAGGGTCTTCTTCCTGGTGTGCAGACAGCCACTTTCTCACAGTCCTCACGTGGTAGAGAGAAAGAACCTTAGTCTTTTCCTTTTTTTATGAGGACATTAACCTCATTACAGGGACTCTATCCCATGACTTTGCCTAAATCTAATGATCCACCAAAGGTCCCACTGCAGTTACCATCACACTAGGGCTCCAAGAAATGAATTTGAAGTAGAAACAAACATTCAGTCCATAGCACAAATTAGATCATATTTTGTTTACTTTATTTAGACACACCAGCTGAATTCACCGTCTTGCTGAAATGATCATCTCCTGAGTTCCCACTTTTTTCTTTCATGCCAGTGGGCAATATATTTGCAGATGGATGTGTTTAGTTTTAGCTGGAAATTCCCACAGTTCCACAACTTTTGTGCAAGACTGAAGGGGAACACTAATCTTCTTCCCTCTTAAATGGTTCATTCCTACCTGAAAATCACACATTCAAGAAATTCAGTGAGGCCACAGAATATAAAAATTAATTGTATTTCTATCCACTAGCAATGGACAATCCAAAAATGAAATCAAGAAAACATTTCCCTTTACAATAGCATAAAAATAACTAAAATGCTTAGGAATATATTTACCAAAAGGAATATAAAATTTATATACACTGAAACGATAAGATATCATTCAAAGAAATTAAGATCTAAAGAAGTAGAAATCACATGCATCAGAAGATTTTATATCGTTAAGATGATAATACTTCATCAAACTGATCTATAGATCAGCAGATTCCCAATCAAAATCTTAGCTGCTGTTTTTACAGAAATTGACAAGTCCATTCTAAAATTCATCTGAAATACGAAATGTAAACAAAACATCTCAAAAATGAAGATCAAAGAAAACTCATAGTTTCTAATCTCGAAACTTACTATATTATTCAAGACAATGTATTTTTTCATAGTGATAGAAATAAAGATCAATGGAATAGAACTGAAGGTCTAGAAATAAACCCTTTCCTTTGTTGTCAATTGATTTTTGACAAGGATACCAAGAAGAGTCAATGGGCAAAGGATAATCTTATGAGCAAAGTGTGCTTGGACATAGAAAAGAATCAAGCAGAACCTCTTCCTCACACCATAACCAAAATTTAAGTAAAAATGCATTATATGCCTAAATTTAAGAGCTAAAATTACAAAAATTTAAGAAAAAAAAGTAATTCTTCATGACTCTTGAATCAAGCAATGGTTTCTTAGATATGACAGCAAAAATATAAGCAATGAAAGGAAAAATTTCACTTCATCAAAACTGAAAATATCTGGGCTTCAAAGGACACCATCCAAAAAGTGAAAATATAACCCATGGAATGGAAAAAATATTTGCGAATCATATCTGATAAGGGACTTGTATCAAGAATGTAAAAACAGGAAATGCCCATCATGGCTCAGCAGGTTAAGAACCCAGCTAGTATCCATGAGCATGCAGGTTCTGTCCCTGGCCCAGCTCAGTGAATTAGGGATCCAGCATTGCCATGAGCTGTGCTGTAGGTTGCAGTCATGGCTCATATCCCGTGTTGCTATGGCTGTGGTGTAGGCCGGCGGCTACAGCTCCAAATTGACCCCTAGCCTGCGAACCTCCATACACCACAGGTGCAGCCCTAAAAAAACAAAAGAAAAAATGCTCAATATCACTAATCCTTCAGGAAATGCATGTCAAAGCCAGAATGATTTACCACCTCATACTCTCAAAAATGTCTCCAATAAAAAAGACATTAACGAACATTGGCAAGGACGTGGAAAATGGGAACCCCTCACACACTGTTGGCAGGATTGTACAGTGGTGCCACCACTTTGGGAAAGAGGCTGGCAGTTTATCATAAAAAAGCATAGAGTTTCCATGTGACCCAGCACTTCTATTTCTAGATAAATGAAAATAGTCACCTGCAACTGAATGTTCATAGCAGCATTATTTATAATAGCCAAAACGTAGAAACATGCCAAATACTGATAATGGATGATATGGATAAATGAAATGTGGTTTATCAACACAATGGAGAAATCATTCAGCCATTAAAGGAATTAAGTTTTGGTATGTGCTACAATGTGGATGAACCTTTCACATTATGCTAAGTGAAAGAAGCCAAATGCAGGGGCCACGTTGTATGAGTTTATTTATACAGAATCTGTGGAATAGGCAAATTCATATAGACTATAAACTGAAAGTAGATGACTGGTTGTCATGGACTTAGGGTGGGGAGGGAGAAGAATGGGGAATGACTGCTGAAGGGTACCAAACTTCTGTTAGAGATGATAAAAAATGTTTTGGAATTAGACTGTGATGAAAGCAACTCTATGCATATGTTAAAAACCACTGGATTTTACACCTTAAAAAGACACTTCTTATGGTATGTGATTATTTTAAAAATCACATTCACAACACTGTACATTTAAATAAAGGTATAGATAAAAGCAGCCAACAAACCCACAGTTCTAATATTCTCCTGGGAACAGTTTAATGTTTTTCCTCATTTTATTACGTGTATATTTTATTACTAATAATTCACATATATATGTAATTTTTTATTCTGGTTTTCTTTTTCACTTTACTTTAGTCTTAAGTGGGGATTTTTTTTCCTTTTTGCCTTCTGGTTTTGATAAAAACCATTGGTGACAACCACGTAATTTCCACAGATGGGTATACCACTTTTACTTAACACTTCTTCTGTTTGCCATTTGATTTGTTTCCAATTCCTTGCTACGAAAAAATGGTATCAATAAATCACTTTGTGTGTAAAGTTTTTTGATGTAGGGATTATTTCTTAGGATGGTTTTTAAAAAGATAGTACTAATGCTGTGTCAAAGGCTATGAACATTTTCTTATGCTTAGTGAATTTTGCCAAATTTCCTTCCAAAAGTGTTTCCTCTATCATTCCATTAAGTATTGTGTAGTCAAGTAACTCTCCCATACTGCTAACATTATGCCCAGAGAATTTTCTGCAGACCTCACATGTGTAAATTCACCCCAGGCCTTCAAGAAATTGGCCATGTGCCATTGAAAGGATGTGAGCAAGCATGAAATTTGTTACGAACAGGTGCATTGCACGATTGATTATCCAAGCCTTGGTCTCTTCTATAATTAATCATGGGCTCTTTACAAGAGTCATGTTGCAGAGAAACCCACCTCTTACAGAGCCAGGAAGCCACGTGTTATCAGGAATTAAGAAAGTTTGGTGGATAGAGTAGAGGCAGAGAAAACAGGCTGAAATATAGTTGAAGAGCAAGTCTGTTTCTGCGGGCATGGGAACTTCACGTCATGGCGGTCCCCTGAACTGCTTTCTGGTTGAACATTTAAATCAGAATATGAGCCTGTTCTTTTTGAAGGGCTCAATAATTGCTGAGGGGACCAGTTTCCTGATCCAGGTCCCTTTTGACTTTGTAAGTCACCTTTGGGAAGCATCCGTGCCACCCTAGCCAAGAGTTTTCCACAGGATGCTTTCATAAAGTAGAGTGTGGTTTTTGGCCTAAGGGTTCTACCTATACATGCATATCATATGGCAGCTCATAGGCTTCTTTGAGGCTCTCAAAGAAACCATTTTCTTATTTCTTTCAATGCAGAACATTGTCTAAGACCCAGTTCTAGGTGGTCCACCAAAAACAAATGGTGGTGTCGAATTAAACAACTGGCATCTTTTGCAACATGAGCTCTCAGGGAAAGAAGCTTAAAGCAAATCACAACTGGCATAGCATTCTAATTTCTGACAGATGTATTAATCACAGTCTTTCATTTCTACATACCCATACCCTCGCTGCACTCTTGCATACATAAGTTATGTGATTAGTTCATACTGCACATTGGTGAAATCTACAGGGTAAATTTAGTGAGAATTTCAATTGACCTTTAGAGTTGTTATATGCTCATGTGTCTTCCAGAGTCTGCATTTCTATCATAAGTGTGGAGATGTTTTGCCTGTGTCACTGCTTTGCCTTAGCGTTTGAAAGGGCTATGCCCCTTATTGTTCTTACCATCATGGCTTTTCTGGAAAAATTCTTGTCATTCATCCATTAATCCCCTTTGTTTATGAACTGTCTTGTCCATCATTCTTCATGTTTTCAGAATCCACATTAAATCTGCATCAAATATATTCATTTGAGTTTCTTCCCCAATAATCCTGTTCTAGAACTTCTTTCCTTCACTTTGAATTTTTCATATACTTCAACTGACATAGAATTATTTTCAAACTTTAAGAATTATTTTCAAACTCTAAGAATTATTTTCAAACTCTAATACTAGTAACCACTAGAGTAATACTTATGTTCCATGACATGCCAACTTATTTGTATTTATTTATTCAACCTTTTAAAAATTTTTATTTTCTAATTTTCTTTTTTTTAATTATAGTTGATTTACAATACTGTGCCCATTTTTTCTTATACAGCAGAGTGACCTAGTCACACATATATACACATTCCCTTTTTTATATTATCTTCCATCATAGTCTATCCCAAGAGACCGGACATAGTTCCCTATGCTATACAGTAGGACCTCATTGCTTAACCACTCTAAATAGGATATTTGTACCTACTAACCGCCAAATCCAAGTCCATCCCACTCTGTCCCCCACCCCCCATACTACCTACTGTGTTGCACTTTGATGAGCAACTGGGGAGCCAGTGATGAACAAAAAAGAAACTGTATCCCTAGTTCATAGAATTTATGGTATAGTAGAGGTGCCAGATAAGTAAGAATAAGATTTTTTTTTAATTGTAACTGCCATAAATAGTCTGAAAGAGAGGTTTGTGGTGGTAGGCAAGCATATAAGAGGAGGATATAATCTGATTAGAAAAGTCAGGAAAGTGAGTTTCTGAGGAAGTGATGCTAAACTGGAACACGAAGCGTAGATGGGGTTACTCATGTGAATGGGGGGGATGAGAATTTTTCAGGCAGAGGGAACTATATGTGCAAACCTTTTAATGGGAGCAGAAAGTATCTACACTTCTGAACAAAAGCCATTGTGGCTGAAATACACGAAGTAGGGGAGGAGTCTGGTAGGAGATGAAGCGGGTAGGAAAAACAGTGGCCATATTAATATTTGTCTTCATCCTGGGAGAAGTGACATTAATTTCAATTACCCCTGGCCTAAAGCAGCAAATGTTAATCATATATAACCATTAAAATCATTATCTCAGCAATCGATTGAGCAATATCCAACAGGAAGTCTGAATTCAAATATTCCTGTGGCCTAATGCAATTACTGGTGGTGTTCTTGCTGTTTGCATGTGATCTTTCTTGCAGTTGATTGTGAACATATTATTTTAAAATACCCAATAACATTTTCTGAAGCTCTACTTTCTCTACCTAATCATCTGTCCTGGCAGTGCCTGGTTCAGCGCTTCATGCTTAGCCCACCACTCAGTAAATGATTGCAGAATAGTGAGGGAAAGAAAGGGCCAATTTGAGAGGCCCATCTATGAAGGAGTCATTGAGAGAGCCATGTTCTGATATTCACCCACAGATTTCTTTCTGATAAAACAAAGAAAAAGAGAGAAGCTATGAGTACTCTTTCAAACTGACAGATATTTCCCTCTGTGAATTATTACTACTTCTTCAATTGACTTCTGCCTTCTAAAATGACTCCCCTCTTTTCACACTGGGTTGAGTGTTGACCAATGTAATCAGAGTTGACTGTCCACCTGCTTCTTGTGAAAACACCTCCTGTCATAGGAATGGGAATGTGAAACATCAAACAGCCTTGCGATAGATCATTCACTCCTGTGTTGGAAAATAATTGTTTCCCCAGGGTAGCAGAAGGCTTTATAATAACTTGGATAAAACCCAGGAACCTAGTTAGGTTCATTTCAGTTTTGCAAACCTTTACAGAACAGTTTCAGTATGTAAGACATTATCCTATGTGAGCCATCAAACACAAGATGGATATGCTGCAATTCTAGCCCTCACAAACCCCATACAGAAATGTAATTATCATTCAAAGCAGACCTGATATTCCCACGTGTAGTAATCAGACACGTGGAAAGCTTTTTGGGAATGAATGCGAAAGAACTCTGTTTGTAGAGAAGGTTCATAGTTGGTGTAGTCCTAAAGTACTTATGTTTTGTCCTAATTTGTTCACTCAAGTACACCTGAGTGCCAAATGCTGTGCTGGGTGTGAGGAATAGGAAGATGGACAATTTCTTGCCCTTGAGCTCACAGGCTAGTTATGAAGACATAAATAGATCACTGTCATAAAACATGGCCACTGTAATGTAAAAGGTGTATGTAATTCTAAGGAAACATAAAGGAAGCAACCTGGAGCCCAGAGTGGACTTATGGTCATTTTTCAATAAGGATGAGTGGATAAGGCACAGGTCAGTAAGGACATGGACAGTGTGGGAAGAGAATGTCTGAAGACAAAAAGAAGTAGAATGTGTCTTGTTTGAGGAATGAATGGTCATTCCGTAACCTCTTCCAGCATGAGGAAATGCTGGATAAATTGCTTGTAGGAAGATTGTAAGCTGATTTAAGAAATTTGGACATTATCTTACAGGGCAACTATGAGTCCTTGAAAACTTGACTCAACGTCATGATCAAATACACATTTTATAGGGGCGTTTAAGAGAGGGATCTGGAGGCAGAGACCAAAATGGGAGGCAAATGCTCTGACCAAGCAAGAAGAGGTGAGGTCTGGGCTAGAGTAGAGTATCATTGTTGCCCACCTGTTCCAGTGTCCCATGCAGGCATCAGAGGAAAAGGTGTTTTGCTGCTTTTCTTTTTCTGAACTGGCTCCCATTATATACACAAATAGAATGTAGCATGTATTAGATTCTTGAAAGACTCGGTTATTGTACTTAAAATGGACTGAAATTTCTGAAGGAACCAGGATCAAACTCGGCTAATTATGAGCACCAGCAAGATTTTCAGTTCTCATCTGCAAAATGGGCATAATAATAGGACCTTCCTTATAGGGCTTGTCTGATGGTGAGATGAGATGATGTCTACCAAGAATCTGACCCTGTTCTTGACTCATAGACGTGTATTAATCGTAGTTATTATTACCAGTTCAATGGATAGCTGATAAGCATCTAGTCTGAACCATCAAATCCTAAGTCTCATGAAGAGGACAGAGACCTTGCTCTCCTTAGTCTCACAGTCCACTTGGAGAAAACAATATATAAAGTAATGAATGCAAGAATGGTACAAGTTGAAATAGTATGACGAAGGTGTTAGAGGTTGTAGAAAATAATATTCACCCCTGACTAGAAGGAAAGGACCATTTGCATCCCATCACAAAGAATAAATGAAAAGGGCATTTCAAACAGTTGCACAGAGCTTTTCTACTCAAAGGTTTCTCTGAATTAGCAGCATCAGAATCAGCATGACTTGGGAACTTGATCTAAATGCAAAATCTTGGACCCCACACATATAGAATCTGCATCTTAGCAAACACCCCAGGTGACTTGGGTCCATTATAAAGCTTGAGATGCAGTGTAAAGATGAAAATGTACTGAATCAAAATAACTCATTTTAAAATATAACAGATGAGGAGTTCCCGTCGTGGCACAGCAGCTAATGAATCCGACTAGGAACCATGAGGTTGTGGGTTCGATCCCTGGCATCACTCAGTGGGTTAAGGATCCAGCTCCGGTTTATGGGAGTTCCCGTCATGGCACAGTGGTTAACGAATCCGACTAAGAACCATGAGGTTGCTGGTTTGATCCCTGGCCTTGCTCAGTGGGTTAAGGATCCGGCACTGCTGTGAGCTGTGGTGTAGGTCGCAGATGCGGCTTGGATCTGGCATTGCTGTTATTCTGGCATAGGTTGGCAGTTACAGCTCCTATTAGACCCCTAGCCTGGGAACCTCCACATGCCACGGGTGCGGCCCTAAAATGCCAAAAGAAAAAATAAATAAAGAAACAAAGAAACAAACAACAGGTGAAAAACTGGCTTTTTCCCTTCCATAGTTAACTTTTTGAACCAAATTACACTTCAATATGAACTTATATGCCTAACTAACCAATGGATCAGAGATGAAGTTGCAAGGGAAATTAGAAAATGAATGAGAATGAAACATAACATACTAAAATTATGGGATGTAGCTAAGGGAGTTCTTAGAGGGAAATTTATAGCTATAAATGCCTGAACTATAAGGGAAGAAACATTGCAAATTAAGAACCTAACTTTCTGTATTAGGATACTGTGGGGGAAAAAAGAACCAGCTAAAACTAGAGCAAGAAAAAATAAGGAAATAAGGAAGGTCAGAGCAAAAATTAATAAAATAAATAATAGAAAATACTGAAACATCAATGAAATGAAAAATTGGTTCTTTGAAAAAAATCAACAAAATTGACAAGCTTTTTGCTAGAATGACCAGAAGAAAGAGAAGTCTCAAATTATTGAAATCAAAAATGATCAGAAACGTGTGAGGAACATTTTAGGTACACAAATTTTAAATTTTTGAATAACTGGATGAAAAATAATTTAAGGAGCCAAAAAATATAATGAAAACCATTATAATACTAGAGTTTGAAAATGATCCTAAGTTAGCAGATGGATTTAAAAATTTGAAGTAAATGAAAGAAAAATTCTGTGGAACAGGATTGTTGGAGAACTTCAAATAAATATATTCAGAGATGTAGATCCTAGTTCATGGGCAGAAGATTTAATATTGTTAGTATGGAGGTGTACCCCAAATTGATTTTCACATTCAACAGAATTTTTATTAAAATCCTGGCTGGAGTTTTTATGGAAATTGGCCAACTCATCTTCAAGTTCATTTGGAAATGTAAAGGATTCAGAATAGTCAAAACTATCCTTAAAAAGAACATAACTTTAGAAGTCATTCTTTCCAATTTCAAAACTCACTACAAAGCTAGCAAATAAAAGAAACTCATATTTATGGTTAACTGATTTTTGACAAGTGTATCAAGATATTTAAACAGGAAAATAAAAGTTTTTGCAAGAAAGGATTCTGGAGCAACTGTGCATTCACATGCAAAATAATGAAGTTGGATACCTTCCTCATACCGTATGTAAAAATGAACTCAAAGTGGGTGCTAGACAAAATGTAAGAGCTAAGAACTGTAAGATTTAAAACTATTATAAGAAAACTTAGGAGTAAATCTTCATAACCTTGGATTAGATTATGGTTTCTTTGATATGACATCAAATGTATAATTGACCAAAGAAAAACATAAACTGGACTTCATTAAAATTAAAAACTTCTCTGCTTCAAAGGATACCATGTAAAAAGTGAAAAGGCAATGAGAACTGTCTGAAAGAGAATGATAGAATATATTTACAAATAATATATATACACAATCAGGGACTTGTTCAGAATATGCAACGAACTCTTACAAATCAGCAATGAAAAAACAACTCAATCAAAAAACGAACAAAGGATTTCAACATATATTTGTCCATATATTGGACATTTAAATGTCCAATAAATACATGAAAATATACTCAACATCACTATTAAGGAAATGCAATCCAAAACCACAGTAATATACTACATCACCCCCACCACCATGGCTAGAATTTAAAAAGTAGATAATAAGTGTTGGTGAGTGTACTGAGAAATTGGAGGCTTCATATATGTTGGTAGGAATATAAAGTGGTAGAGTCACTTAGAAAACCAGTTTGGCAGTTGCTCAAAATTATGGATGAAGTGACCATGCAACTCAGCATTACCACTCCTGGGTATAAACCCAAGAGAATTAAAACATACGTGCAAACAAATACTTTTACATGAATGATCATAGCACCATTATTCATAATAGCCAAGAAGTAGAAACAATTCAAATGCCGACCAGTTGATAAGCAGCTAAATAAAATATAGTCTATCCATATGATGGAGTATTATTCAATAATATAGAGGAATGAAGTACTGACACATCATGACCACTGATGCATCTTGGTCAGTATCACTGGTAATACATCATGGAAGAACCTTAAAAACATGATAAAGAACTTTTTAAAGAATAATATAAAGGAGTTGCCATCGTGGCACAGCAGAAACGAATCCATCTAGGAACCATGAGGTTGCAGGTTCGATCCCTGGCCTTGCTCAGTGGGTTAAGGATCCGGTGTTGCTGTGAGCTGTGGTGTAGGTTGCCGATGCGGCTTGGATCCCGCGTTGCTATGGCTGTGGCGTAGGCCAGCAGCTGTACCTCCAATTAGACCCGTAATCTGGGAACCTCCACATGCTGGGGGTGCAGCCCTAAAATGACAAAAAGACAAAAAAGAAAAAAAAAGAATGATATAATGAAGACACTCTCAAAATACTACATACTATATGATTTCGTTTATAGGAAATGTCCAGAATAGATAAATCTGTGGGGAAGGAGTAGAGTAGTGTTTACCTGGGGTTAGGCGAGACTAGAAGAAATGGGGAATGACTGCAAATGAGTTTGGGGGTTTTTTAGGGGTGACAAAAATACTATAACGTTGATTGTGATGATGGTTGCATAATGGTGACTATGCTAAACACCACTGAATCACTGTATACATCAAATGAGCAAGTTGTATGATATGTGAATTATAGCTCTATAAAGCAGTTTTTTTAATGAATCTACATCAAAAGGGGTTTAAGTAACGTATGTGAACTTCCAGGCTAGAGTTACCTGTCCAGTCTAGGCTCATGGCTACTGTATTGGAGAGTGAAGCTAGGGAGCATTTTCAACACAGGAGGTTCATTTAGGCAGTGCTGGTCTGGAATACACCCTGTAGAGCTTTCATTGGATCCACAGAAACCTGAAAGTGGAGAATATAAAACTTGGGTGAGACTATTTTCATCTTTTTCTGGGAAGAGGTCCATGGCTTCCAAAGAGGTTATGTACTTATGTGACCATAGTATTTTCGTAATCACTCAGCTTAAGTAGCAAAATATAAAAGCCATGTCTTACTAGTCTTGATACTGAGGTGAAATTCCATATTTTCTAAGGACCTGATTTTACTACCTATGGACAAATCTGGAGGAATAGTTTTGTTATCTCTGCATTGCTTTTACCTGAGAAAACAAAGATTCCATCAAGACCTCCTTAGAGTATTATTTCTCTCTTCATTTAATCAGAGTGTAGAAATGGTCATGACCCAAAGCAGTAAAAATTAGGCCAGAGCCAGTGCTTAGGAGGCTCGAATGGACACTGACCCACAAAAGAAAGTGAAAGCAAAGGTCACATTGAATTTGAACTGACATGAAAGTGGTGATAGCGATGAGGATGAGAAGAGGCACAATGGTGGAAGGCCTCCGCATGGAAATCTGAGGGGTCTCCTTGACAGCATTCAGGAGGTCTAAGTGCCTGAGCACAGCAGCTCTTGGAAGCCCCTGCTTTGGGATGAAGGTGAATTCCAGGGGGGATCCCTCAGAGAAAGGTCATCCCAAATCACACATGACTGTGGAGATGTAAAGGCTTGGTATCTGAAACTCTTTGATTTCATCTGGCTTCCAAAGCCATCACCAGCTTGACTGAAAAAAATTGAAAGTTGCCACCCCAGCTGTCCCTATAGCTGTTTGTTTCTAAAATATCAACACCTGGCACCCCACAGTTGCTCTCTCACAAGGAGGAATTACTGCTTTGCTGCTTTGACTAAAAGGATGAAGCATAGCAACAGTGAGCACGTGGGTCCCTGGTTGACAAATGGCTTGTGTCAAATTTTCTGGAGAAAATTTGCAAACCCTCCTAAAGAGTTTGCACGGATGGATCCTCTTATGAGGAAACTTCTAGTCCAAGCTGTGGTGATTGCTGTCTGAAAAAAATCTCTACTTAAGTCACTTGTAGCTTTTCTCTGTAAATGATGGGCAGCCCACGTTACTGATGGTGACCTCCCTTCCCTCTCAACCGCGCCCCCTAGGACAACCCCAGACTGTCAGGTCAAGTAAGCAGTCAGACCTCATTTGTTAGGTCACATGAGATATACAGGTGGCATTAGGTGTCATATGTATATACACACAGTAGAATCAAAGATTCCTAATAATGCCATTTAAAGGGTGAAAAATGCTTTTTTCCCTTCAGCATATTCAGTTGCTATTTCAGACTTTCAAGAAACCACAGTCTGCTTTCTTCTTCCTTTAGATTCTCCTGATTTTGTTAACATGGCAGAGTAGTTAAAAGGATGAACTCTAAGACACTTAGATGTGAATCTGAGCTCTGCCACTCCTTAGCTACATGACCTTGGGCTTTTATTCTACTACTCTGAGCCTGAGGTAGGTAGGTAAGTAGATAGATAGATAGATAGATAGATAGATAGAAAGAAAAGAAAATGGTGATAGAAATAGGTGGTATTTTAGAGGACAGTAAGAATCAAATCATAGATCTAAGTACAAATAACAACAGGGCATGGCTCTGTGTCAGCTCCAGAGTTGACAGCTATCATAAAGCCCCCAGAGTTGTGCTAATGAATTTCCTTATATTATCTCATTTCATCTTAATTTTAATGGCAATAGATAAAGTCAGATGAAGGTAATGACTGAGCAGGAGTTCCCGTCATGGCTCAGTGGTTAACGAATCCGACTAAGAACCATGAGGTTGCGGGTTCGATCCCTGGCCTTGCTCAGTGGGTTAAGGATCTGGCGTTGCCGTGAGCTGTGGTGTAGGTTGCAGACGCGGCTCGGATCCCGCGTTGCTGTGGCTGTGGCGAAGGCCGGCGGCTACAGCTCCTGTTAGATCCTAGCCTGGGAACCTCCATATGCCACAGGTGCAGCTCTAGATAAAGGCAAAAAGACAAAAAAAAAGGTAATGACTGAGCAAAGAATGTCTTCTGAAATTAGTTTTGAAAGAAAACCTATGTCAGTTTGTATGTCTGTTTTCATACTTGGAAGAAGTAAACTTTTCACGTCGATTACGATCTCTAGTCCTGTTTGGTGAATTAAGCTCCAGGTAGAACTGATATGAATCCTTTGGTATTTGGCCTTTCACCGTATGAACTGACCATTTTACTCAGCTCAAGGCCACTGACCACAGAGTTGGGAAATGATGCCATTAAACTGCAGAGGGGGCAAGCCCTAGAACAGGACAAAAATAGGTCAGGGATAGCTTTAGGAAACTTGTGGCTTGGGTGGCTTTTGAAGGTCAGAGAAGTATGAAATGAGGAAATATTACAAAAAGATAAATACATTTTAGGACTCAAACTTTATTTCAAATGAGAGATGTATTTTTTTTTCTTTATTCCTCTTTTAGTGAAAGAGCTGAATCTTGAAACCATGAAATTTGAACAACTGCCAATGAAATAATCCAATAAGCTTTATGACGAATTTTGCTTCAACACAAAGTTCCTTTGAAGATCCAAATTAATCTAAAACTCATTTATTAATAGCTAAGAATTAAATTACATTTGTTGCTGACCTCCTAGGAGTTGGTCCATAACTAGATTTCAGTTAAATGACAGAAGAGCTATTTAATAATCATGACCTTAGGAGCTCTTCTCTTGAATGGTAAGATCATTACAGCAAAGAAAGATACTGGATCATCTATAACATGCATACTGTAAGACTTCTACTTCAAAGAGTCAAGTTGGAACTCAACTGCATCTTACCAATCCTTAGGCGAAATGTGTTTTTAGGAAGATGAGGTATGAGTTGCATCTACTCAATTCCTCAGTAATTTCTTTTTTTCTTTTTCTTTTTTCTTTTTTTTCTTTTTTTGCCTTTTGTCATTTTAGGGCCGCACCCGCGGCATGTGGAGGTTCCCAGGCTAGGGGTCTAATCGGAGCTGTAGCCACTGGGCTACACCACAGCCACAGCAACGCGGGATCCGAGCCACGTCTGCAACCTACACCACAGCTCACGGCAACGCCGGATCGTTAACCCACTGAGCAAGGCCAGGGATCGAACCTGCAACCTCATGGTTCCTAGTTGGATTCGTTAACCACTGCGCCACGACGGGAACTCCCTCAGTAATTTCTAAAGCATATCATTTTCATTCAGAACCTTAGAAAGTCTGACAAAGAGAATACTCAAAGACCCTCCCCTCCTTAATATCATGAGTATGAAATACGCTCAGAGAGGGAAGTAACTTGCCCAAGGACCCACGATCTTTTTGTGGCTGATCTAGTTCTACCAGTAAAGTCTTATGATTCTTGATTCATTGCTCAGTTCAGTTAATGAAATAGCTGTATAGAAAATTTGGAGAGATTTTCTAATGTGCCGTCTTTAAGAAATGTGGCCACATTGGCTTTTATCAGCAGGTTTATTTGAATCCTACTTCATCACATTCCTTTGTGACCAACAGAGTGCTTTGCGAAAGTGACTTGAGATATGTGTGTTTCAATATTAACTTGTCTGTAGAATAACTATATATGTAATTTTGGTGCTCCAGTTAGGGTTATTTGGTTAGAAGCAGCAAAAACTGGGCAATTTAGGCACAAAGTGAATTTGTTTAGGTAACAATGAAGCACAACACTCAGAAAGGCACAAACCAAGGTCGTTCTAGGTTCTGGAGATCCAGGTAGCACAATTGAATCAATACCTTTTCCAAGTGAGTGTACAGTTTATGTTGATGTTCATGGGATTTTTGTTTGTTTGTTTTGGTTTTTGTGTTTCTTTGTTTTTATGGCCACACAGGTGGTATATGGAAATTCTTGGGCTAGGGGTTGAATCAGATCTGCAGCTGCTGGCCTGTACCACAGCCATAGCAACACTGGATCCGAGCCACATCTGTGACCTATGCTGCAGCTTGTGGCAATACTGGATCCTTAACCCACTGAGCAAGGCCAGGGATCAAACCATATCCTCATGGACACTATGTCAGGTTTTTAACCCACTGAGCCACAGCAGGAACTTCCGTTTGTTTTTTATTTTGATTTTTTATCATTGCATTACTGTGCTCAGGATTTGAATCCCCAAAAGAATGACTCCAGGTGGCCTAACTCAGGTCACTGGTCTGCCTCTTGCGTGAATCCTGGGAGAAGAAAAGGTTAGATGTTTCAAAAGAGGTTTAGGGTGCTGTTAACAGTGGAAGGGCTAAAGGATGCTGGGCAGCAAAATCAACAGCACCACCTGGCTTCCCTTCATGGTGGTCATGCAGTCCTCTAGGTTCAGCATCTTTAGTTCAAACATATCTTTTAGAAGATAATTCAGGAGGACAAAGGCTACATGTTGTGTCTTTTATGTCCTTTCCTACCACCCCCTCTCCTCTCCTGGGCCACAAAAAGAACTTGCTAGGCGTCCATTATTTGACTGAGTTGGACTAATCCACCTCACCCAAACTGCTGAAGTGATGGTTGGCTCATAATCTCATGGAATATTAGATCTGGGAGAGTTCCTTCATAGATAGTTGACACGAATATAGTAGGATCTGCAATGCGATATAAGCACAGCAGTTAGTGTACTAGCACCATCATGATCAATGCCAGGAGGATTGAAGAGCACATGTGCTCCTCCCTTATTCATGGCAGCAGTAGTTACAGTAGCCAAGTATGGAAACAACCCTAAGTGTCTGTCAGTGGATGAATGGACACAGATGTGGGGTGTGTGTATGTGTGTGTGTAATATTATTCAGCCCTGCAGCCATAAGAAAGGAGGAAATCCTGCCCTTTGCAGCCACACAGATGGAACTTGAGGGCATGATGCTAAGTGAAATAAGCCAGACAGAGAAACACAAATACTGTATGATTCCAAAAAGCCTAACTTACAGAAACAAACAGTAGAATGGGGGTTATCAAGGGCTGAGAGGCTGGGGTAAGGCTGGGGTGAGTGGGAGATGTTGATTAAAAACTGCAAACTTCCACTTAGAAGATGAATAAGTTCTGTAGATATAATGCACAGCATTGCAATTATACTCAACCATGCTGTATTATATGTTTAAAAATTGCTAAGAGAATCGATCCTAAATGTTCTCACCATGCACACACAAAAAAGTAATGGTAAGTATGTAATGTGATTGAGGGAAGTGTCAGTTAATGCTATGGTATAATCACATTGCAATATGTGAGTATCAAATCAATATTGTACACATTAAACACCTGAAAATGTTGCATGTCAAATATATCTCCATAAACCTCAGATGGTGGGAAGCACATGTCCCAGAGCCAGATGCCCCACATTTAAGTCAGTTCTGCCACTAACCAGCTAAGTAATGTTAGGCAAGTTATTTAAACTCTGTATGCCTCAGATGCCTTATTTGTAAAAATGAGGTTAAATAATCATTGATCTTGTATTGTCATAAGGAGTGAACAGTTTAATAGATGAATTCTTAGAGCACACAGATGATGGCAGCTTAATTGTTATTATCACCATTACTGTCATCACAGATACTTTCAGACAGCGTTGACATTTTGGTGAAGGTGGGTTGCTTTTTGCAGCTTTTGTGGCCCTTGTTGGAATGGTGACAAAAGATGGATTGTTACCGATCAAGACCATGCGTAGGAAGCTAACCACATGTAGGATTTGTGCTGAAAATTTGCTTTTCCCCCTTGTATCTCTTAAGCACTTCCTAAAAAGTTGCCTTTGCAATTTTCACTTTCTTTATAAATACGAAACTAATAAGCAGACTCAGCTGAAGTCAAGGAGGGTCCACATTATTTCTTACTAAGCATTTGAATCTGCATTTATAATGGCTACACATTTAATCAGGGAATTGTTTTCGGATTATTCACTGTCCATTAATCAGTTTGCCCCCTTAAAAGGTGACAAATGGTGGTTCCTTTCAAGTTTCAAAGAGGCCAGTTTAATCTGGGCCTTCTGTGGCTTTGTTAGGGAAATTGAACACCCAGAATTGTTCTTGAGCTTTCCCTGGTTGCTCAGAGGTCATGGGAAAGTAGATGCGAGAGCGCCAGCGTGATTCATCATTGCCTGATGAAATTCTGTGCTCCTGGGGCCTAGAGCTCTGAGGGCTGGTGCTCACCTTCTCTGCCTCTCTGTGAAATGACACACTCACAGGTCAGCGCAGCAGTGACTCTGAGCAGGAAAAGTAACACGTGGTCACACCTGGGGTTACAGCTGTTCCCACCTGGTTTGTAGAAGTTGGCTGGACTTTTCAACTGCAGTTTGGGTCAGTCTGTCTCTGTAAAGCTTCTCCTCTCCTCGGGGTTTTACTTTTTCTGCCTTTGCAGCACAGGCTAATATAATAGTGGAGATTAAACCTTGGAATCCATGTCCAAGCATAGCCTCCTCTAAAGCAAGGTACATAAATGGCCCAGTGAATATCTAGGTCCTGTAAATATGTATGTCCAGGGCAGATTTTGCACAATGAACGTCATTACATGGTAAATGTTCTTTTCCTCTCAGAATTACTGTTGGACACACTCGTCTTTTTATTAGTAATCAGTATAGTGACTTCTATTTCCTCTCCTTTTTCTGGCTCAGGAGAGGGAGCCTTCCTTGAGACCCAGAGAGGGAGGAAACTTTCATCTTGGAGGCAGAAAAGTACCCAAAAAGTACCTGAGAAGACTCTCCAGAAAATGTGTCCGGTTGTGACAACTGGAGAAGTACCGTTATGCCTCCAGAGAAAAGCCCCCTCTCTTCTAGTGTGTGTTTCCCTCATTCATTCATTTATCCATTCATCCATTCAGCATTTCCTTACAACTTCTAAGTGTACTCTCTGTACTAAGCCCCTGGGAAATAGAATCAGGTTAGAGCCTGGGCCCCTGTTGAGTTTGCCCAGAGACAGTTGGTGAGATAGGCAAGTAAACTAATAACTATAAAGAGGTTAGAGCCTCACTCGTCCAAGCATGGTCCCATCGGAACTTGTTAGACGTTCAGAATCTCTGCCCCACCTGGACCTACTGAATGAGAGCATTTTAACAAGATCCCCAGGTGATTCATATGTGCATTTAAATGCTGTCAGAGGCAAAAGTAACGCATGATATAAAATCCTGCTCAAGAGGACAAGGGAGGGCTAGGGCATGAGCCTTCTAACTCTGTGAGCTCCTTGCCTTGCCCTTTATACCCCCAGAGCCATCCTGCTAGCTGATTAGCACTGTGTCCCCAGGACACTCAGCTGGCAGTTACACTGTGCTAAGGGTATGGGGCAAAGTAGGTGGAGTTTGCAGGCTGCAGGCCACAATGCCGGGGAGGGTGACTTGTACATAGCCCCTTAGGCTCCACACCACGGCCCCGATACAAAGAATAACGCATGCTGTTCTCCTCACTCCTTGTCTCTGCAGAGGGAAGGGGAAAACTTAGGTCAGTGATCCAAAGCCTCTGAGTAGCAGGTGAAGCAAGGTTGATCTGATGGTGTGATTTTCTGCTTTCTCCCTTTCGATTCTAACTTTGAGAATCTGATGAAAACTATGCATCTGTTTCCCCAGCACTCACATAGGGAAGACACAGGAATTTGTACATTCCTTAGACTCAGATCCCCTCAAGGACAGACTGTGACCACCCCCACTTCAAGGTTCATATTCCCCAGGTTAAGAACCTCTGACACATAGAAATGGTAGACAAAATTATAACTACATTTTCTATAACACGTTGAAAGCTTTTGCTCTGTGCCGAGAATTTTACTGAGAGGTTGACATGCATTATATTGCTTGATCCTGGCAACAGTACCCTCTGGTAGGTCTTGACCATCACCATTTTACAGGTGAGAAAACTGAGAGATGGAGAGTTTTAACTTGTGTAAGGCCATATAGCAGTAAGTGTCAGAAGTCGAAACTAGATACCTGCCAGAATGACTCCAGCACCCATGCCCTTACCACCCGCATACTGTCTCCCCAGAGTAAACTGTTACCTTTAAAAATAAGGCAACAAGGAGTGCCCGTCGTGGCTCAGTGGTTAACGAATCTGACTAAGAACCATGAGGTTGCGGGTTCGATCCCTGGCCTCACTCAGTGGGTTAAGGATCAGGGGTTGCCATGAGCTGTTGTGTAGGTCACAGACGCAGCTTGGATCCCGCATTGCTGTGGCTGTGGCGAAGGCCGGTGGCTACAGCTCCTGTTAGACCCCTAGCCTGGGAACCACCATATGCCAGGGTGCGGCCCTAGATAAGGCAAAAAGACAAAACAAAAAAAAAACGCACCAAATGAACTTAATGCCACCAAATTGTATACTTAAAAATTGTTAAAATGGTAAATTTTATGTATATTTTATCACAGTAAAAAATAAGAGGCAACAACCAAAAATATATACCCCATGATGAATAAGATGTTTAGAAACGCTGTGTTTCCAAGTCCTTGTAGACTCTCTGATTCACCGTCCCTTTTTCTAAAAGTAATGAAATAATCAGATCAAAATGCAGGTAACCTTGCCCCTCTTGACCCCATTTCGAAGTCCTAACTGCATACTGCTTCAACCACAAAACCATCCAAAATCCGCTAAGGACTGTTTTCAACACAGACTTTCAACTGCTGATTTCTCTCTAAAGTGCTACAGATTTGGTATATTCTTAGAAGGCCCTGCAATATACAGAACTTTTAAGAGATGTCATTGTTCCTTAATTCTATCCTTAAGTACCAGTATGAAAAATTGTGTCAGCTAACGATCTTTAAACATCATGTTCCTAGTGTTAAAAATCACCTGGAATAGTGGTTCAAGAACACAGATTCTGACTGGTTCAAGTCTTAAATCTGCTTCTTTTTTTGTTCTGTGATCCAGGGTGGGTTTTAATCATTTTATGGCCTTGTTTCCTCATCTGTAAAATGGGAAAAATAGTAAGATACACTTTCTGGGGTGGTTCTGAGGATTAAATGAGGTGATATATGTAAACATTTTTGTAGAAGACCTGGTTCATGCAGAACAAGCACTGAATAAATGCTGCTGTTGATGCTGAAAGTGACAGTGATGGTTAAATATTCTTCGGAGTCTAAAGATTCCCCTGAGTCACTTTGGTGTAGTGTGTCATGCCATACTATTCTTGATAAGCTATTCCCATGACTGTGACTTTAGTGGTATCTTTTTTGTAAGATTTTAATTTTTCTGTTATAGTTGATTTACAAAGTATCTTTTATTAATTCCAAAAGAAATTTTAAGTTTTCTTTATTTTATGGTACCACCCATGCACATCAAGTTTCCCAGGTCAGAGACTGAGTCCTAGTCACAGCTGGAAACTATGCAGCAGCTGTGGCGATATCAGATCTTTTAACCCATTGTATTGGGAGGGGGATTAAATCCACACCTCTGCAGCATCCCAAGGTACTGCATTTGAATTCTTCACTCCCTGAGCCCCAGTAGGAACTCCTTCAGTAGTATCTTTATGATTGATGGAATAAACCTCTTTCCAGTCTTTGGAGGTATAATTGAACTACACCAAAAATGCACATATTTACAGTTGAATGAATTGATGAGTATTGAAATGTGTATATACCCATGCAACTATCACCACATGTAAGTTAACGAACTAAGCTATCACCCCCAAAAGTTTCCTTGTGTTGCCAAATACAAGCTCATTCTGCCTGCCACATGACAGGTGAATAAATCTGAGACTAGTTGTTGCAGCAAGAAGTAATGATTCTATTTGGAAATCCAACAGATGGAGAAGATAGCAGACTAATGTCTCAAAGAACCATCTCCCCTCAATCAGAATTCAGGCTCCTTTTATACAAGAAAGGGGAAGGGAGTGACTAGTATGTTGCAACCTTCTTGGTGCAGAAATCCTTTGTTTTTTTAGCTGTCCATGTAGGTTAGGTCCCGATGTTCCTGTAAACCACCAACAAAACAGATGTTATTCTCAGTTCTGCAACTTTTTATCTAAAAATGTAATACTCTTAAAGGTCATAGCCTTAAAAAATAGGCTCTCCTGTATATTTCAGGCTATAGCCAGCATCCTTGTGCAAAAGGTGCAAAGCCAGGGCGACTAAGCACAAATGACAGAGGACAAAGGTTAAAGGACATATCTAATATGCAGTCAGATTTGTTTTTCCCTCTTACACTTACACCTTTCACATCCCTCTCTCCCTTTCCCCACCACTGGTTCTTTCCTTGCAATTCCTTTCTCATAGAATCGTATTGAGACATAGCAGGGGCATGGGGCAGGGGACCTTGCATTTCATATTTGAACATATTATTTTGCTCTCCTCTAAAATTTTGTTATATATTTAACTTCTCTTAAAAGTGGAAGAGTTTTTGATGCATAGATGTTCATCACCTATGTAATAGCTTTTAAAGGTAAGTCAGACATGTCAAACTCACCTCACTTTGAGCTCCACTGAGTTATCCTGTCAAATAAGGCAGATCCTACTGCCACTGTATCCATTTTCTAAAGTCTGCTTGGTTCATTTTTGCAGTTCACTCTTTTCTGCTAGATCATCTTTCTGTTTACTCATTGGCATTTTCTTTATAAACCTTATCTGTTAAATCCAATATCCAAGTCATCTTGAAGTCTCCATAGATGATTTTTTTTTTTTTTTTTGCCTTTTGTCATTTTAGGGCCGCACCCGTGGCATGTGGAGGTTCCCAGGCTAGGGGTCTAATCGGAGCTGTAGCCACTGGCCTACACCACAGCCACAGCAACGCAGGATCCGAGCCGCGTCTGTGACCTACACCACAGCTCATGGCAACGTCAGATCCTTAACCCACTGAGCAAGGCCAGGGATCAAACCCGCAACCTCATGGTTCTTAGTCGGATTCGTTAACCACTGTGCCATGACCGGAACTCCCATAGATAATTTTTTGTTCTCTTGAGTGTATCATGTTTTCTCATTTTTTTGTGTGTGTTGAGTAGCTTTAGGTAGTATTGTAAATATCTCCAATTAAATCAAGAGAGACTCTGCCTTCTATTATGTTCCTTTGAAGAGTACTGATGTTTTTTCCTTTTGTCTTTTTTGAAACAGTGTTGAACTTAATTGAACTCCTGTAAAGTCTATCTCCTCTGCATTGGGTTGTAGCTGAAATCCTCATGAATTCTTTTTGTAGCTTCATCTGGCTTCTTGGAGTCTGCCCTATATGTGCATAGTTTAGAGATCGGTCAGAGATTTGGGCAGGATTTATACATAGAAATTAGTCTCCTTCTCTGAATTATTTTCTTTTGGAATTTCTTCCAACATTTTCTGGTACCTGTATTTGCTCTGATGTTTGTCATCTGGTTCTTCAAGCCAGTAAGGCTGCAGGTATTCTACTTGGACTTTAACCACTCAGGAAAGCACAGACTAAAGCTTGCCATTGGGCCAAAAGCTACAAAAGATCAGGAAATTCACCACCTATCATTCCCTTCTTCCAAGTGGTGATTTATTCCCCAGCATACGACTGTTTTTTTTCATTCTTCAGTGCCTTGAGACACTTGCTTTTTATATCTATATTCATGCAGGAGGGTTGATTTGTTAGAAGCTACTGGTCATTACTAGAATCAGAATCTGTTTTTATTCTTGATACCATTTAAAATTTTTCTTCTCTTATTAACTTATCACAGTTTTGAGAATCTATATGGCATACTTGCTTCTTCCCCTTGTTGTGGAATATTGTTTTATGTTATTTCTGTAAACTTTACAATATCCCATGTAATAACTGTCAGACTTCCAAAGGCCCAATGAAATAATGATATTCTCTCTAGTCGAAATTTAGAAGTGGATATTTAGATAGCTTTTTTGGTTCAGATGTGTTAAGTGTGCATGAGATACCTACCAGTCAGAGGCCATCATTAATAAGTCCACAAGTAACAAATGCTGGAGAGGGTATGGAGAAAAGGGAATGCTCCTACACTGTTGGTGGGAATGTAAATTGATACAACCACTGTGGAAAACTGTGGAGGTACCTCAGAAAACTAAATATAGAACTACCATATGACCCAGCAATCCCACTCTTGGGCGTATATCCAACAACTCTTCTTGAAAAAGACACATGAACCCATATGTTCATGGTAGCATTATTCACAGTAGCCAAGACATGGAAACAACCTGCATGTCCATTGACAGATGAATGGATTAAGAAGATGTGGTATATATACATAATGGAATACTACTCAGAACAAAATAATGCTATTTGCAGCAACATGGATGGAACTAGAGACTCTCATACTAAGTGAAGTAAGTCAGAAAGATAAAGACAAATACCTGATATCATTTATATCTGGAACCTAATATACAGAACAAATAAATCTTTCCATCAAAAAGAAACTCATGGACTTGGTGAATAGATTTGTGGTTGCCAAGGGGGAGGGGGAGGGAGTGGGGTGGACTGGGAATCTAAGGTTAATAGATACAAACTTTTGCCTTTGGAATGGATAAGCAGTGAGATCCTGCTGTATTCAGTCACTTATGATGGAGCATAATGGAGGATAATGTGACAAAAAGAATGTATATATGTATGTGTGACCGGGTCACTTTGCTATACAGTAGAAAAATGACATAGCAGTGTAAACCAACTATATTGGAAAAAATAATTATTTAAAAAATAAAACTGTAACCAAAAAAAAGGAAAAGAAACACAAATGAAGATGGAGTTAATCTTTGAGTTCTGCTTCTTTG
Organism: Catagonus wagneri; assembly: GCA_004024745.2. Classification (NCBI taxonomy): domain Eukaryota; kingdom Metazoa; phylum Chordata; class Mammalia; order Artiodactyla; family Tayassuidae; genus Catagonus; species Catagonus wagneri. Next base: position 49,591,430 of record PVHT021183699.1, on the reverse strand, counting down.
GGTTGTAAGTTTTGTGACCTTGGACAAGTGGTCCTGGGCCTCAGTTTCCTTATGTTCAATATTAAGAAAAATTAATGGTTCTTAGCACTTAGAATACTATTGTTAAATGTTAGCTGTATATGTATTTTGTTTTTGTGTAGCTTGATTACACTGATGAATGTGGTTTAGTAGGAAGAATTGAATTAGGTGATGATCTGAGTTGAGATTCTGTCACACACTGGAGATACGATATATGGTGTGATATGATGATATGGTATTACTACGAAAAAATAAAATAAATAGTTTCCTCCCATGCAGAATGATTTATCTGTCATTGGAAGCCAAAAGGAAGGCACTTGTAGGCTCTTTACTATCTTTTCTCTAACTGCTTCAGGGCCAGAGCCCTGGATGAAGAAGTTCTCTATGTTGGGTCTATGTTGTGGAGCCCAGCATAATCCTAGGAAGCTGGAGAAGACATTGGTCTTGGAAGTTTAGATGTGACAAATGGAGCCTTTTTAGAAGCTAGAGAGTGCTATTGGGGTTATCACAGAAAACAGAGTACCTAGGGTTACGTTATGTGACTTCCTTTACCCTGATTAATATTTTAATATGATATTTATGTTTTAAATTAAATAGCTAAATTGAGGCAGTTGTAAAATACAAGTATACATTTCACATTGCCTCTTAAAAGGAAACAAAGAGAAGAAAGACCAAGATCTCTTAGTTCTCATAACCTTAAAAAAGTTGGGAAAATAGAGGCCATTTTGCCAAAACACTAATAAAAATCTAACTTCTATTATAAATTAATTTCTGATATTAACTTATATGCTTTTAATAGGTGGCATATCTACTAAACTATTACAAATGTTAATTTTTATTATCGCCTGTTTTGTTTTACATGGCGACACTCACGGTATATGGAAGTATCCAGGCCAGGGATTGAATCCAGGCTGCAGCTAGGGCCTATACCACAGCTACAGCAATGCTGGATCCTTAAACCCACTGCACTGGCCAGGAATCAAATTGGTACCTCGGCAGTGACCCAAAACACTACAGTTGGTTTCTTAACCCACTGTACCACAGTGTGAACTCCTATTACCTGCTATTTTATAAAAGACCATTAATAATCATATCATACATTTTTACGGTATTTTTCAAAGTAGCTTCTAAAGTTAGTTCCTTCTTACAACCTTGAAAAGTAAATAGGAAAGGAACTGGCACATAAGGTGACAGATGTTTGCGTTTTTTTTTCTCTCATCCATAAAGAGGACTCAGTAGCTGACTCAGGTCTAGGGCAGTCTCCTTAAATTCAGGTACAATCAAGTACTGTCTCCTGAAGAGATCTTCGGTGTCTACCTTATTTGTAACACTTTTAAAAATTTTATGTGACAGCATTCACTTTTTGTTATGAGATTGGTAGTAAATGCTATGTAGAAAACACAAAACAACACAAGAACAAACTAACTTGCCTATATCCAAGATAACTTCACTTTCTAGGTGCATAAATATAGAGGCATATAAAGTTTATTTTTTTTTATTTTTTATTTTTTTTGTCTTTTTGCCTTATCTAGGGCCACACCCGCGGCATATGGAGGTTCCCAGGCTAGGGGTCTAACAGGAGCTGTAGCTGCCGGCCTTCGCCACAGCCACAGCAACGCGGGATCCGAGCCGCGTCTGCAACCTACACCACAGCTCACGGCAACGCGGGATCCTTAACCCACTGAGCAAGGCCAGGGATCAAACCCGCAACCTCATGGTTCTTAGTCGGATTCGTTATCCACTGAGCCACGACGGGAACTCCATATAAAGTTTATTTTACTGAATTGGAATATTATGTACTAATACCTTTTCACTGTATCGAGAAAACCTTTTGATGTCACTAAAAACTCTAAAATATGACTTTTAATGTCTCTTTAACATCATGTGAATGGACTAAAACTAATTTATGTAATCTCTGTTGTCCATTTAGTCTCTCCCTACTTTTCATGCTATTATTGGAAATGTATTATTGAACATCGTTAATGTACATCTCTGATGCTTGCCTTAAAATAATTTTATAGAATTCAGATTATCGTATCAAGAAGTAGTGTATGGGAGTTCCCGTCGTGGCTCAGTGGTTAACGAATCCTACTAGGAACCATGAAGTTGCTCGGATCCCGCGTTGCTGTGGCTGTGGTGAAGGCCGGCCGCTACAGCTCCTGTTAGACCCCTAGCCTGGGAACCTCCATATGCTGCGGGTGCAGCCCTAGATAAGGGAAAAAGACCAAAAAAAAGTAGTGTATGAAAATTTAAATACTGTCTTATATGGATTTACTAGTAGACAAAGATTTGAAGAGTTCACTAGCTATAAGATCCAAGCCTTTTTGATCTTTTATAAAATCCATTGGCTGGAATGCTACCTTTCTGGCTATGTAGTTCTCATGGCACGGGGAAGGACTTACATGACATATCCCTAAAACATTATGTATACATTACAAATATAAATTAAAGTGAGTAAATTGAACCTAGATATGTTTGGGAATTTTCCAAAATATCCCTTGAGATAATGGGTGACAAACGTACCAAAACCAGGTTTGAGGATTGTTGGTCTAGGGCCCAAATAGCACCAGAGGATTTAGACTCATGACCTTGCTAAAAGGTTTCTAAAACTGTTTCACGTTCTATTGCTCTTTTCGAACTACTGTTACATTTTGGTAAAGTATCAGAAGTAAGCATTAAACCCTCTTCTGCTTTATAAACCTAGTGCTAGTTCATAGCTTAGGCACTTCTGTTATAATCGGAATAGTTTAATATGATAAGAGTGCCAAAAACCCTAATGTGACTGGGTAATTTCACAGGATAGATGATGGCCATTAAAATATTATGTTGTTTATTTCACTTGAAACAAAAATGAGTGATTAACTGAGAGCTGAGAGATGGAAATGACATTAAAGTGGCCCATTTCTTCCCTAACAACAAGAGAATTTTCTGTTTTTTGCATGCTAATGTGTGTGTTGTTTGGGACTTTCAGTTAGGCATAACAGAAATGCACTGAAGGTAGGTCAAGCCAAGAGCAAAGGATTGTCATAATTAATCGTGATGCAGCTGGCCTGAAAACTGAGCTAAAATCAGTTTCCAATACCAGGAGAAATCCTGAGAGTTTTCTCCATTCTAATTTCTTTCTCTGATTTGTGGTTTAAGACAATACTATTGCTTTTTGTATTTGTACCACAAAGTGGAAAATGACCACCAACATTATCTAAGTTTACATTTCTGCCATCCAAAAGACTAGACGAACAAAGGATGAGATGCCTTAATCCTATTTTAAGTTTCTTTTTTTTAATTATTTTTATTTTTTCCATTATAGCTAGTTTACAGTGTTCTCACCCAGTCACACATACATATATACATTCTTTTTCTCACATTTTCCTCCATCATGCTCCATCATAAGTGACTAGATATGGTTCCAGGATCTCATTGCTTATCCATTCCAAAGGCGATAGTTCACATCCATTAACCCCAGATTCCCAGTCCATCCCACTCCCTCGGCAACCACAAGTCTATTCTAAGATGAAATTTGCAATAGCAGCAAAAAGAATAAAATACTAAGAATGTAGTTAACAAAAGATATATTAACTTCTCCTCTAAAGTAATTGAAGATCTAAATATATGGAAAGACATCTCATCTTCCTCCAAATCTTCATAGATCTGAAGATGTAATATTTGTGAATATGGTAGTAGTCCCTAAATATACATACACATTGAAGATAATCCCTGTCAAGATCCCAGATCTTCTGCCACCTTCGTAGAAATTAACAAACTCATTCTAAAGCTCATAAGGAGATGCAACTGACTGGATAAGGCTGAAACAGCCTTGAAATAGGAGAATAAGGTTAGAAGACTCCATTTCCTGATTTTTAAACTTATTACAGAGCTACAGTAATCACAACAAAATGGTACTGGCATAAAATAGATATGTACGTCAATGGAATTCAATTGAGAATCCAGAAATAAACCCTACATTTATAGTCAATTGACTTTCTACAAAAGTGTCGAAATAATTTGATAGGGAAAGAATAATCTTTTCTGTAAGTGGTACTGAGGCCCTCACATACAAAATAATGAAGTTGGACCCCAACATCACACTACACACAAAAATTAACTCAGAGTGGATCTATAGGCATAAATGTAAGAGCTAAAACTATGAAACTTTTAAAAGAAAATATCCATATGTTCATGACCTTGAGTTAGGCAGTGGTTTCTTCAAGAAACACAAAAAGCAGGAGTTCCCATTGTGGCACAGCAGAAACGAATCAGACTTAGGAACCATGAGGTTGAGGTTTCGGTCCCTGGCCTCACTCAGTGGCTTAAGGATCCGGTGTTGCCGTGAGCTGTGGTGTAGGTCGCAGATGTGGCTTGGATCTGGCATTGCTGTGGCTGTGGTGTAGGCCGGCAGCGTAGCTCCAATAAGACCCCTAGCCTGGGAACCTACATATGGCACAGGCATGGCCCTTAAAAGCAAAAAAAAAAAAAAAAAAAAAAAAAAAAAAAAAAAAAAAAAAAAAAAAAAAAAAAAAAAAAAAAAAATGAAGAAACAAAAGAAACACAAAAGGCATAGTAATGAAAGAAAAAAACAGATACATTGGACTAATGCAAAAGTTAAACTTCTGTACGAACAGAAAGTAAAACAACCTAATGAATGAAAAAATATATGTGTAAATATTTATCTGGTAATAAAACTTGTATCAGAACTTGATAAATAACTCTTAAAACTGAAAAAAAGAGACAAACGAGAAATAGGCCAAAAGTTTATATAGATATTTATCCAAAGAAAATAAACAAATCGCCAATAAGCAATTAAAAGATGCTCAATATTATTAGTTCTTAGGGAAATGCAAATCAATACCAGAGTAAGAAACCACTTCACACTTACTAGCATGGCTAAAATAAAAAAAAAAAGATGGAGGAGTTCCCATCATGGCTCAGTGGTAATGAACCGGGCCAGTATCCATGAGGATGTGGGTTCAATCCCTGGCCTCTCTATGGGTTAAGCATCCAGCGTTGCCATGAGCTGTGGTTTAGGTCAGAAACATGACTTGGATCCTGAGTTGCTGTGGCTGTGGTATAGGCTGGCAGCTACAGCTCCTATTTGACCCCTAGACTGGGAACTTCCATATGCCACAGGTGCTGCCCTAAAAAGACAAAAAAAGGTGGAAAATAACAAGCGTTGGTAAGGATATGGCAAAGTTAGAACCCTCATTCATGTGATAAGAGTGTGAAATAGTGCAGCCACTTTGGTGTTCCTCAAAACATAACAACCCATCAATTCTACTCCATAGATATAGACCTAAAACAACTGACTAAAAATGTACGTACACACAAAAATGTATATATAAATGTTCATAGCAAGCAGCATTATTCATAATAGCCCCAAAGTGGAAACAACCCAAGTGTCCATCAACTTATGAATGGAAACAAAATATGGTATATCCATACAATGGGATATTATTCAGCTATAAAAGGAGTGAAAATACCAATGCATGATACATATGGATGAACCTCAGAAACAGTGCTAAGCAGAAAAAAAAAAAAAAAGCAGTCGTGAAAGATCAATATTATATGATTACATTTTTATGAAATATCCAGAATAGGCAAGTGTATAGAGACAGAAAGTAGAAAAGGAACTTGGGGAAAGGAGAGGGGGAGGGAGAAAGGGCAGTGACTGCTCATAGGTATAGGTCCTTTTTTTCAGGTGTTAAAAATGTGCTTATTTGATTATGGTGATGGTTGTACACTCAGTGAATATACTCAGACATTGAAGAAAATGAAATGCTCCAGGAAAGGATTCTGAATGCTTTAGTTTGTACTATGTATCTACCCCTGGTTCCATCAACTATGGCTAGCAGCAAGAAATCATGTTTGTGAATATGAGTATGTGGATGGAAGAACAGGGAAGGGGAAGTTTTCAGAAAGGATCAGCCTGGCTAGATGGAGGAAACAACAGATAACTCTTAACAGAATATTCCCTCAAGCAAAGCACCCTAGTAGGTAACTTTGACACATAGGAATCCTTTTATTAAACGTACTTCCGTCTCTTTAATTTGATCCTTGGGGAAGATAGCTAGAACTTCTTGGTAAAAACATGATTGAATATAATAAGCAATACCATGACTTACAGACACACTTGCCTCTGTATTCTTTTTGTCTCTGAAAAGACCTTTGAACCAAAGCTTGTTAGTAAAGAGGCAGCAGACATTCGCATTATTTGCCTGTCCTTTCCAAACACAAATACTCCTATGTGAAATGCCACCTGGAGACAGTGGCCATGGCCCATAAATTTAATTACTAACCTTTAATTCATTACTGGCAAAATCAGTTCTTAAAAGCCTCTAAGCTAATCAGCCTTCTCTGACAATGCTAATCAATCGTTCAGCAGTCCACCTTTGGCTTAATTACTCTTGCACTATATTACATTTTCAAAATGTCAAGAAGCCTGTTCTGGAAAAGCAATAAATCATTCCTCCACAATGTGAGTAGAGAGCCTGTTATTCCCTCACACTTGACCTTGGCTACGTGAAGTTGAAATTGATCGTTTGTTGCAGTGGTACATTATAAAGAAAGGAGATCCAATAAAAATCATAACATGCATGCATGCAAAAAAAAAAAGAACCAGGAAGGTTTTCAGCACATTTTTCCCTCACCTAAAATGAACCAGCTGCTGTCAGATGTTGTTTTTAAGCATTTCCACGTCCACCATAGCATTTCCTGAAACAGATGAGCTCTGGCACTTCTTACGCTTCCAAATTTCTGCCATCTAAGAAGCATAAAAACAACCATGTCAGCAGAAATCTAATTAATCTTTCTGTAGATTCAATTCCAAAAATGAATACTCATTTTCCTGAGATTTTTCTCCAAACTAAAAAAAAAAAAAAGGTCATCTGCAAATACTTCTCAGAAAATGAGAAGAAAGGCATAAAACAAAAGAAAGCTCCATGTTGAGATTAAGTAGCAGATTGAGAGCTGGACCTGGATTTGTGTCCAGATCACACCACTCTCTGCCTAAGGCTGGGCAAGGTATTTAACCTCTCCTTGTTTTCCTTATTTCTGCCCTGAGCATGGTAACAGGTTAATGCCTTTGAAGCAGTGGTTTTCAGTCAAGGACAGTTTTGTCAGCAAGGGGGACCCTTTGCAGTATCTGGAGACATAGTGTCAAAACCAGGAGAAGGCTACATCAAGTAGGCACTGGCCAAGGATGGTGCTAAAAATTACACAGTGCACAGGACAGGTCTTATTACAAAGAAGTATCCAGCTCAAAATGCCAGTAGTGTAGGAGATGAGAAACTGCTCTCTAGGGCAATTAGCACAGATCTTACTGCCTAAGAGAATCTCAGTGAATCATTACTGTTATGATTTTGGTTTAATTTAAGTAAAGCCCCTTAAGGAGCACTCCTGTGGTGCAGTGGGTTAAGGATCTGGCCTTATCACTGCTGTGGCCTAGGTCACTGCTGTGGCAGGGGTTCAGTCCCTGGCCTGGGAACTTTCACATGCTGCGAGTGAGGCCCCCCAAAATAATAATGTTGATGAATAAAGTCCTTTTTATCACAAACGCAAATTTCCTCTTCTGTCTCCTCAGGCCAATTGCTCCTAATCTTGAAATGGAACAGATACTCTATCTGGAGCTAATATTGGAATTATTTTCTCAGTAAATATATCAGAACTTTTTTATTTCTGTTAGTAGTTGGTTTCTTTGAATGATCTCTTCTCAAAATGGTGATTACTTCTCAGTCCATCCACTGTGCATGAACATATTAATTATCTTTTACAATCTCATTTAGCCTTTTAAGGGTAAACTGTTTTTCAACTCATAGAGTCTTGTCAGTAAATCACAGGATAATAAAAGTCTTAGACATCATTGGGTCTAGTCTGACACATAGCAGAGCTTGCGTGGCTTTAAAATAATGACTCTCTTACCCATGATAGATCCATGGCTCTGTTCATGGGCGTTTTAGTTTGGTCACAGTTAAGGTGGATGCTAGAGAAGACAGAGTTGCCTTGGGTTCTCCTGTTCGTAGTCTTACCTGATCACTACCAGTAAGTTTAGTGGGGGGACTGGACAGACCCCAATCGCCATGCTGCTTTTGCTCTGTGTTTCAGGGCCTGCTTCTGTCTTCTGAATTTACCAGGCTCCCTTGCCAAATGGCCCCTGGCTACATTAGTCCACTATTGACACACTGACAAGGGAGAAAAGGAAACACCAGGGTGGGCTTCTCTCTTTCTCTCTTTGCCTTAAGAACTATCTCCTCCATGATCCCATCTCCAGCTAGGCTGGCTCCTAGATTTTGGTAACAAGCTTCTCCTCAAATTGTCCCTTAGCCTTCAGGACAGTGTTCCTGGGTTGTCACACCATCCCATGTTCAGATCTTCCAACACCTTTTTTGGCTAATCTCTTTTTTTAATATATAATATAAACTGACGTTTCCATGTTAGATGTCCTTCATTTTTGTGCTTGTATTATTTAAGAATAGTCATTTCTGCTACAGAAAATGAAATAAAGAAGCAGGTGAAAAGGAGAGATGTAATCAAGTATAGAAGCAAGTCTCATATGACTTGGGTTAGTCATAGAGAATGTAGATTGAGCATATATGTGTGTTGAAGGATGGAGGAACCAAGTAAATATTAAATATCCATGAAGCATCAAATAGTATCACTACACCAACAAAAGATGAGGCCTTGGAAGTGCTCAATATCTATGAGGTCTTTAGTTGGCTACCCATCATTGGCATGCACTTTGGCCCCTCATTTCCTCTACCCAAGAAGCCCTCAGGCTAATTGGTGAGCCAGATCTGTGGTCAGGTGTACTTGGCCCTGTAAGTGGTCAAGAAATTGTGTGGTGGCTGTTGGCACCCTCCTTCTGCCAAGTGCCTTGCTCACACCTTAGCTCTGGTCCTCGTAACCAATGGGGAAAGCTGATGTGACATACCTCGTGACCGATGGGGAAGAAAGAAACCTGACCTAGAAATATGGCCTGTCCCAGGTATGGCCCATCCATCCACTTGTACCGATCCTAAGTGTGTTAACCCCTCTGCCTTCTTGCTTCATGGTACATGTTGTAAATTAACTCAGTAGGTGATTGCAGCATCTTAACTAGGTCTATGAGCCCCTCTTTTCCAGGACTTTTGAGAGAATTCAGTTCTTAGTGTACTTGGACATCACTTTTCCATCAAGGCAGTTTCCTACACATCATTTTGAATCAGGCCATGGTCTATCTGGAAGACCTTGGTATCTTTCTAGTACTCATATATTTACCTTAGGAATCATCTCCCCCAATTTGGATAAGAGACATTTTCCATCAGCTTTCTGAAATGTGAAATCTCAGCATGCCTGAACTTGACTTTGGGCTTTATCTTCTCCAGTTAAGCACAGTGAGCCTCATCTAGTAGGGCTTTTGACAGCATGGTCTAAAATTTCAAACTTATCAACACAAACAAAATTAAAACCTGAAGCTACTCACCGAAAGAACATACACGTAATGCCAAGCTGGGCAGTAGTTTTCAAGTCTTGATAGGAGTCTTGATTGGCAAAACAAAGATAGACATCCTAACTGAGAACTAAAGAGATAAGTTCAATGAGATCAACATCACACTTAAAATGTGCACAACTCAGTAGTGACTCTATGTATAATTACCTCCTTTAATCCTTGAATAATTCCCAGAGAGAGAGATTATAACCCTTAGTGGAACAGATGAGTCTTTGGAGGATCAGAAAAGTACCGGTCACATTCACAGAATGGAGAAGTGGGCAGTTAGTGATTAGCGGCACCAACTAAGCCAGATGTCTGGGTTCCAGTCCCAGCACTGCCACTTTCCAAGTGGATGATCTTGGATGCCTCTTGATCTCTTGATTTCTTCACTTGCAAAATGGAACTAATTATAGTTCCTGCTAGAGAGAGTTGTCATGAAGTTTTGATGAGTTTATCTTTTTAAAGAGCATAAAGAGCATAGAACAATTCCTATCCTAGAGTAAGAGCTAAAAGAAAGTATTGGTTAAAGGTTTTTTCTGTTTGTTGGTTGGTTGGTTGGTTAAAGTTTTTAAAACCCAATCTGCTTTATCCCAATTTCGCTACACACTGCTTCAGCAAATTCTAGAGACTCTAGATTTGCTTCTCACAGTATGGCCTGCAAATGTTTTAAGTAGGTTTCCTAGAACTGAAGCCTACAATGACATTTCCTAAGTGCAAGGCAGTGCTCTGGAAGAAACCTTTTAGGAAGAGAGGGAAGCAGGTTAGGGTAAGGGTGTGGTTTCAGGTGAAATCTGACTTCAGATTCTACTCTGCCCAAAGCTCTGAAGCAGAAATTGTACCCAGAATGTGTTCCACCTTTTGGCAAGCAAGATTGGCTTTTGTTCCTCCATATTTGTGATTGACTGGATGACTACAGAGAATTAGGGTGGGCATAAACAATACCCCAAGGGCAAACAATTCCTCAGAGACTTTATCAAAAGGTAACATAACTGATGCATGAATACAGCAGACCTGGTAAAAGGAATCCCGGGGGGTCTGGGTGAGTCACATGCAACCTAGAATGCTGTTTTGAAGGAATCAGTAATACTGGCATCATCTATGAGTTTGTTGGAAAGGCAGGACCACTGTGGGACCCATCCAAGACCTCCTGGATCAGAATCTGCATTTAGCCAAGTTCCCTGGTTTTTTGCACATTAAGGACTGAGAAGGTCTATTCTAAAGTTTATATATACATTGTGTGTATCATAATAATACATTTAATATCATAACCTATTCAAAAATCACTTCTATCAGTAAGTTTAAATTACTGTTATTCTAGTGTTTTAGTATTTGGTAAACCACAACTACAGGTTTCCCTTCAACAAGGTTAAGAAGGCGACAGATATTGTGTCTTAAAATCAAACAGGAAAAGAAGAAGAAGATGACTAGATCTAACAGCCCATAGCTACAGTTGGCAGTTTTCTAGAGTTGGAAAGTCTCCAGGGGTTCACTGGTCTATGTGACTAGGACATGCCATGTTCCAGCAAAGCACATGCTCTCCAGGACCTGGCTCTAGCCTGGCTTTGGGGCACCTGTCCATGAGCTTCACAAATATTTTTATTCATTTTATTGGAGGCACAGTTCTCCCTGATATGGAGCCAACCAAAAGCTCCAAAATGCCGTGGAAAGAGAGATGCAATTTAGAGTTATGATGTGTAGAATTTTACAGATAAAGCAGGTGGCCAGTATTTTGGATCATAATGTTTGTGAAGTTGGACTTGGGGATGTAGAATGACTGTATTAAAAGAGATGGATTCATAAGCCTTCTGTATTTCTTGCCAGACATTCATACTTTAGTAAGAATTTAGTGGAACGAGTATTTGTCTTCTTCTTACCTTCTAAGCACCCAGAATGCCCCCACACTTCTTGTAGTGATGTTTCTTGGTGCATGTTGGATACAGGTATGCACATATGGAAAAGGTTATAGGCGCTCATCCATGTCCATTTCTCATTTCCTTCTTGGATGCATGAGGGGATTATACTTCCCACATCCCTTTGGTCTAGATGGGGCCACATGACTAACTCTAGCCAATGAAATGCTAGTGGCAGTAATGGGTAAAACTTCCAGACTGAAGCATGTAAGAATTGGTGTATTAAGCCACCTGTTAACATGGTCGTAGTTCAAGTTGAAGAGAGTCTAGTTGTCTGGGTCATTGAACAGATAGAGTCCCCACTTAACCTATCTGACTTCACATAAGTTATGTTTGCCGAACCGATATTTCAAAGTTGGTCTTCTGTAGAATCTTGCATTTACCTTGATCAGTACAACAGAAGCAATCAATGCCACAGAATTTTTTTGGCTAAATTTATAGAGTCTAAAAGCAGTGGATTTGAAGACAAGATTGGTGTCTTTGCTCCAACATTTACTATCTCCGGTCTTAAGTAAAATTTGAATCAACTACATAATCTGTAACATCTCTTCTTCTCAACTCCAGTATCCTATAATTCCTTGATGGCCCATATCATATTTTCTCCAGCTTGTCTAAAGCTTCTCCCCTCCCCACACTTAGCTAAATTATTGTAAATGATAAGCTCATGTAAATTCAAGTAAACATTCTATGCAGATCCTAAAAGGATATTCTTTATAAAGCGTCATGGAATCAATTCATATCTATAAAAATACATTTTTTATGGCTGTACCCACAGCATGTGGAAGTTTCCAGGCCAGGGACTGAATCTGAGCCACACCTTCGACCTACACCACAGCTACAATATTTTTTATGAAGAAGGTTCTATCAGTACATAAACTGTATTTACATGTTTATGCCTTGTATTTGTCTGGTTCATCTGTCTGATTGAGAACTGAGAAAGAGTCTTTCAAAGAAGCCATCACGGTCACATCAATGGGTCTGCCCAAAAAATCACTCATGTGAAACTGAACTGTTTTTGCTACTGCTAAATAAATGGGTTTCACCCCAGTCCAGTCTCCAACTGGAATACTGGATACCATGTAGACTGCAGCTGCGAGATTTGATCTCTGAAATTTTAGGAGTTATAAGATCCTTTGGAGCTGCACTCTATCAGTGAGTTATGCATAGATTTCTTTGGGAGCCCTCATTTGCTCCAGCCTCTTCTTTTGTTTTGAGGGCACAGTGCTGTTGCTGTGACATTTCACTCTTCCCCTCCCTCCACTCATCCACGCATGGCCTTTTCTTTTTCTCTGGCCTTGGACATGTCAGATTTTATGCCACCGAGCTTGGACTGTAGTGAAGAGTGATGCTTTTCACCCTCCTCTATTTAAAAGAAAAGACTCAGGAGTTCTCCTGTGGTACAGCAGGTTAAGGATCCAGAATTGTCACTGCTGTGGTGCAGACTTGATCCCTGACTTCTGCATACCACTGGTAAACCCCCCCCCCAAAAAAAAAAGACCCAAACTCTGCACATTTGATTGAAAACTGAGCTTATTATAGGTTTTCTAAACAATGAGCTCTGAATATTGATCTAAGGGAAAATACCAGGGGACTGGAGTGGAGGAAGGGAGAAAATTGGGGTGAGAAGGGCACATACGGAATAAGTGATTTTTTCCCAACTTGGGCCATCTTTTCAGAGTTCTTCTGGAAACAAGGATATATTTTCTTTCTCACCTCATGTCTGTTTCAGGTTTGTCCTCTCTGGGGCTGTTCCAGCTGCTGCTGCCTCCACCACTGCTGTTTCCAGGCAGCCGTTGTGCTGGGCCCATACCATTTCAGAGGGAAAGACTTTCTGTCTACACCTTCCTGGGCTTTCCAACTCAAGCGCACATTTTGGAACGACGGAATAAACTGCTTCCCATTTACCAAGAAATGCTCTTTTGCTGCGAGGCAGAGAAAAAATAGATTTTTCTCATTTTTTCACAGTGGGCAAAATTCTGTGAGGACGGGCTTTAAAATAGACAGCAGAAAATATTGGTGGAGTGTTTGCAGGTTTTTAGTTTGCATTTGGTCCTTTTTGTATTTCAAAATTGAACTGGAAACCTAGGTGTGTGCCTGTTGTTCTTTCTCAGGTATATATAAATAATAATTATAATCGCTGTTATAAAAATCAAAAATTTTTCATACAAATTCATACTGAAATTTTTATTTGTGTGTTTTGCAGTAACTTATTCTTCTATACTCCTGAATTCATAAAAAGGAATTCTAAATTCTAAGAACTAAAGTTTAATATTATTTTTACTCTTTGGCTTCAAATGCACACTTGCCCTGATTTCTTCTTTTCTGATACTCATAAGACTTTTGAAATTATCTTCCTATCCCTCCTGCTTTCTTCCAGCTATTTGTCTACTAGTGAGTTTGATGCTTTTCTTTTCCTTCTGTAGACATCTCAATTTTTTCTTTTTTTTGAAATAAATTTTGTTCTGTCCTCTAGTCTTGTATAAGCCTATTTCCCATTTTTTTTTACCTTTTTCTACCCAATTTCGAAAAGAATCCAAATTGATTTTACTTTCTTTTACCCAGTTGTCAAGAACTATAGTAGTTTGTAGAATAGCAAAACGTTGGCTTTCTTGGTTACAAAGAAATTAAAATATATGTTTCCTGTAAGGGTGACGTTCTTCCCACATTTTGGTAGCACCAGGGAAGGGAAAAGTCATTCCAGAAAATCATACTCACCATGATCTTATTCTTAGTAAAATATTGGTAATTTCACTTCATGGTACATGAAAGACAGACAAAGTGTTTGACAGTTCGCTTATCTCGGGGGGAAAATCTCCTCTCCTTGAACCTGGGTAGGCTCTGTGACTGTTTTAACCAATAGAATGTGGTGGAAGTTGGACCATGTAGCTTGAGCGCTCAGTGCTGAAGAGACTGCATCTCAGCATCCTCTCTCTTGGAACATTCCCTCTGGGAGACTTCCATTACCATGAAAAAGTCTGACTCCTCTTGCCCATACCGGAGAAGTCCCAGCTAAGCTCAGCTTTCCTGCCAAGGCTCCCGGCACATAACTTGAAGCCATTCTGAGCATCGCCACCGGTCTGTCTGTCCACACCAGTCAACAGCACTAAGTGCGGAAGAGCCGTCCTGTCAAACTATACCCAGATTCCTCACCCACACAATTCTGGATCTTAGTGAAATGGTGTTGTTTTGGAGTGATGTCTTACACAGAAGTTAAGAACTGGAATGCCCTAAATGCTGCCTGATTTTATCATGGGCTAGTGGGCCTGGAAGGACCCTCAAAATAGGGTTCCTTTCTTGGGCCAACATGGAGCCAGAGAATTAGCTGATCTCACTTCTCCCTGGCCATTGGTGCCAAAGGAAAATATCCTGCTTAGCCTTAAGCTACTCTACATAATTTGAACCCCAATCCATAGACTCAGTGTGTAAGAAATTTAAATTTTGTTTTTTGAAACAACTCCTGCTTGAAGCTTTTATTCCACATGATATGTGTCATCAAAGAATCCTTCCCTTTTACTGGAATCAGCGAACTACAGTTTGTGGGCTGCCTGTTTTAGTATGTCCTGCACACTTAGAATGTTTTTATATATGTATATGTGTGTGTGTGTGTGTGTTCATATGCACATTTATATATATGTATATGTTTCAAGGGTTGTTTAAAGAAAAAACAAAGTCTATGCATCAGAGACAAAACATGGCATGCAAAGTCTAAACTATTTGGTATCTGAGCCTTTACAGAAATAGTTTGCCAGTGCCAGAACCTCTGCACTATTTACTCTCCTGCTTCAATAACAGACATCAGCCAACATACAATCTACTGCTTGTCCCATCTAAAACCTTCTTTTAGGTCCTGGAAAAGAGACCTGGAGTTCTCCCTGCTGTTGCTATCCACAAAGGGCATTTTTTTTTTTTTGTTATTCCTGCTCCACATATGGGAAACTCTTTGGATACTGTCCAAAGCCCTCTGACAATTTATTCCTTCTCAAGTCCACACATATTATTCATAGAAACCCCATGCAGTTTAATCAGATAATCCCTACCTAGACTCTGTGTTTCTCCTCTAGGATATGCTGCTAACACAATGTCCTGGCTGGGAAAGGGGACATGGCTCCCCTCTGCTCACATATCCTTCAGTCCTCTGTGCCAGTCCTGTTTTCTCTCCCCGGGACTCACCCCAGGTGAGAAAAAGAAGAGGTCCAGGACATATGCGTTATTCACTGAGCTTCTACTAAATGGATTGCACTGTGCCTAACCCCGTGATAAAACAGCAAACAAAGTAAGATCCCTCTGTCATCAAAAGGAGGAGGCAGATAATAAACAATAGAAGAAAATAGGCAAGTTATTTATT
Organism: Catagonus wagneri; assembly: GCA_004024745.2. Taxonomy (NCBI): domain Eukaryota; kingdom Metazoa; phylum Chordata; class Mammalia; order Artiodactyla; family Tayassuidae; genus Catagonus; species Catagonus wagneri. The sequence continues at coordinate 49,575,697 of PVHT021183699.1, read as the reverse complement.
TACTAAAAGTAGGAGTTCCCATTATGGCTCAGCGGGTTGAGAACCTGACTAGTATTCATGAAGATGTGGGTTCAATCTCTGGCCTGTTCAGTGGATTAGGGATCTGGCATTGTCACAAGCTGTGGTGTAGGTGACAGATGCACCTCAGATCTGGCATTTCTGTAGCTTTGGCATAGGCTGGCAACTGCAGCTCCAATTCGACTCCTAGTCTGGGAAATTCCACAGGCCACAGGTGTGGCCCTAAAAATAAGTAAATGAAATGAAATGAAATAAAACAAAATAGTACTAAAGTGTATACTAAAAGTGCAACCAAGAAAGAACAAATAGAATACAGTAAGAGGGTTGGAGATGGAGAGCCTCAGGGAAGACCTTATGGAAGAGAAATACCTGAAGGAGTTCACTACCTGAGCCACATAGATATCCAGGAGTATTCAGAGGTGCCGCAGGCAGCAGTATGCCTGACCTGTTTCAGCAACGTGAGGGGAGCTGGTGTGCATCGAAAGGAGTGTGATGAGAGGGAGAAGGATATGTGTGTAGAGTCTTGTAATCCTTGTTAAGTTCTTTCTGGTTTTGACTTGAGTACCATGGGAGGCTTGGCAGGTGGAGGTGGGACAAGAGCAAAAGCAGGTATACTTGTTGGGAGGCTATTGCAATAATCTAAGCATGACATTGTAACAGCTTGAATTTAAACTGACAACCTGGAGGAGTTCCCACTGTAACACAGTGGGTTAATGATCCAGCTTCTCTCTGAGGAGGCACCAGCTCAATTGCTGGTGCAACGCAGAGGGTTAAGGATCCAGTGTTGCTATAGCTGTGGCGTATGTTGCAGCCAGGCTCCGATTCAGTTCCTGGCCTGGGACCTTCCATATGCCACAGGGGTGGCTGAAAAAGAAAAAAAATAAATAAATAAACTAACAGCATGGAGAGGATAAAATGTGTTATTACTCACCATTTCCAAGATTCCGTCATTTCACCTTCAAAATTTTTCTCCTCAGCTCAAAAATTATTTTATAGATTAACAGTTAAAATTTTGCTGTTAAATGATCATGCAGGCTTCTAGGTCCTGAATTGTTGCCCTTTCCTTCAAGACCCAGGTGTTGATATCTCGAAACCTGGGAAGATTTGCCTTTTTCTCTGCCTTCCGGGAAACAAATCCCTTCTCTGCAAGTGTGAGCTTAGAATAGCCTCACTGCAAATTGATTAATGAAAGAAGGCAGGAACAAATGCAAAGCAGGAAAGACGAGAAAACCACCGATTACTGTTTCAGCAGTAGTCCCATCCCACTCTCACTTTGCTACATGACAGATAAGATTGTTCCAAGACATGCTTATTGTGAGGGAACATACATTATGAGATCATCTCACTTTGACAGAGCCACTTGTCTTTGGTGGCCTTCTGCTGGCTTCAGGAGAACACAGGATAACGTAAGCCCATTTAGATGGGAGAGAACCTTCCAGTACCCTGGTGAATGAGGGTATGGGATCCAGAGTTAGCAATAAGTATAGGTTAACCAATGTCTCCCTGGTTTCTACCTTTTTTTAAATCCCAAAGTCCCATTCTCTCTTCCCCATCCTTCTAATGGGGAAGCCTTCTTAAAGACTCTGTGAGCCCAAATCTGCTGTGTACCTGAACTCATTCACTCCAGGTCATGTGGACAATGAAATAGCAGATGGAAGCTTCAGGGAAAGCCTCTCTCACTGGGTCTGCACTTTGAGGCATTAATACCATATCCCACTGTCATCAGCAGTTTGACATGCTTAAATATTGTATTTGTCCTTTTGGAGCTCACTGACTCCATGAATCTATATCTTATATGTTTCACCAAATTTAGGACAGGTTGAGACATTATTTCTTCAGATGTTTTCCTGCTTCATTCTCTCAATCCTCTTCTTCTGGGACCCAAATTATACATGTGTTACTTCTTTGGCTGTTGTTTTACAGATGCCTAAGGGGTCTGCTCACATTTTTAATCCTCAGATTGAAGACTTCCTATTGATCTATCCTCCCGTGGGCTGGCTTTTTTTTATCTTCAGTCTGTTGTGAAGGCCATTAAGAAAACAGTTTATTTTAGATACTATGTTTTTCAGTTCTAGGATTTCCCTTGTGTCATTTTTAATGGTTTGATGCTGATATTTCTGACCTTTTTTTAAATCCTAACAAGCCTATTTTCTGTTCTGTCTTTGAGTAGAGCTGAGATGCTTTAAAATCCTTATCTGCTATTTCAGTAAATGGTTCATCTTTTGATCTTAGTTGATATTCTTTTCTCTTGAGTGTGAGTCACATTTACCCATTTCTTAGAGACCTGTGGTTGTCAATGGGAAGAAGGGAAACAGTGGTCTGGGCTGGGAGTTTGAGGAGAGTAGATGCAAACAAGGTCCTGGAGAGCCATCATGGTGCAACAGAAATGAATCTGACTAGGAACTATGAGGTTGCTGGTTCAATCCTAGCCTCACTCAGTGGGTTACGGATCTGGGATTGCCATGAGCTGTGGTGTAGGTCGCAGATATTTCTCAGAACTGGCATTGCTGTGGTTGTGGTATAGGCCGGTGCTATAGCTCCAAATGAACCCTAGCCTGAGAACCTCCATATGCCATGGGTGTGGCCCTAAAAAGACAAAAGACAAAACAACAACAACAATAAAAAAAAAAAAGTCCTACTGTATAGCACAGGGAACTCTATCCAGTCTCCTTGGATATATATGAGTCCCTTTGATGTACAACAGAAATTGGCATGACCTTCTAAGTCAGCTATAATTTAAAAAATAAAATAAAATTAAAATGAAGAAAAAAAAGAACAAAGGAAATTCGGATTGTATCCTGGGTATTGAGAATGATATCAAAGAGGCTCTGGATTTTGTTATGTTCCTTTGAAAACTTTTGATGATTTTTGTAAGCAGGAAGTTAACTTTGCTGAACTCAGACTGTAAATTTTATTCCCCTGCCATGAACATTAGCTTGAAGTCTTTTCAGTGTTGTTAGCCTTAGCTGGATTGCTTGCAGTTGTCCCATGCATATGTAACATGGCAGTTAGCCATAGACTGGGTCAGGATTTATACACAAAACTTGGGGCTCTCTCTGATTTCTCCCCTCACTTTGCAGTCACTGTGCTTACCCTGAACTTGACTTATTTTCAAGCCACTTCATTGCAAAGGATTCTCTTGAGTTTTCATCGACTTATGTAGCAGAGTAGGGACTGCCCTAAGGCTAAAAGCCATAAAAATGGAAACTTCACCAAGTACCAGTCCTTTTTTTTTTTTTTTTGGCAAGTGTCCACTCACCTACATTGTCTGTTTTGTTCCAAAGTTCTCCGATGCCTTTAGATAGTAATTTCCTTTGGTTTGTCCAGAGTTTGTAGGTGTTATTTCCAAGAATGTTAGTCAAATAAGAACTACTCAAACATTACTAAAAACGGAAGCTTCTCGTTTTTTTGATAAGGCTCCAGTTACTCATCTCTCTTCCATTATTTGAGAGCCCACTGTGAGGCTGTATTTTATCCATCTCTATTTCTGATACCAGTAGTGTTGTACTCAGTATGTGGTCCCTGGACTGGCAGCATTAGTGTCACCTGGGAATGTTAGTGCAAGTCTGTGTGTCCTATACACAATGAAGCCAAAGAAACTGAAAGGTGAGGGTTTAGAGCCAATAAAGGTTTATTGCACGGCCATGCAATGGGACAGGTGGTTTCTGCCCCCAAATTATCCCAAATTCCTTGAACCAAATTGCAAAGCATTTTTAAAGGCAAGGTGAGGGAGGGGCATGGTTAATTGTTGCAAGCTTCTTGGTACAGAAATCCTTTGTTCTTATAGCTGTCCACAGAGGTCAAATCACCATGTTCCTGTAAACGTTCGACTAGATACATGCTATACTTCATAGAGGAGCTAAAGCAGAGGATATGGGGGAAGGCCCCATAAGGTCCTGCTAGATTACAGGAACTTGTTAGAAATGCAGAATCTCTGAGACTACTGAACCAGAGTCTTCAGTATAACAATACCTCCGGTGATTCTTGTGTATGTTAAACCAGATCAGCACTGGCATAGAGCATACTGAGGGCAACATCATGGACACTTGGCAAACTCTAATTGAAAGAGGATTTCAACTGGCATCTTCACCTCAACATTTACTATGAAGTGGTATGTATTTCCCTTGAGAAATCATTTTCCTCTCAGATTTTAATAACAACATTTGGTATATTTTCCTCCTAAAAAAAATAGCTCTTCCTAAACTGATGGGAGATTTTTTTTTTTTTTTTGGCAAATATGAGTCTGAATAGTACAGGAGAGGTATTTTAAAGGACCATCAAAAAGTAGAAACTATGACCAATGACCACTGCATTTATAGGAGAACCAGCATCATGTGTGCTTGTAGTTAAAATCAGGAATTTTATGAATCACATCTTCTGTCTACTTTTTTAAAATGCTTTTTCCCCAAGCCTCCAGGCTATAGATAAAAATCTCTCTCAAAAAAAAGAATTTCCCACCCCCATCCATGCATAAATTCATGCAGATGAAAGCATTCTTCTTTATTGGCAAGCAAAGCTGATGATAATTATGGGCCCTGGCAAAGCAGATCCTGTCATAAAAATATTTCTGATAAATGTTTATAGCTTAGAAAACTAAAAAATAATTTTCAAATGTAGAATATAAAAAGATCTTGATGCAAACCATATAATTTATTCCCTTTATATTTAAAAATAATTCTACTTGATTAAAATTGTTTTCACTCTTCTTCAGCTAATGGTAAGCCAATGTAAATTTACATGCATTGTATTCTTTAAAGGAAAATCATAATTTAAAAGCATGCAAATGGAAAACAATGCTAGTGAACAAAAGAACTGTCAAATAGTAAAAAGTTATAAATAAAGCAGTAAAAAAAGGTTCAAGAAGACTTTGTAACACATGCATAAGGAAGCAACAAAAACTTGTCTGGTCACTGAGACTGTAATGATTATTCTTCCCAGAGATATGAAAATAATTTCAAAATTCTTACCCATAGCAAAATTAATTAATCTAACATCTCTCTTTGCACATGATCAGAAATTCTTACTACCACATATTAGGTAAAAACTAAATTGTTTTCTTTTTTTTTCCCCCATTCTGGGCATATGATGTTCTTAGGTAAATGCTGATTTGTGAAAATGACACTTCCAAATAAGAATGGAACAAGGCATTTAATAATAAACTCTCTTTTAAAAGCGTGATTTTTCGAGTTCCCGTCGTGGCTCAGCGATTAACAAACCTCACTAGCATCCAGACGGATGTTCAATCCCTGGCCTCTCTCAGTGTGTTAAGGATCTGTCATTGCTGTGAGCTGTGGTATAGGTCGCAAACATGGCTCAGATCCTGCATTACTATGGCTCTGGCATAGGCTGGCAGCTACAGCTCTGATTCGACCCCTAGCCTGGGAACCTCCGTATACTGTGGGTGCAGCCCTAAAAAGATAAAAAAAAAAAAAAAAGACCAAAAAAAAAAGATTAAAATGTGATTTTCATCTGAATGCCAGAATAAATTCCCTTCTTGAAAAATCAATGATGTAGCTATCAATATTTAAAATCAGCTAATAATTGGAAGCTATGAATTCTCAAATCAAAGGAAAGAATCAGCAGTGGAATTACTACAGAAGTGAAGAAATAGCCATCAACATTAAAAAGACATTTTCCAGTTTTTAATTGGTGGGTATTAGGATTGGCCAAGAACAGAAGTTATCTCATTGGACTAATTTGGTGCAAGCTTCAGCCTGACCCTAGTGGACTATGGGCACGACATCCCTTTCCCAGGATCCAGCAGGATCACTGCCCATCAAGGTGAGAATCCATCTCTGTGGATTCTGCTTTAATGAATGATCATCACAAGCATGAGTTCTGGGACCAAACACATCTTGGTTTCAGTCCTAGCTCTACTGTCTCCTCATGATGTGACCTTTGGCAACTGAATTAACTTCTAAGCCTCTGTTTCTTCATCTTTAGGATACAGAGGTGTTATATCCCTTATGTCATAAGACTGTTCAAAGAATGAAACAAGACAATTCATGGAATGTCGTTTTTATAGTATATAACAGAGTAGTTATTCTATAAAGGGTTTCTTCACTTCTTCCTTCTCCTCCTTCTGTTCTCACCATAAATGGATTTTCAGGGTGCAAAGTCTGCTGAGTGGATGAAATGTGGTGCCATCCACGACTCTAAACTAGTTAAGGTCTAGAGCAGCACTGTCCAACAGATTCCACTTGCTGGTGGATATGTTCTAATCTCTGCTGCTCATTATGGCAGCTGCTAACCAACCACCTGTGGCTATGGGGCATTTGAGTGTGGCTAGTGAAACTGAGGTGCTAAACTACATTTTATTTAATGTTAAATTAAATGCACATTTAACTAGCCACATGTAGTTAAGTGGCTATTGTATTGGACTGTGAAAATCTGGAGCAAAGAACACAAGCTTAAGTGTATCCAGGGAGCAGACAGGTGACAGAAATCAGTGAGTTGAGTTGATGATAGGATACGGTGGGCCTTGTAGAAACTGCAAACATGTACCTTGTCTAAAGGCGTCAGCCAGTAAAGTCTCAGCCAGTGCTGCTGGGTATGTCCAGCTTTTCTAATGTTTTAGGAGAAGCCAGAAATGCAGGTTTTTATGCAAAGTCTTCACATTCTTTAATGTATCAACTAATTTTAAAATTTTGGGGGCATTCCAGGGCAAAAAAATATATATTCACTAGCCAGATGTAGGCCATGAAACATCAGTCTGCAGCCTCTTGTTTCAAGCCCTAAAATCATGGAAAAGTCTCCCAGTTAGACTGTCCAAAGGAAGAGCAGGGAGCATCAGCCTTGTTACATGTCAGGCAGATTTGCAGGTAGTAGGACTTCTTGAGAACCCCACGGATGATGTCTTCATTGCCTACATCAAACCCTCAGAAGCTACCTCAGTTCTGGGTTTTCCATTCCAAATCCTAATGATTTGGAACATGGAAGTGAGACCTGGTTTCTGACCCTGTCACTCTCCTCTTTGGGG
>PVHT021183699.1:49384625-49558043 GCA_004024745.2 Catagonus wagneri | reverse complement strand
CCCTGTCTTGTTCCTGATCTCAGTGGGAATTCTTTCAGCTTTTCACCATTGAGAATGATGTGAGCTCTGGGTTTGTCATAGATGGCCTTGATTATGTTGAGGTAGGTTCCCCCTATGCCCACTTTCTGAAGCGTTTTTATCAGAAATGGGTGTTGGATTTTGTCAAAGGCTTTTTCTGCATCTATGGAGAGGATCATATTTTTTTTTTTGCTTTTTAAGACCTAAATTTTCTAGGAAAATATCTGCAGTGTTTTTTTCCTAGGTCCTAGCACTGTGGCCAATGAGTTGGTCAAAATAATCTGAGACAACAATTCTCTTAGGCAAAAGGGGAAAAAAAGTAATTTCCAAAGTAGATTGGCTGTTTGAACAACTGCCACAAAAATTACAGTGTTGGGGAGAAAAGTGGTAATACTGGGAAAGCACAAATGTTTCCTCGCTTCTCCTGCTTGCAGAATATTTTGCCAGACTGTGTAGATGAGACATGAAATGAGGTCCTTAATCTACATGTTTGTTCCGCTTGTATGGCATGATTGGTAATAAAGATCTTTTTTTCTCCCCACCCTTCTTCTCACATTATTATCGGGTCTTTCACTGCCATGTGTCCTGGGGCCTTCACTTCCCTGGAGGCCTGATTTCTCCAACCCTATTCCAATAATGTAAACTCTTGTGTGAATACCTAACAGCAAAGAAAATAGTATAGATGTCCACACCTGCCACCTCACCCACAAAACCCAGAATCTCTTCTGATCACAAGATGACCAGTGGAAACATTTTCATCCGTGGCTTCTGGCAAAGCATTATTTTCCAGAAATCAGGTGCCCTTTGAGATTGACCTAAGTGAAGGAGAGATTAGGTGAATGAGTCAGGGTAGGGTAAGCTCTGCTCTGGTAACAACCACCAAATCTTAAGGTGACAGGATATGCTCTACATGGACTCAAACTGCATAGACACACACATCATTCCCAACTACCACACACTCATGAGTACTTGTACAAACTGGAGAAAATGGAATAATGTCTATAGTCTAGCTTAACAGTCTTGTGCCGATCTCAGTTCCCTGGAATGATACTGTCCTATAGTTAGATGTGACACCACCGTAGGGGAGGCTGGATGAAGGGTTTGGGGATGTTTGGGGATACTATTTTTGCAAATTTCTGAAAGTCCACAATGATCTCAAAATAGAACGTGCAAGCATTTCTTTCTCACCCATACCACCTGTCTGTGAGGCAACTAGGAGCTCTTCCCTGCATTGTGGGTTCAGGCTGACAGAGCAGCTCCAATCTGTAATGTTGCCAAGGGAAAGAGATCTTGGGAGGGTCCAGCCCTGGCATGTCGGTGTCCAAGCCCAGAAGTGACACACAGCACAGCTTCTAGGTCACGTGGTCAGACCTAGCAGTCATGCAGATGGCAGAGGGGAGGAAAGGTAGGGAGTCAATGAAATCTTTCCAAGTGCTCAGAAAGTGGAAACCTGGGAGTTCCCATTGTTGCTCAGTGGTAACAGACCCAACTAGTATCCATGAGGACATGGGTTCAATCCCTGGCCTTGTTCAGTGGGCTAAGGATCTGGGAGTTGCCATGAGCTGTGGTGGAGGTCACAGACACGGCTTGGTGACTGTGTTTCTGTTGCTGTGGTGTAGACCGGCAGCTGCAGCTTTGACAACCCCTAGTCTGGGAACTTCCAGATGCCAAGGGTTGGGCCCTAAAAAGAAAAAGGAAAAAAAAAAGAAAGTGGAAACCTGGAAATATTGGGCAATTTGTGAATGACTGTCACACTGAAGCAAGCAATTAGCTGCACAACAGGCTGTCTCTTGTGTTCTAAAGACAAATTCAGGGCTCTTAACCAGAGACTGAGGAAGGGCCTATTCACCTTATTGAAGAATAAATGTCTTTCCCCTCATGTGAATTCAGGCTTTGATACTTATTAAGTATGTGACTTTGAGCTCATTACACCACCTCTAAGCTTTAGTTGGCTTGTTCGAGAAATGGGTTTGTTGAGAAGATTAAAGGAGGTGATGTATGCAAAATGTTCTGTGTGGAGTGTATATGGAGGCTCTGGGACAGCAAATACACAACACATGTTAGCATTACTGGTACCCTTACTGATTCTGCTGCTGTTATTTTGTTGTTACTCAGTCTTCACTATTATTTCCCCTTCTAAGAGCTATTAGGACTCCATCTATCAAGGCTATATGTTGAAGGAGAAATAGAGGGTGGGCATGCTGGAGGTTAAAGGGCATTTAATTATTGATAATTCCATTGAACACTTACTTCTATTAGATCTTGAGTCTTATCATCTCACCCATCCAGTCTAGTCTCAGAAGTGCTATGAACCTAAGCATATCATTAAAATTATAAGGGAGAGTACAGAACAGCAGTTTAAGAGGAAAGACTGTGGCTTCTGAGTACCTGGGCTTGCATCCACTGTCATCATTTACTAGCTGTGTGACATTGGGCAACTCACTTAACCTCTCTGTGCCTCCGTTTCTTCATCTAGAGAACTGGCTGTTGCAGGGATTCATTTCGATTTGTATTTTGTACAAAACACCAGAGAAACTGTGTCAGTCACAGAAGACATGCCGTGTCCTTCTCCTCTCATAAACCAATGGGGAAAATATTATGAAAACATAAACTTGTTCATATGCAGTGGGATAGTGGAGTTCATGCCCCCCACCACCAAATTTAAGAACTCCAATTTTAGGCAGAGAGAAAAGCAAAGACATATAACTGAACCAAAAGGAGCTCCTTTTATAACTTTCTGTGTGTGATCTGCTTTATTGTGACATTCACTTTATTTTTTTTCATTATAGTTGTCTTGCAGTGTTGTGCCATTTTCTGCTGTACAGCATAATGACCCAGGCATACAAGTATATACATTCTTTTTCTCATGCTATTTTCCATCATTGTCTGTCCCAAGAGATTGTATATAGTTCCCTGTGCTATACAGTAGGACCTTACTGCTTATGCATTTCAAGGTTATAGTTTGCATTTACCAACCCCAAACCCTAGGTTTCAGTCTGGGTGGTGAGTATTTTCGGAGTTCACACTGTCTCCTTCTCTGGTTGATGATGTGATTCCTTCCCATGGGGCAGCAATGACCATCCTTATTCCAGAAGAGAGACTTCTCTTTCCTTGTCACTGTGCAGAAGAATAAGTCTTATCGTTAGCTGGTAATGCCCCAGAGACTTGTTAACTTTCCCATCTGCTGCTGGCAAAGTCAGGGGCTAATCCCAGAACCTTTTATAAGAATGACATTGAAAAAACTATACCCCTTGTGCTCTTGCTGCATTTCATCAAAGCCTGAGTTGAAAACCTATCTAATCTGTCAGAAGGGCCAATCTAATCTGCCTTACTAACTGTGTTTATGGAGGAAAATGCTGTTTAACATTATATATCATAAACTCAACTCATGAAGCTGATGTAAAATGTTCCTGAATTTGCACGTACTGACCAACAATGTCTTTTTCTCCCTAATCAGATAAGCTTGAGACACACAAAACACATCATCTGTTATCAAAAGAGATTAATAGAAATAAACATGGTCAGACTGTTTATCCCACCACATCTACTAACTCTGTAATGCCCATCACAAAACCCAAACTGCCTAGAAATATTTTGTAATAAAGCATATTTTTATTCATAATTATGCTCTTTATTTCTGGTTAACATAGAGGTTTTGGTCATGCTCCCTTTTGTCTTTTTTTTATTATTCTTATTGAAATATTATTGATTTACAATGTGTTAATTTCTGCTGTACAGCAAAGTGATTCAGATTACATATATATGTATACATATCTTTTTAGAAAAATACTCTTTTAAAAAAAAACACTCCTTTTTAGAAAAATACTCTTTTTAAAAAAAAATAATCTTTTCCATGATGGCTGATCAGAGGACATGGAATACAGTTCTCTGTGCTGTACTGTAGAATCTTGTTGATTATCTTCTTCATGTGTTAGAGCTTACATCTGCTATCCCTAACCTCTCACTCCATTCCTCTCCTAAACACCCCCGACCTTTGGCAACCACAAGTCTGTTCTCTGTGAATCAGTTTCTGTTTTGCAGATAGGTTCATTTTTGTCATATTTTATATTCTACATGTAAGTGAAATCATATGTTTTTTGTCTTTCTCTTCCTGATTAACTTCATTTAGTATGAAAATATCTAGTTGCATCCATATTTCTATGAATGGCATTTTCCATTCTTTTTTATGGCTGACTGGTATTCCATTATTTATATGTGCCACATCTTCTTAATACATTCACCTTTTGGACATTTAGGTTGTTTCCATGTCTTGGCTATTATAAGTAGTGTTGCTATGATGTGAACATAGGGTTCATATATATTTTTGAATTATAATTTTGCCCAGATATATGCCCAGGAGTGGGATTGCTGAATCCCAGTGTATCCTTAGTTTTCTGAGGAACCGCCATACCCTTTTCTGTAGTAGCTGTACCAACCTACATTCCCACAACATTGCAAAAGGGTTCCCTTTTCTCTATATCCTCTCCAGCATTTGTAATTTGCAGACATTTTAATGATGGCCATTCTGACCAGTGTTAGGAGGTATCTCTATAGTTTTGATTTGCGTTTCTTTAATAATTAATGATGTTGACCATTTCTTTCATGTGCTTATTGATCATTTGTATTTCTTCTTGGAGTAATGTCTATTTAACCCCTCTGCCTATTTTCCAATTGGGGTTATTCTTTTTGTTTTTGTTGTTGTTAAGTTGCATCAGCAGTTCGGATATTTTGGAAATTAAGCTTTGTTGGTTACATCATTTGCAAATATTTTCTCCCATTCTATAGTTTGTCTTTTTGTTTTGCTTATGGTTTACAGTATAAGTGGCTTCCACTTACAAAAGCTTGTAAGTTTGATTAGGTCCAATACATTATCACTTGTTTATTTTTATTTTATTTTTTTTTTGCTTTGGAAGACTGACGTAGGAAAATGCTGGTACAGTTAGTATCAGAGAATGTTTTATCTGTGGTCTCTTTTAGGAACTTTATAGTGTCATATCCTATGTTTAAGTCTTTAAGTCATTTTGAGTTTATTTTTTTACATAGTGAGAGGGTGTATTTTTAATTGATTGATTTACATGTGGCTATCCAACCTTTCAACAACACTTGCTGAAGAGACTCTTTTTCCCATTGTATATTCTTGCCTCCTTTGTCAAAGATTAATTGACCATAGGTGTGTGGGTTTAGTTCTGGACTCTCTGGTCTGTTCCATTTATCCCTATGTCTGTTTTTGTGCCAGTACTACACTGTTTTGATTACTGTAGCTTTGTATTATTAAGTCCAGGAGAGTTACGCCTCCTGATAAAGCATATTTCTCAGTATTTTGCAGGACTGTAGAAAAAATTTAATAGCAGCAATTCTTACTTTACAACCTGAATATTTAGAGAAACAAAAACATGCCTCTGAGGATAATTTGAAGCCCTCTTCTTTTTTAAAATTTGTATTACAGTTGATTTACGACGTTCTGTCAATTTTTGCTGTACAGCAAAGTGACCCAGTCATACATACATATATATACATTCTTTTTTCATAGAATCTTCCATCACGTTCTATCCCAAGACACTAATGGATATAGTTCCCTGTGCTGTACAGCAGGACCTCATTGCTTATCCATTCTAAATGTTAATAGTTCGCGTCTTCTGACTCCAAACTCCCGGTCCATCCCTCTCCCAAACCTCTCCCCCTTGGCAACCACAAGTCTGTTCTCCATGTCTATTAGTCTGTGTCCGTTTTGTATATAAGTTCATCTGTGCCATATTTTAGATTCCACACATAAGTGATATCATACGATATTCGTCTTTCTCTTTATTACTTACTTCACTTAATATGAGAATCTCTAGTTACATCCATGTTGCTGCAAAAGGCATTATCTTGCCGTTTTTAATGGCTGAGTAATATTCCATTGTATATATATGTACCACATTGTCTTAATCCATTCAGCTGTCGATGGACATTTTGGTCATTTCCCTGCCTTGGCTATTGTGAATAGGGGTGCATGTATCTTTTTGAATAAAAGTTTTGTCTGGTTATATGCCTAGAAGTGGGATTGATGGATCATATGGTAGTTCTATATTTAGTTTTCTGAGGAACCTCCATACTGGTTTCCATAGTTGAAGCCTTCTTCTTATTTGCCTCCAGACACATGCAGATATTGTAAGAAATCAGGATGTTGGAAGATAAATTGTGAAACTTCCAGTAGTCCTGGGGCTCAGATGTATTGCTTATTTTGTCCACTTTAAATCTGCATGTAGTCAAGTATATAACATAGCCTCAATTGCGTTTCCCATACCCCGTAGAGTTTCTTAACCTCTAACTTAATTTCTCTCAGAGTAACATCTATGCATCTGAACTACCTGGGGAGCTTGTTAAAGATGCAGGTTCCTAGGCCCCGCCTAGACCCACTGAATCAGATCTCTGGGCTTGGCACCCAGGAAATGACATTTTTAACCAGACATCCATATAGTTTTAGGATTACTATAGGCCTGCGAAATCAAATCTTTAATAATGTATTTATAACTATGCTTTAAATATGATAAAATCACATTTATATAATAGGTCAATTTGTACTATACTTCTTTTTAAAGATTTTTCTTTTACCTATTTCAGGTGTCTACAAGTCTCCACAAAGATTCTATTTTATTTGTAATTCCTTTTTAGGGTTACATACTTTAATTTATGGACTACATAAATATAACTGATTAACAGAGGGATAAATATCTATAAATATAGATGGAAAGGGAGATCTTTATATCTAACTTAAAAAAATTCCCCACAATACAAATAGTAAATATTTTTCAAAAGACAAAAAAAAAAAATTAAGGTTTTTTTTATGACCCCCTTGAAGAACATACATTTTTTCAATACAAGGGACCAAAGGGGGAATGAGGTTTTTAATTTTATTTATTTTTTTAAATCTCTCTTTTGCTTTACTTAAGGTATTTTCTCTAATGGGTAGCATAGCAGTTTTGAAAATACTAAAGCGTCAAATAGGTTCCTTCACCTTAAAATGCACAAGGAGAAAAAGGCAAATATCACCCTTAATTTTGTTCTTAATAACAGCTCAAGCCTGATGACAGTGTCATCCCAAGCCAGTGCTTTCCAAGAACCCTGGCCCCAAGTGATGCACCTCGAGGGAGAGGTTCCATTTTTCCAAATATATTTGTGAATGGCTCCAGGCTCTCTCTCTCCTGTCCCACCCCAGTGCTTCAAAAAGTACATTTTCACATTAAAGGCTCCGAGGAGTCCTGCGGGAAGGAAACTTGGTTGACTTTGATCAGCAAAGCATTTTTCAAGCTTATTTAGCCTTGGACCCTCCCTCTCCTCTTTAAATAACTCCTATCATTTCTCCATTAATTCCTCAGAACAGGCACACATGGAGCTGTAATAACCCACCCTGAACCTCTCTGTTGGGTCAGTGCTATGGGATTCCATTTCATTCCTGTACCTGGCAGTTGGATGTTTACCCTCCCCCTTCATCTAGGCCATGGGTCATCAGTGACAGGACACATAAAACCACCCTGATTCCCACCGCCAGAGAGCAAGCTCAGCCCAGACCCCGCGGATCCCCAACACAGCCTGGCATCAGCAGAACGAGAGGTCAGCGTGGTGCTTCCAGACTGATGGCTGGTCTCCCTTTAAGGATCCCCAGCAGAGGTGATTTCCCAGTTTCCTCTCCTCAAAGATGTTGTCTCACCTGTCTCGTAAATCAGAGATTTCTGTCTCCTTATGCTCCCTGTAATCCATAGTCGCCTAGGGCAATACCTTCCAAGGCCCCATATTTGCAGTTCTGGAATGGCTAAGTTATAAAATACCACACATTCAGAGTCTTTCGACATTGTAGTGTTAAATAATATTTCTTCGTACATGATCAAGCTCTGTGATCCAACAGCAGAAGACCTTCCCTTACTGACACCACTCTGAGTTTCTGGTTGTCAGCACAACTTATTCACCACCATCAGTAGTGCCTAGGATAATAATGGAGACCATGGTGACACATAGTGGGTGCTTGACAGATACTTGTAGGAAGAGTGAATTGGGCTGAAAGCTCAGTAATGACCGCAGGTGAAGGCACCTTTGTATAGAGCCTCTCTGAGATTGACCCACCCAAATCATACCTATTCCCTTCTCACTCTCTCATTCTAAGACTGGCAAGCCTCCTGAAACTTGTGCCCCATATTCCAAACCCTTGTTGTTCTAGGGTAGGGGCAATGTCAAGATCTTGTCCAAGGATCCATGGGAGCCTACTGTGTGTAGGCTCCCTACGAGGCTTCTGTCCAAATAAATGAAACGGGTTCTTGGTCCATCAGTCACTAAAGGCAAACCACCAGGCAGAATAAGGGATTTCACAGAAGAAATACAATCCAATGTAGAGAAAGGAGCACTGAGCTGCCCAGAGTTCAAAGTCTGTCTGCGTGTGAGCTCTGGGTCATGTTGGGATCCAAATATATGGAACTTACCAGACAAACTCAGGAGGAGCCCCCCACATTTTCTTTGAATCTAGGCTTTCAGCTTCCTCCAAGAGGTCTCTTCTCAAAGTAGAAAGGAAAGTGGCACAACCAAATGAATAACAGATCCAGTCTCAAAGGGACTCAAAGAGTCCGGGTGGGGCGTGTTGACCTTTCCTCCAGTGATGTCCTGGAGGTGCCCTCTGAGTGCACATTGGGTCTTAAAGAGAGGGAGGCTGTGCATAAATTCCGAGAGTGTTTTTTCTCTAAGTTTTGGGCCACATTTGTAGTTGAGAATCCCTCTGGGGGCCTCCCTCACACAAACAGAGCATCATAAACGGGATGCCTACACAGTGTGGTCTTGGCGGGGTACTCTGTTTGCAGCAGAACAGGGTGAGAGCCTGGTTCCATAAGATGCAGACCAGACTCCTCATGGATCCTAGAGGCAGGGAGGCCAGCCCCTGCTAAGCTCCCTGATCGGATCAGCCAAGAGTAGTGCTTGAAGCTACTCAGATACCAAGGGGAGTGAAAGTGTTCCCTCAAATGCTTATGGGCAGAATTGGGGGGACCCTGGAGTTCCCGTGTGTACACAGGTGAGGGCCAGAGGTGAGGGGTCTGTATTGCAAAACCAGAAGTTAAATATGGGATGACAGAACCACTAGAGCCAGTGAGCTTGGGCTTTCTGGACCTACTCCTCTGAGACATTTCGAGCCTGTCTATACAGATTAGGAAATAAGCATTTTATTTTTATTTTTTTTATTTCATTTCAGTTTATTTCATATTTTTCGCTTTTTAGGGCCAAACTCACTGCATATGGGAGTTCCCAGGCTAGGGGCTGAATCAGAGCTACAGCTTCTGACCCTGCGCCACAGCCACAGCAATGCAGGATCCAAGCCACAGCAATGCAGGATCCAAGCCACAACAGCAACCTATACCACAGCTCACTGCAACGCCAGATCCTGGACCCACCCACTGAACAAGGCCAGGAATCAAACCCACATCCTGATGGACACTCGTCAAATTTAATTCTGCGGTGCCACAAAATGAGCATTTTATCTTATTTATTTTTAATTTTTAAAAATTGAAGTAGCACTGATTTATAGTATTTATATAAGTTTCAGGTGTGCACGATTATATTTCTACTTCTATACACCCTACAGTGGGCTCACCACCAAAATTTATTTTCCCTCTTGGGTCACCATATACCTGATCCTCTTTACCCATTTCACCCTTCTCTCTGCCCCTTCCCCTCTGGTAACTCCTGCTCTGTTCTCTGTATCTATATGTTTGCTTTGGTTTGGTTTGTTCATTTATTTTGTTTTCTGATTGTTTAGGAGAACTAGCATTTTAGAGAAAATATTATTATGTTTTCTGACCGTTTAGGAGAACTAGCATTTTAGAGAAATTTTTCTGATTGTTTAGGAGAACTAGCATTTTAGAGAAAATATTCTGCGAGAGGAACAAGGAACTCTATCATGTAATCAAAGAAATGTAGACGCAAAATGGACTTCGAAGGTGCTTTCATTTCAATCTGTCATTTTACAGGTAAGGAAACCGATGTTAGAAAGGAAATAAAGGAAGTCATTTAGGAGAGGAACCACTGTTTTTTCTAACACTGTAGTTCTAAGTAACCATCCTTTTCCAGTGAATTCTGCCTTAGCCCTAGAATTCCAAGCTGGGCTCTGGGCTTTGAGGAAGGCCTTTATGGGGTATGGAAGAGCCAGTGATAAATAGTCCACCACCAGGGCAAGAACTTCATTGCTCTGGAGACAGGAAAGCCTAGTTGATCTCTAGACCATGGCACCTGCTCTCCAACCCCAAGTCCAAAATTCTACCACAACAGCTGCTTGGGACTGCAGTGACAACCAGCTGGCCCCAAGAGGTATTAGGAAGTCCACCGCCTCTACTAAGACTCTAATCTGCCCACCCTTGGAACTCCATGGGCACCTGAGTTACGTAGCACAAGAATATCCATGCTTTTCTCTTCCCATGTGTGCTGCAACATGGTAGTGAGTTGGAACAAGGATCCATTTGCATTTTTTTTTTAAGGTAGGCGTTAACCTGGTACATGGGCAGCTCGCACCTTATCCCAGTGGAGCCTCTGAGAAGGCCATTTGTGGGCTGCTTCTGGGAGGAGTTCTCCAGCAGACCCAGAGAAGCATTGGTGGGTGGGGTCTCCTTAGGCATTTCTTTTCTTATTTCCCCATGGCTTTGTTTCCTCTCTAGAAGTTCCAAATCATTACAGTTGGGAGCATAGACATGCTGAGATTCAAAGGAGAATAACTGCAGAGAAAGGCTCAGTGGGGGTCAGCTTCACAGACTCACCTCTGTTTCTACCAGTTCTCCACCTGTGCATGCTGGACCCCTCTCCATCTTCAGCATTTTCCCCTCACTCTGGAAGCGAGAATGCTTGTTCATCTGTACATTTATCCATTCAGAATGCAGTTACTGAGTCATTGTGCTCAACATCAGGGATGTAGCCATAGCGGGGTAGGTCCCCATCCTCCTCACTAAGCCTGCAGCCTGCAGGAGGTCTTGGTGTTACAGTGCAGGGTGAGAGATGCTGGAACCGGCTTTAGGACCAATGGTGGGAGAACAACCTTGAAGGCACCTAACTCAGTCTCAGAGGCTCTGGAAGAGCATCCTTGGGTAGTATGAGAGATGGTGAACCTGCAGCGAGAACAGCTTATATGCAAAAGCGCAGAGGTGACAGAGGACATAGTAAATTCAGAAACAGACTCACAAACTTTGAAGAAGTGATGGCTACCCAAGGGGACAGTTTGGGGGGAGGGAGGGGTGGACTGGGGGTTTGGGATGGAAATGTTCTAAAATTAGGTTGTAATGGTGGTCATATAACTATAAATATAATGAAATTCTTTGGATTATTAAAAAAAGGAGAATAAAAATATTTTAAAAACAAAACAGAAATCTGAAAGAGTAAGATGATTTTAGATGGAGAGAAAGAAAGGAGCATAGTAATAGGAGCCCCAAGACTGGGGATATATTAACCGTGACTTTGAATAAGTCACTTCTTTCTGGTCCTCATGTCTTCAATCTGTAATACAAAGGGGTCGGTGTAGAGGACAAGGGGAGGAGATGGTCATAAAGCCCCTGCCTCAGTGATGCTGGCACAAAGGCCCTCCGGGGACTCTTGCTGGAAGGGTAAAGCCAGTCACCTTGGGCTCAGCCTCTGGAGCTACTCCATGTTCCTGCAGTCACACGGGAGGGCGGCACTGTGGAGGCGGTGGAAACTTTCCTGGGACTTGGAGCCGCTGAAGTCGCCACTGAGTCCTGTTATCACAGGGAGACATTTGTATAGTCCTCATTCTTTGATAGTCTGTGTCTGAAACTTTGTTAAACCTGGAGAAGGGCAAATACTTTGGTGTGATTGCCTGGCACACAGAAAGAACTTCCATTGTTTAATGAATGGAAAACAAATACTGATTGGTACTTGTTAAAATTATGGTGTATAGAATAAGGAACAGTGTTTACCAAGGTTCTTAGACTTCTCCTGTACATGGTTGGCACTTAGGGATGATTTTTTTGGCTTGGTTTAAATAAATACATTATAGATAGATAGATAGATAGATAGATAGATAGATAGATAGATAGATAGATAGATAGATATAGATAGATATATCATAGTATTACATGTCTGTTTCATGAGACGTTATTATTTGATTCCCTCCCCCCCTAAAAAAACTAGATATAGGCCGAGTTCTTCAGATGTTCGCCCATGTAAATGAGTCTCTTCTGATATGAAACATTATCTGTGGCTGTGGTCAAACAAATGGGAGTCAAGGTAAACCCATATAATCACATCAAAACACGTTGTAATCAAGGTCACAGACCAAACACCTGCTTTATCTTCATCTGCTAAAGTCTTGGTGCCATTTAATATAACTGTTATGAATATCGGCACACACAGCTTAAGGTCAAATAGAATGAGTGTTCGTCCACAAATGATAAATGTACTAATTGATTTCATTTTCAAAGGAAGCTACTGTCTGGGTTAAATAAACATGAGATAAGAACCCCTTGCAGAGCTGTAACCCACTGTCTTCTAAACTACACAGCAAGAACCATTTAAAATACACTGGTAGGTAAGAGGCATAAAATGAAACAAAGTTGAGTTTGGGGAGGTTGCAGTGTGGTTTCATGAAAACACCTGTCAAGCTGTTCAGCTGGCATTGACACCTGGTATAGATGTCCCACTGCCATCAGTTGGGCTGTGTGTCATTTCTTCTCCACTCACCCAAACGGGAGATGTGACCCAAGAAAGAGATTTGTGAGGTGGGGAGAATTCAGGTAAGAATTCCATCGCAAGAGAATTTGAAAGCAGCCAGTGTGAGAGTTGTCCAAAGACCCCCAAATCAGTGAAGGCCGTGTGTATTATTTTGACGAGTCCTGTAACTGGAATGTCACCACCCACTTTTTCAGTTTGATAGTTACTGCTATTCATCTCTGGATGAATGGTGCCTTCCAACCCCCAACTGTCTGTTTGATAGCAGTCACCACAAGGGGGAGCATTGACCTGGTGAATCAAACCACGGTAGTGGGTATCAGGTGAATCCTAGTCTGGGGCCTTAGTGGCAAGACAGACACAAAGCTGACCCTTCACGACCAAACTTCCAGCTATTCACAAGCTTAGTGGGTACACAGGTTTCAAGGTAGCCCTCCCACTCTGGGTCCGGGTGGGCACAAATACCTGCCACCTTTTAGAATCCAAACCAGCCTCTTGTGCCACAAGTCCCTCCCAGAGGACTGGAAATTTCTCAAATGAAACGTTTTCTTATACCCCCTTTCGTGAGCGTTAAAGTGTGCAGCATTGCCTCCTAGGAGAGACTGCCTTAAATGCCTGAATGCCTTCTTAGAAAGAGGCATATCTGCCCTTCGGACCTTAGAGATAATTTCCCTTCCTGATGCTGACTGTCGTGACTCCCCAAGATCATTTGTGTTAGAGCAAGAACACTGAACGATTTTTAAAGCCTTTCCCAGGTATTTACCACAATCCATTCTAGAATTCCTAAATCAAGAACTCTGTTTTCTCATTTATGCTTCATACGAGAGTGGCACATTTCCACCACAAATAAGTTTGGGGTCTGGTCTGATATTTCCACTTGATTTTTTTTTTAGTTAGGGTATGGCTAATTTATAGTGTTGAGTCAGTTTCTGCTGTCCATCATAGTGACCCAGCCAAACACGTATATGCATTCTTTTTCTCATTTTATCTTCCATTATGGTCTATCCCAAAAGAACGGGTATAGTTCCCTGTGCTGTACAGTAGGACCTCATTGCTTATCCATTCTGCATGTAGTAGTTTGCATCTGCCAACCCCAGACTCCCCAAGAACATACAGTGAAGGAAAGACAGTTTCCTCAAAAAGTGGTGCTGGGAAAACTGGACACCTACATGTAAAAGAATGAAATTATGACATTCTCTAACAACATACCCAAAAATAAACCAAAAGTGGATTAAAGTCTTAAATGTAAGGATGGGTACTATAAAACTCCTAGAGGAAAACAAAACATAGGCATAACACTCTGACATAAATCCACTCGATTCTTAAAGGTGACTGGCCAAAGAAGGAAGAGAAAGGAAAACAATCCATGAGGAACTCCAGACCATTAGCGGGTGCTCCACTGTAATGTCTGTGCCTTCCCCTACAAAGCTCTAGGAATGTGAATTCCTACCACACATATGCAAGGAGCACCCAAATTTAATGTGCCGTTTGCTATGGTTGTCATATAACTGGCCATGTTTATGCTGGCATCTAGAAAGAACTGCAGGTTTTAAATGTGAATAGGGCATTTTTCTTAGAACTGCAGGTTTTAAATGTGAATAGGGCATTTTTCTTAACAGCTTTTTGAATTTTAATATTGTGACTAAGGTCTCAGGTCCGTGATGATATGGCCAGTACAATTCACTTTTGTATAGAAGCTCACACCAATCTTGACAGTTCACTTTTCCTAGTTGGCCAAAGAGGAAGAAGAGTGAAAGCACATCAGTGTGTAATGTCCGAGCTTTGGAAGTGAGGATAATTTAAGGATCTTGTTAGACCCCCAATGAGATTTACTTTTATGGCTATTAGTGCAGACACTTTGGAGTAAATAATTTAACCTCATGACCTGGGAAGCTAAGAGATTCAATAGCCTAAGCTTGGGATTAATCAAAGGATAAAGGTCCTAACTATGCTGTTGAAACCTCCCTTCCCAAAATCTTCTAGGAAAGAGCGTTGTCCATTTAGGACACTAGGATCACTAGTGATAGTGATCATTTCTGTCTCTGAAACTCTTGGTGACATGCTACCCTTGCGTGCATTATAACTTTTGTTTTTCACAGCAAACCAGAGAAATGGACTGGGGATCAGTTACTCTTCTTTACAAACAAGGACCCTTTAGGGGTCATGCTTAGGGTCACCCAGATAACTGGCAGAATGGGTACTGACACCCAGAACGTTCCATGTGAAAATTTAGTGCTTCTTCCTTACCCTCACCCCCATCACAACTTTCTAAGAGGCAGAAAATGGCCTCATTAAATTGTAAGGCCTTTCAAGAATCCCCATACTTGCAGACAAATAGCATCTTCCGTATCAGGCCGCCTACTTCCTTGCAAAAGTGTTCATAAAATGGGCTTTTTCTCTTCACTTTTACTGTCAGCTGTGAGACATAGAACTTGAAAATGCCTTAAAGGAATAAGTTAGAATTCTGATGCTGTGAGCCTTTGAAATACCCCATTGTCTCTGAGGAGAGGGACAATCCAGGCTTTGTCCTGCTGCACATTTTTCCTCCAGCCCTGATCCTGGAAGGCTCCCTTTCCTCAGAAGAGCTGTTGTGTTTTCCCTACCACAACATCGCCGTGACATATCTCGCACTTAAGACTGCAGCCCACTCAGGCCCATTCATGGATTCTTCTGGAAATTAATGTCAGCTCACCACCACCCCCTCAAAAAAAAAAAAGGCTCTGGCTTTGTCACAAGAGTTATTGGAAATCAAACTTGTGAAAAACCCTTACTATGCAATGCGAATCCAGACAATAATGTTTTGTAACTGCTCTGTTTGATGTGTACTGACGGGAATTAATCATTTTAGTTAACAGAATTGCTCTTTGTTATGTAAACTTTGCAAAGTCCGCCTCCTCTGACCTCTTGCATTGGGGAATCCACTGTTCAAAACTGTCATCTTTCTGTGGGCACTGGGATCTTTCTGGCAACTTACAGAACCAAATTACACTTGACCTTAAAGTTCGCACCGCCACTGGGTTGGTAGCCAAGCCAAGCGAAGACGAAGATACTGTTAAAATATGTCTACACACAAGTCCCATTCCCCAAGAATGCAGTGGAATGAGTATCTGTTGTTCCATTTCTCTTTTTTATTTGTTGGTATCTCAGATAGCCAACCTCTATCAAAAATGACCACAACCCTAAAAGGACACCATTTCTAGATTAATGCATTTCCATTCACATTTTTAAAAATTATAGTTGATTTACAACAAAGTGCCAATTTCTACTGTACAGCAAAGTGACTCAGTCATTCAGAGTAAAAAAAAAAAAAAAATCTGAGGTCATTCCCCACCTCTGCTACTTACATACTACCTGTGTGATGTGGTGTGGGTTTTCAAATGTCTCAGGATGTATTTCCTCTCCCGTATAGTAAGAATGATGGGTGGTGGAAATGAAATGTCTTAGCCTGTTCTAAAGCAGGAGTTCAGCGTGAGGCACATGGTGTCTGACCAATGGAAGCTGCTAAAATTACCATTGTTACAGCACCTACTAAAATAAAGTCCCTTTTCCACATAGTGAAAACTAGGAAATCATGCCAGGAAATTCTAGATTTTTTTTCCTCTATCCTGCCCCAGGTTTTAAGATAAATAAATCTTATAGATCCACTTGGGAAAGCCCGTTACCTACCATCCATAAGAAACACATGTGAGAATTAAATCACATGCTTTTTAAAAGAAAAGGATAACCTAGTGGAAAAGTTTAGAAGCAAAGCATTCAGCCTCTAAGACTCCTTTCTTTGGGGTTTTAGAAAACACCCTTACTGGTTTCACTCAAGCTTTTATCTGCCATCTGAGTGGAACAAGATTAAAGTTCTGACCTGTACGTTTAGCACAATTGATAATACCCCAACTGTAAAAAAAGAAAGGAAGAAAAAAAAAGTGTGGTAGTGTGACGTTTGTCAAGCACACGGTTTTCCTTGTAACCCTAGCTGGATCTTCAGTGTTCGCCATCCTTATCAGAAGCTGATAGGAAAAACAGCACACGTGTGTGCCAGCTGCAGGGGTGTACGGTGGCCCTTCCAAGGAAAGGACATGGCAGGCACAGTCCTTTGAAAACTTATCTGCCAGGCTATCTTCAAGCCCATCAAATGTTCGCTGGTAAATAGGTAATACGAACTGGTGGATTCCTGCAGACTGGGAGCGACTGAGGCTCCCTTGCCAGGGAGGGAGAGAAGGCTTTGCCCCTTTCAAAGTGTGGATGCTGGGCCTCCTGGCCGCTGAACAGCCGTGAAAACACGGAAAATTCTGCACCAGTGATGGAAAGCCTGGGCCCGTGGGTAGGGGGCCCTGCCGTGTCTCCATTGCCAGGACAGCTGAGCCCAGGCTAAACTGGTAAGAGTGCCACCCGGGCCTCCTCAGAGGAGAGTCTCACCCCTCTTCTCTTCTGAAGGAAACATTCAACACCGATGATGTGGAGGTTTTTCTAACTCTGGTGACCACAGCAATGTGTAAACAGCTGTGCTTGAAACATGCGCGTGGGAAACAAAACTTCAAAATTGAGTTGATTTTCATTGCTTTTCATCACCTGTGTTAGTTCATTTGTTAATACTGGGAAGTAGAAAGAAAACCGATGGTTTATAACCTCACTACCCCGGGATACCTCTTGACATCATTCTCAAAACTTTTATTCCCACCCAACACACAGGCAGGAAAGCATACACACCGGAGATGGACAGCTTGATGAACTGTCACAAACTGAACACACCTTTGTTACTGGCACCAGCCCTCCCAGCTCCCAGCTCCAGATAAAAAATCCCAGCCTCTCCTCGGCCCCTTCTAGGACAATACCCACCTCTGAAGACCAATGTCACTTGGATTTCTCACGGCAGACATTAGCTTTACGGTGCCATTTTTTTTCCCTTTTAATTAAAACAAATAATTGAGTGTATAGGATCAGAAAATTTCTTAAGTACAGAAACATAAACTTGAAAGCAAAACCTTCTCTCCCTCCCCTGTTTTCTCTGAACTTCCATGAATAGAGTGTCAGTTTTGTGGTTTGTTTCGTCTTTGATTTATTTCAGGAAAATGTTTCTGCCCTTTGACAGAATTATTTCCCCTTCTCCCTCCTTTCCCCGTCTTTCCCCCTTTCTCCTTCTTTATCTTTTCATTTACACCCAGCAGAGGATACGTACATATTGTCCTCTTGTTTCTTACCTTGCTTGGAGCACTTTTTCCCCCAGAAAGGATGTTTGTAGAGATGTCATATTACTGTGTTAAAAGTGCTTCGGTGGTTAGGGAGGAAGGGCGAGAAGGGATTTTTCGTAATTGGTAACTAAATAAATTCTATTCTTGATTAGCAGGAGGGAAGGGGGTACAAAAGCCCTTTTTCCTTTCTATAAAATGGTACATCGAGTCTCCTGTGGTCACCTCTGCTTCTTCTCCAGATTTCTGAGTCCTATAACAGAGCTCAAAAAAGACAGAACCCAGCACATGAGAGGAGCCTGCTAGGCTTATGCCCGAGGAAATTCAGCCCCCATTAGAGGTGGCCAAGTGACAACTAGCAGAAAAGCCCTTTCCAAACTATTGTGTGTGTTGGTCTATTTCATTATTATTTAATTTTATTTTAAATTTTTATTTCATTTTCTTTGTATCCATTTGAAAAGTGAATGCCTTTTCTTCTTCTTCTTCTTCTTCTTCTAAAACAAAATACCTAGAACTCACCTACCATTCGTTCAGTGAGCTGGCTTTGCTTTGTTTTTCTTGGGCAGAGGAAATTGCCATCGAGGGAGACATTTTCCAGTAGTGCAACCTTAAGCCTGCAACTTTATTTTTTATTAAAATAGATTTTTCCAATAGGTGGCACTAATGTGTTTAGCTAGAGTTAATGCATCCCCAGTGGGGGGAGTGGTGCTGGTTGAAATAGCTATTCTTACCACTTCTCATCAAGTTTCTCTTACACTCTTAAAGGGTGTCTTAACTTCTCAGCACCTCAGACCAGGATGTGCCTCTCAGACACCAGCCCTTGACTCTTGATGAGGAATAAAAGGTCATAGAAAGGGAAGAGATTGCCCATGAAAAGTATTCCTTTTGTCCTTTAGTTCCTTGGAGGGAATATGAATACCTGAAATTCAAAATCTAGGGGTGAAAATTTCCATTCCTCGATAACTCAACCCCAAGGAAGCAGCCAGAGTCCAACAGGCCTACAAGTTACCTACCTGAAATGCTGGCTTGACGTGAATGTCAGGAGGAAGGCAAGAAAACAAATAAATAAATTTAAAAGCTTTGGCTCAGCAAAGGAGACCATCAACAAAAAGAAGAGAGAAGAGGTTGTTCTCTGTTGAAGGTCAGTTTATATTATGCCCTCAAGAGGACTTTAATTTTCACCCTTCTTCAGTGGTATTCCAAATGGAAAATGAGAGTTATCTTTGTGTGTCACAGAATCTGGGA
Source organism: Catagonus wagneri (assembly GCA_004024745.2). Lineage (NCBI taxonomy): Eukaryota > Metazoa > Chordata > Mammalia > Artiodactyla > Tayassuidae > Catagonus > Catagonus wagneri. The sequence goes on along the minus strand of PVHT021183699.1, from coordinate 49,538,916 downwards.
TAATTTGAGATGAAACCATCTGTGTATTGACTATAATCCCAGTTCCTTCCTTTCTCTACCAGGATCATCACAGAAGAGTCAGCTGTGCTCTTTTCTTATGAATCCATCTGTAAAATGGAATTGGGTAGAATACCTTCTCCTTTATTGCTTAAGGTTGAAAAAACAGTCAGACGGTTTTAAAGCACCAGGCTTGAGTGGTAGATCGCAGTTTTATTTTTCATTCTGTTTTTCATACTTAAACAAATGGACAACTCAGCGTTAAATAATTCACTTTTTTTAATAAGCATCACTGTGTTTGGAAGGAAAGGTAAGATGTAAATTCAAGATAATTTTGTAAAACTTTAACACATAGTAAGAGTGATTGCTGAGAATTATAGCAAAATGGGAAAATTAGGAAAAGTGGAAATGGATGGGGAGGATCCCTGGCTCTAGGGGAGATACACACAGTTGCTATGAGCCTTAAAACTTTTGAAGAGTGCGATTAGCATTTTTCACAAAGGTCCCTGTTAGAGTGTAGCAAATAACTAAAATAGGACTGCTTCAGATTTCAGAAACCAAGGAACATGCTCAGGACATTATACATTCCCTTAAATTATTTGAGTAGGTTGCACTGGACAGAATATTCAACCAGATAAATTTCTGAGGTCCTTTCTAGAATTGATTCTCTGTGGTTATATGTTAGTTCAACAACTATGTTTGAGTACCTCCTACACGAAGGACACTGTGCTGGGTACTAGATATACAATGATGAGCAAAAAAAAAAAAAAAGCAAGAAGACAGGCATTAGACAATAAATCAGGTAATTCATAACTTGATTACAAACGTAGTAAGGACCGTGAAGTTGTCGTGAGGGAGCAGACAGGGTATCTGCTAGTGAGAGCCAGGAAGCTGAGCTTTGAACCCAAGAAGAGTGTTCTTACAAATGTCAAAAAAGGGAATAGAGAGGAGTGAGCTGTGCAAAGGCCCTGTGGCAGGAAAGGGCCCCAGGTCATCTGAGAAGAGAGCGCTGTGATTACAGATGTAGTGGGTAGAGCTGTCACAGATGGGGTCAGAGGGTTGTCAGGGGCCTCTGGATTAGGAGTGGACTCTTCAGACCAACAGTTTAGTTTTTACCAAAATAAGGTGGGATTCCATTTAATTTTTCTTTCAAAGTGAGTTTGTTTTTCAAATTGAAAGAGAGTTGATTTATAAGATTATGTTTCAGGCATACAATACTGCGATTCAATATTTTTATAGATGGTACTCCATTTAAAGTTATTACAAAGAGTTCCCATTACAAAGGGTGGCTCAGCAGCTTAAGGACCCCACCTTCTCTCTGTGAGGATGCAGGTTTAATCCCTGGTCTCACTCAGTGGGTTAAGGATCTGGTGTTACCACAAGCTGTGGCATAGGTCACAGATGTGGCTTGGATCCAGTGGTGCTGTGGCTGTGGTGTAGGCCTGTAGCTGCAGCTGCAATTTGACCCCTAGTGTGGGAATTTCCATATGCTTCAGGCCATAAAAAGAAAAAATAAAGTTATTACAAAATATTGGCTGTATTTCCCTGTGCTGGATGATATATCCTTGTTGCTTATTAACGTTATATGTAGTCGTTTGTATCTCTTAATCCCGTACCCCTTTCTTACCCCTCCTCTGTCATCTCTCTCCCTATCGGTAACCACTAGTTTATTCTCTGTATGTGTATTCTACTTGTTTTGTTATATTCCTTTGTTTGCTTTTTTTTTATTTCACAAATATGTGATAACACAAAGTATCCTTCCCTAACTTATTTCACAAAGTATCCTTCCCTAACTTATTTCACCCTCAGGGTTCACCCACGTTATTGCACATGGCAGAACTTCATTTTTTTTTTTTATGGCTGGTAATATTCCATTGTATGTATGTACCACATCCTCTTTATCTGTTCGTGTGTTGATGGGCACTTGGGTTACTTCCATGTGTTGGATATTACAAATAGTGCTGGTATGAATATTGTGGTGCATGTGTCTTTTCCAATTAGTGTTTTCTATTGAGTTTAGAACATTTCCTCACACCATATACAAAAATAAACTCAAAATGGATGAAAGACCTAAATATAAGACTTGAAACCATAAAACTCCTAGAAGAGAACATAGAACACCCTTCGACATAAATCATAGCAATATTTTTTTGGATCTATCTCCTAAGACAAGAAATAAAAGCAAAAATAAGTGAGACTTAGGTAAATGTAACAGCTTTCGCACAGTAGTGGAGACCATCAACAAAAATAAAAGAACATAATGAACGGAGTAAAATATTTGCAAACGATATGACCAAAAAGGGGTTGCTATTCAAAATATAGACATAGTTGATACAATTCAACATCAAAAACCCAGTTAGTAAACAGGCAGATGACTTGAATAAACATTTTTCCAAAGAAGACACACAGGGAGTTCTCTGGTGGCTCCATGGGTTAAGGATCCATCCAGCATTGTCACTGCTATGGTATGGCTTCGATTTCTGCACGCCATGGGTGTAGCCAAAATAAAGGAAGACATACAGATAGCCAAGAGGCGTGTGAGAAGATGCTCAGCAGCACTGATCATTACAGAAATGCAAATCACAATCACAATGATATATCACCTCTCTCACCTGTCAGACTGGCTATCGTCAAAACGAATACGAGTCACAAACCTTGGCGAGGATATGGAGAAAAGGGGACACGTCCACACTGTTGGTGGGAATGTAAATTGGTACAGTCATTGTGGAAAACAATACAAAGCTTTCTCAAAAAAATAAAAATCAAACTACCATATAACCCAGCAATTTCACTCCTGAGTATACATATATCCAAAGAAAACAAAGATGCTAATTTGAAAAGATACGTGTACCCCCATGTCTACAGCAGCATTATCTACAGTATCTATTGAGTTTTTTAGGGCCACACCCCTGGCATATGGAAGATCCCAGGCTAGGGGTCGAATCAAAGCTATGGCTGCCGTCCTATGCCTCAGCCACAGTTACGCAGGATCCGGGCCTCATCTGTGACCTAGACCACAGCTCACGGCAACACCGGATCCCCAACCCACTGAGCGAGGCCAGGGATTGAACCCACATCCTTGTGGATACTAGTCAGATTCGTTTCCTCTGAGCCACAGTGGGGACTCCCCATTGAGTTTTAAGCAGGGCATACCTGCCAGTTTGAACTTCCATGTTGATGCTGAATCACATGATGATGGGAGTGGGTATGTATGGAGCATGGGTCTGCTGAAATTGTTCAGGCATGACATGATGGTGGTGGCAGCAGATGTGGAGAAAGATATTCAAAAGTAACCTCAGTAGGACTTGATGCACTTGAACATGGCTGGAGGGAAGGTAATAGAAAGAATGACCTCCAGGACAAATGTATCAAAGCAGTTTGTTGATGTATATATTAAATTTCAGGGAACGTGACTTTTTTCAGTCAACAGACATATATTAAGCCCTGTTATATTTTAGGCCCTGTTCTGGGCCAAGGAATACAACAGTGAACAGAGTCGACCAATTCCCAAAGCACCTATGAAACTATGTTATAAAAAAATTTAGACCAGGTGTCAGTTAACTGCAGCCGTAGCCAAACCCAGCCTGCTGCCCCTTTTGTAGTTAACAGTTTCTTAGAACGCAGCCATGCCTATTCGTTCACGGATTGTTGCCACTTTCACCCAGCAATGGCGGAGGTAAGCAGCTGCAACAGAGACAGTTTGGTCCATAAAGCTAAGGGTGTTTGCTATCCAGCTCTTAACAGCAAGCTTGCCAGCCCCTAACTTAGATGAACCATGTATTGATCCTCTCTTTCTCTAAGATTTTCTTTTTAACCTTGAGAAAACTAGTTAACCTCTCTGACTCAGTTTTCCCAGATGTAAGGAAACTATGTTATCCAAGTAGCCTAACAGAAAATATCAGTGGGGGCTTCGAATGATATAAAGTATGAGCTGGTAAAAGGAGTCTAGATCCATCTACGAGAGTGTGCTGTTTTGATTTCTCATCTTCTTCTGCCTGGTCCCTGACCTCCTTTTCCAACCTGATCTAGCTCCAACTTCTGAAAGCGTTTTCTGCTCCAGCCAAACTGAAAACTTTCTCAAGTCCACACCCTGTTTCTGCTGTTCCCTTTTTCTTTAACTCTTTTTCTTTAGGTTTACTCAAATCCAGATTGTCCATAGTGGTGCAAAAGTAGCACCTTCTTAATGAAATCTTTCTAAAATGAATCAACCAGATGGCTCTTTTCTGTTTGAATTTACTTTCTGCTAGGGTGTCCCTCCCTTAACAGCCTATACCGCGCCCCCTTCCTGTCTGCTCTGTGTTCCTTTTATTTGTCTGGTTCTGACTTATGAGATAGGAGGGAAGATGGGCATTGTTAAGTCGCTCAGCTCAGCAACCCTGCAGTGCTTAGCACAACGCTTTGTCACAGCAGGGGCTCACCACTAGCCGCTGACTTAAATTAAACATACACCTAATAATGACTTCAAGTTTTAGATTGTAACCCTAAAACTAGCTCCTCCGTAGGAAGAAAGCTGAGTGGAAGATGAGACTTCCCAGCAGCCTAAAGACAAATGCAGTAATGACTGAGTCCAGCCTACAGACTCAGGCATAGTTATTATTTCTTTCTTTCTTTTTTGGGGGGGTGGCACACCAACAGCATATGGAAGTTCCCAGGCTAGGGGTCAAAATGGAACTACAGTTCCCGGCCTACACCACAGCAATAGCAATGCTAGATCCAAGTCACGTCTACAACCTACACCACAGCTCAAGGCAATGCCAGATCCTTAACCCACTGAGAAAGGCCAGGGATCGAACCCACATCCTCATGGATACTAGTCGGATTCGTTTTCACTAAGTCACGATGGGAACTCCTATAATTATTTCAGTTGAGTTAGCAACCTCTTAAAATTGGGAAAATTACACCAAAAAAGATCTGAACTTGTTTTCTTTTCATAGAATCCTGCATTTCTTCATGGCAGTGACCTCTAATACTTAGTAGAAACCGTTATCTTTAGATGGACCGTATGGTTTGAAACGTGCCATAGTCACCCCCCTCCACTCCCTGTTGTATGTCTAGTGTTGTAACTCCAACAAATTGGCCATTTATCATTGTGCTTACTCCACTTCTATCCATTCTCACAGATACGGGAATTGAAGAAAATGAAATATTTCTTTTGCCCATGTTTTTAATAAAAGTGTAGAATTAAAAATAGCCTGAGAACTAGGAGTCAGAATGTCTAGGTTCAAATTCTGGTAGCCCCTCCCTCTTAGGGCTACCAGGTAAAATACAGGAAATCCTATTAAATCTGTATTTTAAATAAACACTGAGTACACTGTCCTATGTACTTTGATTTGCTAAATCTTCCATCTCTACTTCTACTTGGTATGTGACCTTGAGCAAGTTACTTAGCTTCTCTATTCTTCAGTTTCCTCATTTGTAACCTGGGGATAATGAAGAGATATTGCGATGACAAAATAAATGTTAGCTACTATCATTATTAGTTTTTTTGGTTTTTTAAGTTGTGATACAATTGGCATATAACCTTATGTAAGTTTAATGTCTAACATGTTGATTTATTTACACATTGTAGTACGATTACCATTGTAGCATTAGCTCACACCTCTATCACATAATTATCATTTCTTTTTGTGGTAAGAATACTTAAGATCTAGTCTCTTAGCAACTCTGAAGTTTATCGTATAATATTGTTACTTAGAATCGCTGTACTGTGCATTTGATCTACTGGACTTACCTTTGAGTTACAAGTTCTTAAATAATATGCCCCCAATTTCCTCACCCACAACCCCCAGTAACCACCATTCTATTTGTGGGAGGTCAAATTTTTTAGATGCGGCATATGTATAAGATCATACAGCATTTGTCTTTCTCTGACTTGTCTAATCTAGTATAATGTCCTCAGGTCCATCCATATTGTTGCAAATGGCAGGATTTCCAGCTTTCTCATCCTTGAATGATATTCTATTACATACACATACCACATCTTTTTTATCCATTCATCCTTTGATGGACACTTAGATTGTTTCCATCTAAACTAATCTAATAGCTTAGATTTTTCTTGGCTATTGTGAATAATGCTTCAGTGAGCATAGGGGTGCAGATATCTCTTCAATATTCTGTTCTCATTTCCTTTGGCTATATACGCAGAAGTGGAGCTGCAGAATCATATGTTAGCTCTATTTTTAACTTTTTGAGGAGCCACCATACTGTTTCTATAATGTCTGGACCAGTTTACATTTCCAACAACAGTGCAAAAAGTTTCCCTTTTCTCCAATTGTGTTAGCACTTGTTCTCTCTTATCTTCTTGATGATGGCCCTTCACAGATGTGAGGTGATATCTCATTGTCATTTTAATTTGCACTGCCATGCTGATTAGTGGTGTTGAGCATCTCTCCGTGTACCTGTTGGCCTTTCAGATGTCCTCTTTGGAAACACGTCTCTTTAGTTCCTCTGCCCATTTTTAAATTGGATTGTTTGGATTTTTGTTGTCATTATTGCGTTGTATGAGTTCTTTATAAATTTCAGATATTAGTCCCTTATCCAATATGTAATTTGAAAATATTGATTTTTTTTTTTAGGAAAAATAAAAGACAGCATATTCTATCAGGATAGTGAGGAACATGTCTGTAATTTGATAAACTATGTCTGTGTTCAGATGTACAACTTAGGATGCTGCATTTGAGTAATTAATGTTAACTGGAACTCTGGACAAAGCTTGAAAATCTCATTGGCCTAACAGTGAGGATTTCTACCTAGTATATAGTAGAATGTAGACCAGGAAATATCGCTTACATTATGGCCTTCAGAGTCACCACATCTGAGGAAGAAGCAAGTAGAGGAGACTCACTAGCTGTTAACAACCTTGATCCAAATACAAGCAGCTTTTGTGCACAGCTCATTGGTCAGAGCTAGTTATTAATTGCAAGGAAACCTGGGAAATACAAGGGAGAAAATAGAATATTTGGTGATAGAAACTATTTCAGCCACGGGTGCCATTTTAAGACAAACATGGCCATCTTCACTTTTTATATTATTTGCGTGGCTACAGAAGATAATTGAATTTGCCGCTCTAGCGTATGCAGTGGATGCAAAGTCAGGAGACCTGTGTTCTAGTTTTGCTCTTTCTCGAGCCAGAGGAGGGTAGGCAGAGGATTTTCTTTGCCTGGGAGATTCATCTCCTTCTCCTACCACTGGAAAGGCAAAGGGATGTTTTTCCTCTTTCCATCGGGATCAGCAAGTTGTTCTAAGTTGAGTTGGTTATACCTCTAACTTGTTAACTTTGAAACAGAATTTGAAGTCAAGCCAAAGAGAAAGGGAAGGAGGAAATGGAATTATTCTGACTAGGAATCCACAGGTATAAGAAGTAGTAAGGCCTTCTCAATTTGTAGCACATAAACAAGATCTCATTTTGCATTTTTGATTTGGAGCTACGTAACCCTAATATATTCCAGAACTGGAAGGCTAATTCTCAGAAGATAGGCAAATGTCTGCACAAGTCCAATCAGTGGAGTGAATCCAGGTGTTCTATTAGAATGGAATTTAATCCAAAGCAGAGTGCAGCTTTGAGTTCAAAAGATCATCATGTCGATTTGTACGCCTGGGCACTGGGGTTCGCTGGCGGGTCTGAGAGACTGAAACCAGTGCCAGCTGCCTGGCTGCCAGGGCGAATGAGGCTATGTTTTTGTGACTTCTTCTTAAATAGGGTCCTGAGCTGTGCACAGAGAGGGAAGGAGAGAGAAGTGAGCTTGGAAAACAGCCTGTGATGAGTGATGAGACTTAGTCAGTTCCACCCAACATATACAGTTCATAAATCAGAGACTATTTCCTGATGTGAAAATCTGGATTTGCAACTTTGGTGATTATTTTTAGATAAGTTCTGTGAGGTTGCAAGCGGGGACTTGAAAACACGATCAAAACCCCAGAGCAGATAAGCCATCTGTATGTGCTCAGGGAAAAAAAAATGTGAATTTAATTTTATACTCTGCAAAAAGAGGAAGGTACTGTTGGCGGGCTCATAAAATATGTATGACGGTCAAGGTGACAGAGACTCTAAAGTCAGGGAGAGAGTAGTTTACTCAATGTCTTCATTCTGCCCGGGGTCATCTTCTAAAGTTACATGAGCTTGGTCCCAGGGCCAGAATAACTCTGAAAATGAAAAACTCTTTTCTCACAAAGATCACAAATTTATTCTATTTATCAATATTGGGAGGTGTTTGAAAAATGTTTCCTAAAGTCAGGGAGATCTATTAGGCAATTAAATTGTTTGCAGAACTGGGATGCTCCCTTTTCCCTAGGCTTGGCTGTGCTTCTTTCCAAAATCCAAAAGACCCTGACAGCTCCATGGTAGGGAGGCGTCCCAGGTGCAACCTCCAGCAGACCCTCAAGTGAAAATCAAACAGACCCTTAGAAGTTATTTTTAGCTTCAGTTATACTAGACAGTTAAGAAACTTCAAGGCTGTATCCAGTGAGGTTAACACTGGACACTATGCATTTAACAAATGAAGAAAGACTTTCCTTACATTTTCAGCCTTTTTCTTCTCTCACTGTTAACATAGTTATCATCTTGTTAAAGTATGGTTTCGTGATGAGTACCTTGCTTTTAGATAGTCTCGCTTTGTCACTGTCCATTTTCTAATACTAGTTACTAGTCTTTTCATTGATTGGTATTGTGAACATCCTCACCGTAACTTCCTTTTTTGCTTAAATCGGGTGTCTTCTGTTGCTTGCCACCAGAACTTCTGTTTGGTACATTAACTCTTTTCCCTTGTATTAGACTTTGTGTTTCTGTGTAGCTTCCCAAGGAGACTGTAACATGTTTCAGGATAAGTTAACTTAATCTCTGGCATATGTGATAATGCCCAGTTTAGGAGTTCTGGTTGTGGCTCAGCAGGTTAAGAACCCACCATGGTGTCATAGGGATGGCTTTGGTCAGTGAGTTAAGGATCTAGTGTTGCTGTAAGCTACAGCTCAGATCCAGTGTTGCCATGGCTGTGGCATAGGCCTGCAGCTGCAGCTCCAATTCGACCCCTAGTCTGGGAACTTCCATATGCCACAGGTGTGGCCATAAAAAGAAAAAGAAATGCCCAGTATAGAATCTCACAGACAGTTAAAACTGTGAAACTCACTGGAGCCACATCACCTTGGTTAAAATTCTAGCTTCTCTCTATGACCTCTGTGCCCTTGAGTAATCTTAACCTTTCCAAGTCTTAGTTTCCTTGTGTAAACTAAAGAGCACCTATTATGCATATATGTTATATAAATTATAATATGTTACAAATTATGTATTATATGTATCGTTGTTATAATATACCTACAATATTATTTTTATAAGCATTCAAGAAAATGAATGTTTGAGTTTAGTTGTTTCTCAAACTAAGTTCACTTCCAGTGGACACTATGAGGTTATTTGTTTGTTTTTAAGGAAAGTTTTCCTACCCTTGGCCTTTTAAAATTTATTCTAAAAAGTTTCCCTTTGGGGGAGGTAATAATTTTTAATATGCAGGTTATTAAAATACTAGCGGGATGTTTTTCATAATATGCTAAATTTCTCACCTCTACCCAAGAAGACTTCATGTAATTGAAATATCGTTGAATTTTTTTCTTAACGTCGTGGTGTTTTTCATAAAGAATCCTTGCATTACATCTGCTGAATGTAAGGTTTCCCTGGACCAGCTGCATTTTCCATGAAGTTGTAAAGCTGTGAAGTCATCAAGTAAAAGTCCAGACCCCTTTTACCTGATCTTATGGCACTTAACACTGAGGTTATGCTGTTCTTTTCATTACACCTGTCCTTAACTGGGGTACAAATACAGAGAGTTTCCCATAGACCCCTGTGGATAGAAGAATGGGGGAAAGGATGGAGGAAGAGAGAAGGTTATGAGGGGAAAAGGTTGATTAAGCATTACCTGCTACCTCAGTGTCCTAGAAGTCTTCTCATTCAGTTTCATAAATAAGGAAATAGGAGCTCAAAGAAACCTGGTTCCACTCCCATGATCACACAGCCAGAATATGCCAGAGCCCTTTGCCAGTCTGGGAAACCCATGCTTTTTCCTTCATCAACCACACTGCCCCACAAACAGGGAATAGAAAGTGATGGGTGACAAACCAAGAGAACACACTTTTCTCACTAGTTGCGGGGCTCCTTATTGCCATTGTTCCAGAATTTAAGAAGATAAATAGAGTTGAGAAAAGAGTAATTGAATGATTTTTAACTCCTATTCATTGTTACTACATAATTAGAGGGCATTTGATACAGTCTGTTAAATTTCAAGATGTGTCTATCCATTCACCCAGCCAGCCTACATCTTGGAATCTACCCTAGAGAAATATTTGCATAATTGTACATTAATTGTGGAATTGTATGTAAGGTGCAGAAGTTGCTTATAATTGTATGTAAGGTGCAGAAGTTGTGGATAATAGAATGAATAATTAAATCCTGCCAAATCAATACTATTACTTGCCGATAAGGTAGATCTATACATAGAGAACTAAAAAGAGCTTCAAGAGGAGTTCTCACTGTGGTGCAACAGAATAGGCAGCATCTCTGAGGATGCAGGTTTGATCCCTGGCCCCAGAGTGAGTTAAAGGATCCAGTGTTGCTGCAGCTGTGGTATAGGTTGCATCTTTGGCTCAGATCTGATCCCTGACCCAGGAACTCCACATGCCATAAACTGGTCAAAAAAAAAAAGAAAAAAACGACCTTCAGGATACATTAAGTGAACAAAAAAATCAAGTAGCAGGAACGTGCATGCATGATCACATGTATGCAAAAAAAAAATAAATTCTTTATTTCAGAAAAGGGATGATGAGTTAAGAGGAAATAATAACTTCCAAGTTTGTTTATTTATTTATTTTTGCCTTTGTGATTTTAGGGCCGCACTCGTGGCATGTGGAGGTTCCCAGGCTAGGGGTCTAATCGTAGTTGTAGCCACTGGACTATGCCGTAGTCTGCAACCTATACCACAGCTCATGGCAACGCCGGATCGTTAACCCACTGAGCAAGGGCAGGGATCGAACTTACAACCTCATGGTTCCTAGTTGGATTCGTTAACCACTGCGCCATGACGGGAACTCCAACTTCCAAGTTTAGAAGAGAGCAAGCACAGATTGCTTCATGTGGATGTGATTTTGGAGTTGAAACTTTTTTTTAAAAAAGTATAGTTCCTTTTGATGAACCTAACAGAAATCTTCTATCAAAACAGATACGGATATCATATGATATTTGTCTTCTGCTGTCTTACTAACTTTACTTAGTATGATAATCTCTAGGTCCATCCAGGCTGCTGCAAATGGCATTGTTTCCTTTTTTATGGCTGAGTAATGTTCCATTGTATATATTACCACATCTTCTTTATCCATTTCTCTGTCCATGGATGTTAGTTTTTTCCACGTCTTGGCTGTTCTAAATAGTACTGCAGTGAACATTGAGACGCATGTATCTTTTCAAATTATGATTTTCTCAGGATAGATGCCCAGGAGTGGGATTGTTGGACCATTGAGATTATCATACTAAATGAAGTTAGTCAGACAGTGAAAGACAAACACATGATATTACTTGTATATGGAATTTAAAAAGGTACAAATGAACATATTTACGGAACAGAAACAGACTCACAGACTTTGAAAACAAACTTATGGTTACCGAAGGGAACAGGTGTGGGGGAGGAATGGACTGGGGGTTTAGGACTGGCATATTCATACTATTGTATAAGGAATGACTGGCCAACAGGGACCTTCTGTATAGCACAGGGAACTCTACCAATATTCTGTGATAATCTATGTGGGAAAAGAATCTGAAAGAGAATGGACTGTATACATATAAAACTGAATCACTTCATTGTACAGAAGAAATTATCACAATATTTAAATCAACTATACTTCAAGAAAACTTTTAAAAATGAAGAAAAAAAAACAGATAAGGAGCAGAGTTCCCTGGTGGCCTAGTGGTTAAGGATTCAGCATTGTCACTATTGTGGCGCAGGGTGAGTCACTGGCTTAGGTACTTCTGCATGCTGTGGGTGCAACAAAAACATAAAAACCAGGCCTGGAGCTTGCAGAGTTCTAACCCCAGCATCCCATAGGAGAGTATATAGGATTTGGAGCTAAAATAGCTTACTAACCAGCACATCATTTTATTATTATTTTTAGCATATCTTTATTAAATTGAGATAATAATAGAACCTAGCTCATAGTATTATTTTGAGGTTTAAATCAGACAGATCATAAGAAGTGATTAGCAGGGTGCCTAGAGCCTAACAATAGGAAGTATTAGTGGGTGTTATTACTACTTACTCAACAAGTATTCGTTGTATGTCTGTTATATGCCAGGCACGGGTCTAAGGTCTGAAAATACAGTGATGACTCAGACAAATTTCCTGTCCCTGTGGCACTCACATTCTAGTGAGCAAGTAGCCCATAACAAATAAGGTCATTTCAGAAAGTGGGACGTGGTGTAGAGATAATAAGACAGTCCTGCAGTTGAGAGTTAGAGGCACAAGATAACTAAGATCCAATGATCACCAACTGATAAAGTGGAAAGACAAGCCACAAGCAGGAAGAAAGTATTTACAGAAGTCATATCTGATAAAGAACTTATATCCAGAATACAGAAAGAATGCCCAAATCTCCATCATTAGAAAACAAGTAATCCAGAATTCACGCTGTGGCACAACAGGACTGACAGTGTCTCTGCAGCACCAGGACTAAGGTTTGATACCCAGCCTGGCACAGGTAAAGGATCTGGCATTGCCGCAGCTGTGGTGTAGGTCACAACTGCAGTTCATATCTGATCCCTGGTCTGGGAACTTCCATACGCCTCATGGTGGCCAAAAAGGAAAAAAAAAGAAAAGAAAATAATTAATCATTTTTAAAACGGGCAAAAGATTTGGACAGTCCAACAAAGAAGCTATACAGATGTCAAATAAGCACATGAAAATATGCTCAAGATGAAAAGATGACCATTCGTTGTTAGTGAAATGAAAATTAAAACCACAGTGATATTCTACCACACAGGTATTAAAATGCCTGTTTTTAGAAACTGACGATACTGTTGATGAGGCTTTAGAACAAATGGAACTTTCATATATTGCCGATGGGAATACAAAATGGTATGAGTGCTTTGGAAGGTACTTCGGCAGTTTCTTTGAAGTTGACCATGAACTAACAAACCCACTCCTAGGTGTTTAGAGAAATAAAAACTTACCACATAAGAACCTATATGCAAATCAACATTTGTTACAGTCTTTGGATTGATTCATAGTGACTATATTCATAAAATTGGAAATAATCTCAGATTTTCTTCAACTGGTGAATAAATGAGCTGTGGTATATCCATACAGTAGAATGTTATTCAGCAACAAAGGGAACGAAATACTATACGTGCAGCAGAGTGGATGAACCTCAAATGTGTTCTGCCTAATTACTGAAGACAAATTTTTTTCTTTTCCTTTTTTTTGGTCTTTTTTGCCTTTTCTAGGGCTGAACTTGTGGTATATGGAGGTTCCCAGGCTAGGGGTCTAATCAGACCTGTAGCTGCCAGCCTATGCCACAGCCACAGCAACACAGGATCCAAGCCGCGTCTGCAGCTTACACCACAGCTCACCACAACGCCGGATCTTTAACCCACTGAGCAAGGCCAGGGATCGAACCCGCAATCTCATGGTTCCTAGTTGGATTCGATGACCACTAAGCCACAGCAGGAGCTCCCGAAGCCAAATTTGAAAGGCTGTATTCTGTATGATGACATTCCAGAAATGGCAAAATTAGAGGGACAAAGGATCCATAGTTGCTGGTAACTGAGCATGAGGGCCATAATTGATCCCAAAGGGGCAGGAGGGAATTTTGTGGGGTGAAGGAAATATTCTATATCTTGATTGCACTGGTGGTCACATGACTTAGGCATTTGCGAAAACTCATAGAATTGTATGCTGAAAAGAACAGATTTTGCTGTATAGCAATACCATCCATGGAAAGTTTACGTCCCCTTGAAAATTTGTGTGTTGAAACCTCATCTCCAATGTGATGGTATTTAGAGGTGGGACTTTGGGGAGGTAATAAGGTCATGAGGGAGAGCCATCATGAGTGGGATTAGCGGCATTTTAAAAAAGATTCTAGTGGAGTTCCCATTGTAGCTCAGCAGTAATGAACCTGACTAGTATCCATGAGGACACAAACGTGGGTTCAGTCCCTGGCCTCGCCTAGTGGGCTAGAGATCTGGAATTGCCATGAGCTGTGGTATAGGTCACAGATGCAGCTCTGATTCAAACCAGAGGCTGGGAACTTCCATATGCCACAGGAGTGGCCCTAAAAAGCTCTAGAAAACCTTTAAGCAGAGAAGCAAGGAAAAATCTTCCAGACAGAAGGAAGTAAGAAATGTGGAAGAACAAAGTGATATACTATGAACAGAGCTCCATCAGACCTACCAGGTATGATCTAATAAATAAATAACTGACCCTCAGTTAAAATGGAATTTCAGATACTCTGTAAGTCATTTTTAGTATATGATGTGCAATATTTGGGATATACTTACACTAAAAATGCTCTCTTTCCTGAAATTTGGGTTTAACTGGGAGTCTTTTTTTTCATTATTGGGCAGTTCTACCTAGGACATGGTAATAATTTAGGATTTTCCTCTGTCTTCAGTGAGAAACTAATGGAAGGGTTTTAAGAGGCACAAAGGGAAACATGTATGTGTTACTGAGGTCATTCTTATTACTGCAGAATGGGTTATAATGAGGCCAAAGCATGGCCTTTGCAGTGGTCCAAGAAAGAGAAGATGGTAGCCTGATCTAGGTAGCAGTGGAGACTGAGAAAAGTAGATGGACTGGGGAGATGTACTTTGGATATAGAGATGTAAGGACTTGTTTATAGATTATGTACGGTACAGGATCGGGAAGGGGAAAGAAGGGAAAGAGGAAAATGAAGGATCCTCCTAGGATTCTGACCTCAGCAGCTGAGCAAATTCTCTACTATCTAATAATAGGAAAGACTTAAATAGTGCTGCCAGTGGGCCATGCTCACTTCTAAGCGCTTTACGTATATTAACTCATTCAATCCTCACTAAGATTTAGGCACTTGAGAGTCATACAGAGAGTTATTCCCATCTTACAGGTGAAAAAACTAAGGCACATAAAGGTTAAGTAGTAGTCCACAATGTCACAGATACTAAGCTGCCAAGCTGGGCTTCTAATCCAACCAGGCTGGCTTGAGTCCATACTGTTGGTCACCATGCTCTGCTGTTTCTTGTGGTATCAAGCACATGATAGGTACTCAGTAAAGAATTACTGAATGAGGAGTTCCCGTTGTGGCACAGCAGAAACAAATCTACCTAGTAACCATGAGATTGCAGGTTCAATCCCTGGCCTTGCTCAGTAGGTTAAGGATCCAGTGTTGCTGTTAGATGTGGTGTAGGTCGCAGACATGGCTCAGATCCTTCACTGCTGTGGCTGTGGCGTAGGTGGGCAGCTGTAGCGCTGATTCAACCCCTAGCCTGGGAACTTAACATATGCCATGAGCACAGCCCTAAAAAGCAAAAAAGCAAAAAAAATAAATAAATAGAAAGGAATTGCTGAATGAATGAATGAGTGAGTGAGTGAGTGGAAGGCTGGATCTACAAAGTTGTGTTCCCACACGTCTTATGTTTATTTTTATCACAATGCGTGGCCACAATGTTCTTATGTGTGCCAGGTAGATGTTATCTGGATGCTTTTCTCCATTCTCCACACAAATTTTAATTTTCCTTCCATTCTTCTGGACATCATCTCATATGTTGATGTTGGAAGTCATTAAAAGAATTCCTGCGAGGTGTTTTTAAGACTTAAACTGTTATTATGTAGAGTTGAGACATACTCCTTGCCAAGGCCCCAAGCAAATTGGCCCACGTGGTTTAGTCTGAACTCCAAGGAGGCCACATGGAGTCAAATTCACATTGTCTCTATTGCCAACTGAATTTGTCACCCAGACATTCTCTAACCTACAGGGCCTAATGTGCAGGTGTACCATCTCATGCCAAGGGACTCGGTGCATCCAGCAGGAGGTCACTTAGCATGGTGGTTAAGGCTGCTGCCTGGGTAGTCAGAGATGTAAATCCAAATGATGACCTACTTTGTAGCCTAAAGCAAGTAAATAAACTTGTCTGTGCTTAGCTTTCTAGTCTGTGAAATGGGAACAGTAACAGTGCCTGTTTCGTAGGATGATTGTGCGGGCTGAGAAGAGAATGTTTTACCTGACTGAATAAAATGCCAAATGAAAGTTGGCATCCGTTATTTTTATATCTAATTTTTACTTGAGATAGTTGGCCATACCAGACCTGCTCAAAGCATGTATTGGCACAGGATAAGTTCCTGGCCCAGAATTAGCCCTGGTTCTCACAGTCCTACTGTGAGCATGAAGAAGGATCAGACATTGTTCTCTATCCTTCTCTTACTGCTCTTGCTCTTCCCTTGTCTTCAGAAACTCTGTCAGGGAATCCTTTCCACCTCTCCAGATGAATGGACAAGTGTCTGTTTGGAGGTACTTCATGATTTTCACAAAGCCTCTCAGGCCTCTTGTGGTTCCTGCTTAGATTCCATCTTGGCTTCAGAGCACATACACACTCAGGAATTTGTCAGCTGACTGCCGCTCCCTGCATCAGACTCCACATTTCCCATCCAGTTCTGTAAGTGAATTAAATGGGACTAATCGAAGAATATTCAGCTATTAAATGCCCAGCAAGGACGAAGAGTGGGGTTTGTAAGGTTGGTAATCTCATTTCTGAGAGATGATGGCATCCAGGTGCCGAAACCACCAAAAAAAAAACTGCTCCCCAAGGAGACATGTCCCAATAATTTGCTTGCACAAATTGGTGGAATATGAATTCTTCTTTATGGCAGTGTTATTGTGAAAAATGGCCCTCAAGAGCATACTATACCCAACAGAAGTAATTCTTTAGGAAAAAGGTGAACTTACTCTTAAGAAAATCCTCTAGATCTAAATACACGCCCCTTTTTTGGTATGACTGATTCACTTTGCTATACACCTGAAACTAATACAACTTTGTAAGTCAACTATACTCCAATAAAATTAAATTTAAAAAATAATTACAAGTGCTTAAAATGTGTAAAAACTGAGTATGTTTATGCAGTTGCCAAGAGGAAAATTTTAAGAATGAACAGGCAAGTTTTATTATCAAATGTAAAAATTCTACCAAAAACTCAGTAACATTGTAGTATTACTGCCTATCTTAAAGTCTTTCAGAGCTTTGATCTGACAGCATCTTTTTTTTCCTTAATGAATTTTATTACAATTATAGGTGTAGGTCTGACAGCATCTTAAGGCAGCAAGTATCAAGAACTATTTTTTTCTGATCTTAAGTGCAGTAGTTTTCACACAAAATGTTTTTTGTTTATTTTTATTTGTGTAGACTTTAATAAGAAATCCCATAGTTTTTAATATTACAAAATTGAGACTATTTAAACAGTGTATTTTAGAAAGCAGTATACTAACTCAAGTGAATGCTTAGATATATTAAGATAGCCTTAAACCTTTTTCTCTAATGCCTTAACTGTCAAATCATTAAAACTTTCAGAAAGAATTTTTTGGGTTCAAAGCAAACTTTTTTCCCTGGAATTTGGTAAAATATGAGTTACTGAAACACATGTAAAATGTGCTCTGATTTGCATGAAAATTTCCTCTTTACATCCTGCTTTTTACACTGACCAGCTCAGTCACCTTTTCTCTCTGATCCTTGTGTCCTGCTTTGCAAAATAAAGGGTTTAGAATAAATAATTTCAGAGTCTCATCTGGGAACAAAACCCTCTGTTTGTGGGACTGGAGAGCAGTTTGACATATTACTTCATTTTGTTCTCTCTGTATACATTTCTCCTTTGCTCTTTCTCTCATTTAAGCAGATAGCAGGCTCTGGGCTTCTGAATATCCAACAGATTTCTGTGGTAAGACAGAAAGTGAAGAGATCCTATCTTTCTGAGGGCAGAGGCAAAGAGGATTGGGGTTGAGAATGGACTCGGAGAGGCTTGGACAGAAGACAGCTGTGGGCCAGCAGGAACAAGGACTGGGGTTCAGATTCCAAGCAACACCCTGAGGAGATGGCAGCATCCCAGAGAAAAAAGGCTCAGGAAAGCATCTAGGTAGCCCAGCAAAAGAGCCTTATTTCCCAGGCTTCCTGCTGAAGCAACCACGAGCTTTAGAGCCAGCCTCAGTGGTATCGCCCAAGCCACCTCTATGGTCTGACGGCCAAAAGGCACACCCAGCCTGCCAACCCTGGCATAGAATTAGACCCTAGAAATCAAGAGTGAAGGGTCTCCACAGTGACTGAGATTAAGGTTCCCACCAGTGCATCAGGATAAGTACTCAAAATCAAAAAGAAATTGGCTTAGTTACATCAAGAAAGTGAGGTTACTCACTGTATGTCTATCACAGTACTTGCAATCTTTCACTTTAAAACTTGTCCATTAAATTTCCCCCGTTTTTGTCCTATTCTTTTGTTTCTCTTTTCAGAACTGTACATGTTATATGAAAAAATGTTGAAATGATTCCCTCCAGGACCTATCTTTTTATTTTTATCTGAGAACTGAAGGGTTTACAAAACACTCTGGGGTCCTATGGATGCTGCTGTCTGGGAGGCGTTTGGTAACCATTGTTCTTTGTCAGGTTAAAGGGCATTATTAGAGTTGTTATGGCCCCGTTCATCAAGAAGAGATTGGTGACTACCTGGCTGTGTGACACAGTCAGTTCATGTGTCTGCACCTCCATTTGTAGAATTAAATGAGAGTAGTACAGGGAATGAGGAAAGAGCCAAATTCAGGGCTTCCATAAATGGCTGGGCAGACATATAGTCAAAATACATTTATTTAAAAGTGCTTCTCTCGTCAGCAGGGTTCAAGAGAAACCAAGACGGCAGGGGAATTTCAGGGCCAGCTACCATTTCTCCAGGAGGGTGTCGTTGTTGTTCTGTTTCTGAAAACCACACTGTCTGGAACTCTGGGGCGGGGGTTGGGGGTGGGGTGCTGTTATCGCCTCCCTCCAAAACACCTCATCCCTGGCCTGGGGAAACAGCTCTAAAGTTGCAGCAACTGGGTCCAGCTGGGATTTGTCAGAAGTCTTGCATTCACCCATGACCGAGTCTCCGCCAAGCTCTCAGTGGAGAAGACAGGCGGTGAACACCTCCTAGGGGATCATTGTCTCATCCCCTGCTTGGCCTTGGAAGGCGGACACCTGGCTTCAAAGATGTCTTTGTTATCAGCTTGCACAGGCGTTCTGGTTTGCCCTTTTAACAGGACACCTGTGCCACAGCACCTTTGCACTCGCATCTCCACGGCCAGGAGAGCGCAGCCCAGGATCTGGGACCTGAAGCCCCCAGGATCCCCGTAGGGGGGACGCATGGGTACTCAGGAGGGTGCTGGGAGGAAAGGCCACTGATGCAGGGGAGTCAGGCTGCCCAAGGGTCCCCTCCTCCTCTGTCACCCCCTCCTCACTCTTCCCGCTCTCAGCTATAGGGGCACATGGCACAGTGTATTTTTTTCTGTTTTCTGGCTGCAGTTACTTGAGTCATGATTGTAATTTAATTTCTCCAAACTCAGAGCTGTTTTCTTTCCAAATATATCAGGGGCCAGGAAACATTCAAAGAACTGGAGAAACCATTCCAAATCCAGAGAGGTTAAAGAGGAAAGAGTAGGGTGAAAAACACTACTACCATAATCTTTCATAATAATTATCATATATGATGCATTATATACCTCCATATAGCAGGAAATATGTATTCTTATATATGTATGGTAACATGTAATCATCTTATAGATGTATTATATATTATGTTAGTTATGATAATATGGTATATATATAAAGTAACATGATGATATTCAAAACATTCAAAAATAATTTTATTAATGTTAAAAAATTGGAGGATCTTTCCAAAATCAGAAAGTTTTAAGAGGAACAAGAGACAGGGTGAAATAATAATTATAAGTATTTTTAGGATAATTTATATTCAACATATAGTTACATGTATTCTGTATCATACTTATTGTTTTACATGATACTATAATATGTGATAAAAATGTAACTGTATCATTATTACTATCGACATTATTATTACAATTAAAAATAGTTCTTGATTGTTAGGCACTGTGTTAAACACTTTATAGGCATTATATGACTCAAGTTTTACAATAACTCCATAATGTAGATACTGTGGTATTTTCTTCATTTTTTTAAAATTGCACTTTTCTTGAGATGTAACTCACATGCCTTATAATACACCCACTTAAAGTAAATAACTCAGTGGCTTTAGTCCATTCAGAGTTTGCAACCATAAAGGTAGTCAAAGTTAGATCATTTTTGTCACCCCAAAAGGAAACTTTGTACCCATTAGAAGCCACTCCCCATTCCACCCACGCACCAGCCCTAGGCAACTACTGATCTATTTCTGATCTATTTTTTGTCTGTGGAAATTTGCCTTTCTGGCCACTTCTCATAAATGGGGTCATCATTTGTGGTCTTTTATGGCTGGGTTTTTTCGGTGAGTATAATATTTCAAAGTTCATCTATACTAGGGCACGTATCAGTACTTTATTTCTTTTTTGTGACTAAATAGTATTCCATCGTATGGATATACCACATTTTTTTTATCCATTCAGCAGTTGATAGACATCTGAGCTTTTCTACTTTGGGACTATTATCAATAAGTTTGCTCTGGATATTCTTGGGCAAGTTCTTATCTGGATATGCTTTCATTTCTCTTGAAGGTATGGTGTTTTTGCCACTTTTCACAGATGAAAAACAGATGAGGTACAGAAATGTGAAGGAACTTAGTCAAGGACACACAGCTGGTTAATGCTCTGAGATGCCAAGTCAGTTCTATGTGATGCTCTTAGCTAGTCTGCTCCGCTGACCTTAAGTTTATCGGAGGTTAATATGTGGGTAACGGGAACTCATGTCTCTCAGGGCTTTTGGAAGAGGCGCTGCAAAGAAACACAGCAGGAAGAGTTTCTGTGCAAGCTGAGGATGAACTTTCTCCTGTTAAAGTCTGGCTAGATAACCCTGGGAGTGATTGCCAAGGGAGGGCAAATTCCCCCTTTGTGTTGAAGGATCCTCTATGGGGATCTTTAAGACATAGCAAGGATGGATGCCTCACTCCTGGGAATGAGGTTTGGCTCAAAGCTGTCCAAATGGCAGCCCTCCTTCTGCATCTGGAGTCCAAATGGTGTGAGAAGGGCCAGGGCACGATTCAGTCCCTCCTCACCCCTCCTCAGCGCTGACCTTACCCCACCACTCCAGCCTGTTTCCAAACCTCTGTCCCACAGAGGAAGACTTCCCACATCTCCTCCTTGTTCATCCCAGACCTTGACCTGCCCCTCCCTCTGGCTCTCACTTCGGTGTCTGCAGAGGGGACAGGCCAAGGGCAGCAGAACCAGGGCTGATGTTGGGTGGGGGAAAAGGTGATGGAGTTCAGGGAGGGAGGGCGGAGGAGCCACTTAAAACAGCCAAGGCAGGACAGGGCAGGGCCGGGTGTGGAGGACAGGATGTATGGTCTCCCCAGGGGAGGTCATGTTACTCAGAGCACGTGGCCGTAAAATGAGACCTCTTTGCCTGTGTGGCTGATGGAAGCAGTGTCATTTGAAATGTTTTCTATATGTATTGTATTCTTACTCTTACCAAAGAACAGACCCTGATTTCGGGTGTTGTTTTTGTGCCAATCATAAAGAAAACAAAATCCAAAGGCTCTTTCAGGGGAGTTTAAGTTATGAAATGTAGTAGAAATGGTTTCAGCTTTAAAGTCAGAGTCAGAATCTATCCTTTAGCAGCTGTCTGACTCTGAACAATTTTCTTAACCTTTCAGAGTCTCACTTGTTCTCATGCATAAAATAAAACCTGCCCTGCAAAGTTATTGGCAAGATGAAATGAGAATGTGCGCTGTTTGCCTGTGTGTACTCTTAGCAACCACACTTCTGCAGGTTATTGTAATATGCAAGCAAAAGGCTGATGACTGGGGTGAGCAGCGGTTTCAGCAAAGCTGAAAAGATTTCATTCTTGAACTATTTCTGGAGCATTTAATATACTGACCTGCATTAAGAATATCTAAGAGGGAGTTCCTGTTGTGGCTCAGTGGGCTAAAGACCCGATGTAGTCTCTGTGAGGATGCAGGTTTGATCCCTGGCCTTTCTCACTCAGGGTTAAGGATCCAGCGTTGCCATAAGCTGCAGCATAGGTTGCAGATGCGGTACAGATCTGGTGTTACCGTGGCTGTTGTGTAGGCCTGCAGCTGCAGCTCCAGTTCGATCCCTAGCCCAGGAACTTCCACATTTGTCCGGTGCAGCCATAACAAGAAAAAAGAGAATATAAAGAATACCTAAGAGAAAACCCTTTCTGTTGCATTTTGCAAAATTTATTTAACCACAGCAATTTTTGGATCTAATGTTGAGGGTAGAGTTTGCAAACTGGCGGTCCAGGGGTCAAATCTGGCTAACAGATGTAGAAGTTTTCTGGCCAGTACAGTGTTGCTTGTAAAAGCTTCCTGTATTTAAATATAGTGAGATTTTACGCGTAGATTGTAAGATTTCACAGAAAAATTAATTTTTCAGCTTCTCTTGAAAAATCTGAAGATCAGGCCCAGCTGGGCCATTTCCACCTGGTAACACTTGGAGGGAAATTGGGTGGGGAGAGCTCTGCGGTTGTGGCCTACTTTAGATGGGGCGTGTGCTTTCCACTCAGTCCACGGCCCCTCCAAAGCATCCCAGTTTGTGACCCCCAAGGGTCTCTTGCTTCTCACATGCTGATGTGAGGAATGTAAAATGGTGAGCTTCCTCCACACGCCCCTTCATTTACAAATTGCTGGCCATCGGCTTATTAATCACATCCATGCATGACTGACATAGATACATTAAAAAAGCATAAACCAAGAATAATTGAACAGAATGGGATTAAAAATAAATATGAAGAGTACCCTTCAGGGCTCGGTGGTGACAAACCTGACTAGAATCCGTAAGGTTGTGTGTTCAATCCCTGGTCTCACTCAGTGGGTTAAGGATCCCGCATAGCCTTGAGCTGTGGTGTAGGCTCAAAATCCCACCTTGCTGTGGCGTGGTGTAGGCTGGCAGCTACAGCTACTATTCGACTCCTAGCCTGGAAATTTCCATATGCATCAGGTGCAGCCCTAAAAAAAAAAAGATGATAGATAGATAGATAGATAGATAGATAGATAGATAGGTAGATAGATAGATGAATCAGGACTTTTGCTCTCCACCCTTAACACTGTGGAGGCCACTAAGACAGCTCCTCAGCCTGGTCAGGTCTCGTGAGGTACAATTCTTACACATCTTGATTGGTTAAGGGGATGTGACGATGTCCAACTTCCTTGTTAAAGAAAAGCTGAACCTGGAACCACTGTCCCCGTAGCTGACACTGAGCTCAATGTCTTGTGTGCCTCAACTCCTCAGTCCTTACAAGAAGGCTGTAAATTAAGCTCTGTTTTGCTTTTAATTGGCCCTTGAGGGTTACCTGCTCTTTAACTCTGCCCAGGAGCATAAACAACATTTTCCTTGGACCCCAGGCTCTGCCTGAAATATTAATTTAGGTAAATCCCAGCCTATACAAAGATAGAAGCTGGTGCACAGCATTTCTTCCTCCAAATATTGGTGAAGTACTAGCTTTAGCCAGAAAGATCTGGGAAAAAATAAAACAACTTTGAAGGGATTCTTCAAGTCTCTGAAGCAGCCACACTCTCTTATAGTACCCGAGGGAGTAATGTAATAGTAAATAGTAACTGCTTGTGAAATCAACTGAGAGTTTTAGATGATAGGCCAGGCAGAAACATTTTTGAAAGCATTATT
Organism: Catagonus wagneri; assembly: GCA_004024745.2. NCBI lineage: Eukaryota > Metazoa > Chordata > Mammalia > Artiodactyla > Tayassuidae > Catagonus > Catagonus wagneri. The sequence goes on along the minus strand of PVHT021183699.1, from coordinate 49,515,100 downwards.
TATTATGGTGATTTGAGGCTTAATTTTTCAAAGTTTCATCCTATAACAAATTTTCAAAATAATGAAAAGCAACATAGCCGATAATAATTGGTTTTCTTCTTAAAATCTAGTGATGAGGGCTAGTACAGCTTGGTGGGAAAGTCCTCCCCGCCCCCCACACTCCATCGGGACTTTTTTTCTTTTAGGGCCGCACCTGCGGCATGTGGAAGTTCCCAGGCTAGCGGTAGAATCAGAGCTTCAGTTGCCAGCCTATGCCGCAGACGCAGTAACTCAGGATCCAAGCCACATCTGTGACCTATACCACACCTCACAGCAATGCCAGATCCTTAACCCACTGAGCGAGGCCAGGGATCGAACCTGCATCTTCATGGATCCTAGTGGAGTTCATTACCCGCAAGCAACCACAGGAACTCCTCTACCAGGACATTTTAAATGCAGCTTCAGGGGCCCACCAAAGCCCTAAGGAATCCAAATTCTTTATAATTCTGCTACCCCTGCCAGCCAGTGCTTACTTTGGGCACCACTGATCTGAGCAGATAGATGAAGCCATTCCCGTGTTCTGTTATGAGACAGACCCAGTCAGTAGCATAGCCACATGGTCAAAACTGTGGGTTCTGGAATCACTCCTGGGTTCCACTTCCCACCCTACCACGTACTAGCTGGACGTCCAAGGTAAGTGACTCAACACCTCCGGGCCTCAGTTTCTTCCACTGTAAAATGGGAATAATAACAGCACTGCCCTCGCAGAATTAAGAAGAGAAAATGCACTTCAAGTGTTTGGTGCAGTGGTTAGGCACACGGAAAATGTCTCATACGTGTTATTTATCGTATTGCATACAAGCTATTTCTCTTGCTTTTCTGCTCTCATGATCAGAAATATAGATATCCTCCTTTTACTCTTTGAATTCCCTATTTTTCAGCTGTTCTGACCCATGTTTCCATTACTTGAGCCAGGTGTTAGACATCTTCTTCTGGAAGGAGCCAGATACATTCATTTTTGTAGACTAAGTTCTTCATCATCATTTCTCCCCTCTACCTTTGTAGCTAGAAAGCAGCCGTAGATGATATAAAAGTAAATGGGTGTGGCTGGGCTCCATTAAAACTTACAAAAGTAGGCAGCAGCAGGATTTGACCAATAGGCCAAAGTTTGCTGTGCCCCCGATTCAGTCTCTGTTTCTCCCCAAAATGTATACAAAGTGGGCAGGAGTCCTCTTGGAAGGATCAAGTGTTTAGTACATGTGCTTTGGAAGGGACCAGGGAAAGGAGCCTGGGCTTGTGTGGATTTAAGGGAAATGGGAGAAATAGGCCCCCTCTCCCTAGACACTTAGCTTCTCTTTGTAGAACAGGGTCATCTCAGAGTCAAAAGAACAGTGCTGTTAGAGTGGGGAGGGGGGTGTGCAATCAGTGTTGGGGTAGCATCAGATGTCTGAGTGCTCTGCTCACACAGCTCCCCATTCCATAGCAGTCCTTGTTTCCAGGGCTCAGAACCCCCCCGCAGGTGAGGGAAGGACTTGTAAGTGTTTGCACCAATGAGAGCTTTCAAATGATTCCGTCATTGGTTGTGCCTTATGCGGAAGCTGCCACACGTTCCGGAAGTTTGCTGAAATCTTCAAGAAAGGGGCATCTGAGAAAAACACTATGCATGCACCCCTCTACCAACCAACCATACACATTCAATTTCCTCCACCTCTCCTGCATGCAGAAAGGATCTTCTCAAACTATCACTTCTTCCTGATGAAGATCATTTATATCTATTCTCTCTGTCTCCTTCTTTCTGTGGGAGGAGAAAAATTTCTTTTCCCCCTATCAAGCTCTTGAGTGGAAAAGGAAATACGTTCACGGAATGAGCCAGGGCAGCTGATTCTTAGGAAATGCACGACTTTGAATGTTCTTCTTTTCTGCTCCATCTGCCCTGTTTCTGAGCCCAGGAAAACATCAGGAAACTCTGAGTGCCTAGTATGTAAAAGTCCCCTACTTGGATTCTTTGTGTCTGGGAAAAGTTCACCAAAATGGATTGAGGCTTCTTGTGGTGAGGACAGAAGCCTCTTTTGACTCTTGAAATATATATATACTCAGTTGCATACTACTCAGCTATAAAAAAGAGTGAAATTTTGCCAATTACAACAACATGGACGGACTTGGAAGACATAATGCTAAGTAAAATGTCAGAAAAAGACAAATACTGATATCACTTCGATGTGGAATCTAAAAAATAAACGAGTGAATATAACAAAAAAGAAACGGACTCACAGATACAGAGAATAAACTAGTGGTTACCAGTGGGGAGAGGAAAGGGGGAGAGGCAAAATAGGGGTAGGGGAGTCTGAGGTACAAACTACTGTGTATAAAATTAAAAAGTTACAAGGCTCTATTGTACAGTGCAGGGAATATAGCCAATATTTTATAACAACTATAAATGCAGTATAAATTTTAAAAATTGTGAATTACCACATTGTACCACTGTAACTTACATAATATTGTACATCAACTACACCTCAATTTTAATATAAATTAATAAATAATAAAAGCACAATTCTAAGAAGGGATCTGCAGGTTTCCTGGACTGCCAAAGTGATCTGTGTGTGTTGGGGGGGGAACCGCTAAGAACCCCTGATCAGGAGTTCCCTTTGTGGCTCAGTGGATTAAGAACCCGACTAGTATCCATGAGGATGCAGGTATGATCTCTGGCCTCACTCAGTGGGTTAAGGATACCACATTGCTTCAAGTTGCTGCCATACGTCACGGATGCAGCTCAGATCCAGTGTTGCCATGGCTGTGGGTAGACCTGTAGGTGCAGCTCTGATTCGACCCCTACCCCGGAGATTCCATATGCTGCAGGTGAGGCCCTAAAAAAAAAAAAAAAGAATACCTAATCATATTACCACAATGATTCCTTGAAGATAACAGGGTAGTTACTATTACCCTCTCTTCAAGGATGAGGAAGTCAAGTGACCTGTCCATGGCGGCACCAGTGTGTGCCAGAGCCAGAACTCACATGGGATGCTCAGAGTTCCCAACTGACCACAGTCAGCAATGTGGGAGGGAACCATGGCCCCTCTCTGCACAGTAGCCAGCGCATGAGATGGAGCAGCAGGGAAGAAAAAAGCATTGAGAAATTCTTGCATCTGGGGAAGGCTTTGGAGTAATCACCACAAAAGCCAGAGGATGAGCAGAAGTAAAGAGCTGGGCCTGTCAGGCTGGGGTCCAGTGATTAATTGGTACAAGGAACACAGCCAAGAGCAGAAAAGCCACACCAGGCCTCTATCCATTTGTCTATGCCCTGGGGTCAGAGATGGAGCAAATGGAATCTTTTATAAAAGAGGGAAGGGTGGAATGTAGCCATCGGGGGAGTTCTGCGAGGAATTCACAGGTGTTTTCTTATTGTGCTTTCCCCTCCCTAAGGACCTCTGGGTGTGCTGTGAGCAGCAGAGAGGGGTGGAGCTTGGCTGTGCTCTGTGATCTTTCACACACCCCCTCCCCCAGCCCTGTACTTTTTAATGGGCTGCAGTGGTTTCTGTTGAAATTGAGATGCCATGTTCAAGTCACAGGGAGCTGGGTCACTGGGAAACACTGGGTTCTTCAGCAAATGTCAGGGGTAAATGCAGAGGGGTTTTGGATGTTTGGGGGGGGAGGTCCTTAGTCACTGAGATCACTCCAATCTAGGCCATGAAGCTGACCTCTTCACTCTTCTATAAGTCACTGCATCTTGGTGATTCTGTAGATTTAGATTAAAGAGAAATTCATCAAATTATTCTCTCTCTTGAAGAAAAAAGCTCCAGAGTTTGGTTCAGCTCATTTCTTCCAATGAAATGTTGGTGAGGGTGTGTTGGTAATTGACCATTTAGAAGCATTTATGAACATAGAAACACAGCTGTTGTGTATCAGAAGTTTTTTTTATCCCCCTAACCTTGACTTGGAGTATAAAGTGATGGAAGATTTGGAAAAGTTTTTGTTTTTTTTGCCACACCCATGGTGTATAGAAATTCCCAGTCCGGGGTTAAATCTGAACTGCAGCTGTGACCCACACCACAGCTGCAGTAACACTGGTTCCTTAACCCACTGCACTACAAAGGGAACCCCCTGGAAAAGTTGTTTGTTTGTTTTTAGATATATTTATCTATGTGTGTGCTATTTTTTTATATAATGATTTTTATTTTTTTCCATTATAGCTGGTTTATAGTGTTCTGTCAATTTTCTACTATATAGCAAGGTGATATGTATACACTCTTTTTTCCCACATTGTCATACTCCGTCATAAGTGACTAGTTATAGTTCCCAGTGCTATACAGCAGGATCTCATTGCTTATCCATTACAAAGGCAATAATCTGAATCTATTAACCCCAAGTTCCTCATCCATCCCGCTCCCTCCCCCTCCCCCTTGGCAACCATGAGTCTCAAAATCCACGAGTTTCTTTTCTGTGGAAAGGTTCATTTGTGCCATATATTAGATACAGATATAAGTGATAGCATATGGTATTTGTCTTTCTCTTTCTGACTTACTTCACGCAGTATGAGAGTCTCTAGTTCCATTCAGGTTACTGCAAATGGCAATATTTTGTTCTTTTTATGGCTGAGAGTAGTATTCCATTGTGTATATATACCACATCTTCTTCATCCAAGCATCTCTCAGTGGGCATTTAGGTTGTTTCCATGTCTTGGCTATTGTGAATAGTGCTGCAATGAATATTCGGGTACAGGTGTCTTTTTCAAGGAAAGTTTTGTCTGGATATATGCCCAAGAGTGAGATTGCTGGGTAGTATGGCAGTTCTATGCATAGCTTTCTAAGGTACCTCCATACTGTTTTCCATAGTGGTTGTAGCAGCTTACATTCCCACCAACAGTGCAGGAGGGTTCCCTTTTCTCCACACACAGTCCAGCATTTGTTGTTTGTGGACTTATTAATGACGGCCATTCTGACTGGTGTGAGGTGGTACCTCATAGTAGTTTTGATTTGCATTTCTCTAATCATCAGCGATGTTGAGAATTTTTTCATGTGTCTGTTGGCCATCTGTATATCTTCTTTGGGGAAATGTCAATTCAGGTCTTTTGCCCATTTTTCCATTGGGTTGTTAGCTTTTTTGCCATTGAGTTGTCTAAGTTGTTTGTATATTTTAAAAATTAAGCCCTTGACAGTTGCCTCATTCGAAATTATTTTCTCCCATTCTGTAAGTTGTCTTTTGATTTTTTTATGGCTTCCTTTGTTGTGCAAAACTTGTTTGTTTGATTAGGTCCCATTGGTTTATTTTTGCTTTTATTTCTCTTGCTGTCAGAGGCTGACCTGAGAAAACATTTATAAGGTTGATGTCAGAGATGTTTTGCCTATGTTCTCTTCCTGAAGTTTGATGGTGTCTTGTCTTATATTTAAGTCTTTAAGCCATTTTGAGTTTATTTTTATGCGTGGTGTGAGGCTGTGTTCCAGTTTCACTGATTTACATGTGGCTGTCCGGTTTTCCCAGCAATACTTGCTGAAAATACTGTCTTTTTCCCATTTTATATTCTTTCCTCCTTTGTGGAAGATCAGTTGACCATAGGTTTCTGGGTTTATTTCTGGGTTCTCTATTCTGTTCCATTGATCTGTCTGTCTGTTTTGGTACCAGTACCACATTGTCTTGATTACTGTGGCTTTGTAATATTGCCTCAAGTCTGGCTGAGTTATGCCTCCTGCTTGGTTTTTGTTCATCAGGATTGCTTTAGCAATTCTGGGTCTTTTGTGCTTCCACATGAATTTTTTTTTTGTATTTTTAGGACCACACCTGTGTCAAATGGAGGTTCCCAGGCTGGAGGTCTAATTAGAGCTGTAGCTGCCAGCCACAGCCACAGCAATGCCAGATCCAAGCCGTGTCTGTGACCTATACCACAGCTCAAGGCAACACTGGATCCTTAACCCACTGAGCAAGGCCAAGGATTGAACCCACAATCTCATGGTTCCTAGTCAGATTCGTGCCCGCTGCGCCACAACGGGAACTCCACCATATATATTTTTTGATTGTTTTTTTCTAGTTCTGTGAAAAATATCCTGGGTAATTTGATAGGGATTGTATTGAATCTGTAGATTTCTTTGGGTAGTATGGCCATTTTTACAGTATTAATTTTTCCAACCCAGGAGCATGGAATATCTTTCCATTTCTTTGAATCCTCTTTAATTTCCTCAATTTATGTTTTCTAGTTCTCAGTGTATAAGTCTTTCACCTCCTTGGTCAGGTTTATTTCCAGGTATTTGATTTTTGGGGGGTGCAATCTTAAAAGGTTTTGTATTTTTGTATTCCTTTTCTAATATTTCATTGTGCAAATACAGAAATGCGCCTGATTTCTGAATGTTAATCTTATATCCTGCTATTTGCTGAATTTGTTGATCAGTTCAAGTAGTTTTTGGTTGCATCCTTAGGGTTTTCTATATATAGTATCATGTCATCTACATTCAGTGATAAGTTTACCTCTTGTCTTCCAATTTAGATACCTTTTATTTCTTTTGTTTGTCTGGTTGTTGTGGCTAGGACTTCTAATACTATGTTGAATAAAAGTGGTAAGAGTGGGCATCCTTGTCTTGTTCCAGATTTTAGCAGGAAGGCTTTCAGCTTTTCTCCATTGAGTATTATATTTGCTGTGGGTTTGTCGTACATGGCTTTTATTACATTAAGATAATAAAAGGTTTTTTAATTACTCAGTGATTTTTATTACATTTATAGGTGCAAAACAACATCACAACCCAATTTTACAGCATTTCCATCCCAAATCTCCAGCGCATCCCCACACCTTTTTTTTTTTTTTAACTAAAACAAGGCATTCCTAGATTGGGAATGTGGATTGGGAATGTAACTGCTATGGCTCAGGTCTCTACAGAGGCTTGGGTTTGAACCCGGCCTGGAACAGTGGGTTAAGGGATCTGAGGTTGATGTGGCTATGGCATGGGTCACAGCTGCAGTTCAGATTCAGTCAGTTCCCAGCTGCAGCATGGGAACTTCCATATGCCATGGGTGTTGCCATAAAAGTTTTTTAAGTAAGTAAATAAGATAAAATAAAATAAAACGAATCACTTTTAAGTCACCACCCAGTGAAACCAATGTTAATACTTTGGTAGACAAAATAATATTTCCTATAGAAAGGTAGACAGGTAGGCAATTCCCCTATGTCTGTAATGTATAAAGCATACAAGTACAACCACTGAGTCCACAGAAACCATCTCATTAATAGGATATTATAAACACAGTGTCCTACTGTGTTGCCTTTTGGGACATATAAAATCAGGTTGAGAGGGAGTTCCCATCGTGGCTCAGTAATAATGAACCTGACTAGGGTCCATGAGGATGTGGGTTCCATCCCTGGCCTCACTCAATGGGTCGAGGATCTGGCAGTTGCCATGAACTGTGGTATAGGTCACAGATGTGGTTGGGATCCCGAGTTGCTGTGACTGTGGCATGGGCCAGCAACCGCAGCTTGACCCTTAGCCTGGAAACTTCCATATGCTGCAGGTGTGACTCTAAAAAGCAAAATAAAATCAGATTGAGAAATGTGAGAAGGCTTATTTCTTTCTATTTCCTCAGGGAGTTTCATCTTCATCTTCTATCCTGTCTAGTATATAACAGAACATGAATTCTAACCCAGACCAGCTCATTTGGGAGCCCTTATTTGTAGCTGGTTTACAGTGTGGGAGAAGCTGGGGGGCGTGGTGTTGGGTAACAGTCTGGCAGCAGGTATTGGATGTCAGGAAGGAGTCACTGACCAGCTCTGGTGTGGGAAATAAGCCAGAGCTGGCAAGCGGAGGTCTGACCTAGAAGCCAGATGTGTGTCCAGCTGCTGGGATGGGACTGTGAAGAGAAGCAAGCAGAGGAGCCCGCAGAGCTTTGGCCCATGCACAGCCCCCACCTCTGAGTGTCCACAGACACACATGTGGTGTTGGGCCTGGGGCAGCTGTGAGTCAGCGGGTGGGAAGAGCTAGACGTGGAGCAGAGGAGGGTGAGCAGCACCTGGAATCTGCTAGACTCATCTGTGTTTATCCTTCACCGTATTTGAGTGGAAAAACCTTCAAAAAGTAATGGCCACTGTTGTACTTCTGCCTTCCAAATACTGCACAAATTCCTTATTGGCCAACTCTGACCCAGAACCATTCAGGGAGGAGGATTCTCTGAAAATTAGTTCCAGCTAAATCAAAGTGACAAAGTGCAAACTACCACATCTGTCATTGTCAGGGCTTTGGCTTTTAATGATGAGACGGAAAGCCATTGGATGGGTCTGAGCCAAGAAATGTGCGTTCTAAGATGCAAGAATCTCTCTAGCTCTGGTATTTGGCACAGAACTAAGAACAATATTTACTATGTGTTGTGCATTCTTTTGAGAAATACAGAAGGTTTTTCTTCTTCCTTCCTTTCTTTTTTTATGAACTAGGGTAGCCCCAGTCTGAACCTAGCAATTGTGTCCACCTAATATTTGTATCTGCACAAAAATCTCTGGAGCTCTAAATTTTCCTAAAATTGGAGAAGCATAGAGGTTGTTTGAGGTAAAAGATCTACTAAAGAAAGAGACAGAATCAGTTTTTTCACTATGGAAATCAGTATAGAGGTTCCCCCAAAACACTGAAAAATAGAACCACCATATGATCCAGAAATTTCAATTCTAGTTGTACATCCAAATAAAATAAAATCACTATGTAGAAGATATACCTACATACCCATGTTCATTGCAGAATTTTTTATAATAGCTGAGACATGGCAGCAACCTTAGTGTCCATCACCAGATGAATGAATAGAGAAAATGTGTATATATTTATACTTACGTATATATTTATGTATCTATACCATATCTATATCTAAATCTGTATCTGTCTATCTACACAATGGAAAGCTATTTATCCATAAAAAAGAAGGAAATCCTGCCATTTCTGACCACACAGATAGAACTTGAGGACATGAAACTAAGTGAAATAAATCAGAAAGAGAAAGATAAATACTGTATGAGTTCACTTCTATGTTGGATCTTTAAAAAAAAGTAGATAAAAAATTAAAATATATTTATTACCTTGTATGTACTCAGTACAGGGCACTATTCTAGGCATGTGATATTTATCCTGAACAAAGTCAACAAAAATTGCTGCCCTTATGGAGCTAATATTCTAATGGGAAGACAATACACAAAAATTATTGTTATATAATATTTCTAAATGCTTTGGAAAAATAAGTAAAGCAAATTAGAGCAATCAGGACTCCTGAGGTAGGTTAGGGAGACACAGGGCAGGATTACATAAGGTGGTAAGTGAGACAGTGAGAAGTTAGCAGAGTCACAGAGGAGGTAAGAAATGGACCATGTGACTGGGGCAGAGGGAACAGCTAAAGCACAGGTGCTCAGGCAGGCACCTGCCTGGCGCACTCTAGAAACAGCAAGGAGTGAATAAAGAAAGAAAGCCATAGGAGACAAAGTTAGAAGGCACAAGGGGGCCAGCAGCCTTGAGGCTTGAAGCCCCTAGCAGCACTGTAGCTTTTACCTGGAATGAAATAGGGAGCCACTACGGAATTTAGAGCAGGGAGAAGTGTGGCATATTTTAGAAATTTTCACCCTGTGAATTCACTTTCATATATTATGCTCTGGAATGAAAATGCAAGGGAGCCTGAGCTCATTATTATTGCCAAAACTAGATAAGATTTGAATCTTTCCAAAAGAAATAGTAAGAGTAGAAAAGGGAGAAGAAGACTGTAACCCAAGTCCAAAATATGTCTTTTTTTTTTTTTTAGTTTTAAACGCATCTTTACTTCTCTAGTTATAAAACTGTTAACTGAGTTAATCAATTTTGTTTTTTCAAGTTTTATTGAAGTATAGTCGATTTACAATATTGTAAATTCTGCTGTATAACAAAGTGGTTTAGTTATACACGTACACACAGCGATTCTTTTTTCAGATCCTTTTCCACTGTAGACCATCACAGAATATTGGGTAGAGCTCCCTGTGCTATACATCAGATCCCCACTGGCCACTCATTCCACATACTCCAGTGTGATGCTGGACACTTCGGTCTTAATGACTGTATCATACTCGGAAAATGAAGACTGGACTCACCTGAGGCCATGCTTGATGTTCTGGGAAAGGATTTCAAATGGGCTTAAGCATCCTTGGGACAAGATCTCTTGGGGTTTGTAAATAGGCCAGACTTGGTTTTTGTGAGCCCAGGATGCTAACTGGGACTTCCTGAAGTACACTTGGTGTTGATTCATGATAAGAGGCCTCCCTATTTTTTTCCTTTGGGTAAAAGGAAATGCCCCCTCCCACCTCTCTAGGTGCTATGATCCGAGGAGTGGAAGAATCGTACTTTGTCATAAAGAAGAAGTTCAAGTAGGAGTTCCTGTCGTGGCGTAGAGGAAATGGATCCAACTAGGAACCACGAGGTTGCGGGTTCGATCCCTGACCTCGCTCAGTGGGTTAAGGATCCGGCGTTGACATGGGCTGTGGTGTAGGTAGCAGACGTGGCTTGGATCTGGCATTGCTGTGGCTGTGGCTGGTAGCTACAGCTCTGATTGGACCCCTAGCCTGGGAGCCTCCATATGCCACAGGTGTGGACCTAAAAAGCAAAAAAAAAAAAAAAAAAGAAGCTCAAATAGAAAAATGCACCAGGTCTTGTGATAACCCGAAAGGATGCCTCTAAACCAAGACTCAGCCTACGGTGCTCTTTCCACCAAGTCTGTAATGTTTGAGGTTAGCCATTAAATTACAGTGGTTACTTCTCAAATTGGTCCTAATACTAGCTTCTTCATCAGCAAACCAACCCAAAGGATAGCCTGCAGAAAGAAAGAAAACCTTCCCAGAAAAGCACTTTCCAGCCCTCCACATCATCATTCTCAATTCAAGGCAAAAAAAGTCCAACACAAACTTCTTTTATATGCAAGAGGGCAAATCCTAACATTGAAAGCAGGTAAAAAAAAAAATAGAATAAAAGTACATTTTGGAAGGCAGTTGAAGAGTGATTGCCCAATACTTGGAATGCATTTTGAGGCCGATTTCCATCATATATACAGAAATTGTATGCAGTCCATTCCCCCAGGCCCTGTGACGAAATCCCCTGTGGAGTAAACAAAAAGGGAATAAGCATCAAGACCCAACAGGACTGACTCGACCGGAATCGGGGCGGACTGGCAAACTCACAGCCAAAATCATAATACAGGTCACAAAATCCTCCCTAAGGCTGCCAGTTTCCAAAAGTGTAGCCAGAGCAAATCAGCCTGTTGAAAGACAAGTATGAGAGATGCAAACAATGAGACATTTTTTTGAAGCTATGGCACCTTCCACAGCTCACCTACAGAGGTACCTTAGTCAGGGAGCAAAATGAAGATTTTTGGCGGGGAGAGTGAGAAATCAAAAAGTTTGCAAACTACAGCATAATTTAAAATAACCCTTGTTATCGTCTCAGTTTTTAAAAGAAACATTGAAATAGGCCCCTGTTAAAGATTTACAAACACTGGCCAAATGCCAATAGTCTCAACTCCTTCCAGCCACCTCCAGGAAGCTGCTGTACCAATTTTTGGGAAGGGAGCCGAAAGAGCTGGAACCACCTGGTTTCAGGGTTACTTGGGGGCATAGAGTTCCCTTGATCTGGGTCTTTAATAAGAGTCCTAAGGTAATAACTGCTGTTTACTTACCTGGGTCTTTTTTTTTTTTTTTTTTTCTTTTTGCCGCCCCGTGGCATATGGAGTTCTGGGGCCAGGCATCAGATCCTAGCTGCAATGCAACCTACACTGCAGCAGAATCCTTAAGCCACTATGCCAGGCTGGGTATCGAACCTGCATCCCAGTGCTTCCAAGATACCACCTATCCCTGTTGTGCCTCAGTGGGAACTCCTTGACCTGGGCCTTTTGGATGCATAATAAATTGCCTATTTTATTTGCCTTGGGAAAGACAAGCTTCAGTTTCCTCAATTTCTAAAATGAGAATTGCTTTCTTAGTGATTTGGTCTAGAGACTGATAGAGGCAATAAGCTTTGTTCCACTGGCAGAATTTCTCCAGGGCACACCGCGGACCACAGTTAGGATGTGAGAACCAAGGCTGCAGAAGCCGGCTCAGCGACAGCAATCCAGAGACCCCGAACACCAAGAATATCCCAGAGGTTACCTCCTTCGGGGGAGAGTCTGGCCCAGGGGAGGCTATTACTGGCCAAAAAACGTCCCTGTCCTCAAGGTGGACCGCCCCATCACTTCCAGCAGAGAAAGTGACAACATCACTCCTCGGACTTGGTAGTCATTTTTTTTGGAAAACGCCTAGAACTTCAGTTGAGTTGGAAAAGTGAGCGTCTCCAGAAACACCTTGCAAAACAAAAGTCCTGGAACAGAAGTTGCTGGTTGGGATTTGAGGCCCATGCTGAACACACACACCCTCGCAAACCTACAGCATCAACTCAGGCAGAAGCACCAAACACAAATACCCACAGGAAAAGAAAGACTCCAGATAGAACCTGAAACACCTCCATGCTGATCCGCCACCTCTGTCCCTCTTGGACAGTGAACATGGCTCCACTCGGAGGAGCTCCAAGTGACTTTCTCCTTCTGAGGGACGCACAGCACCCTCAGTGCCTCTTTCATAGGCCTCACTTGTAACAAACAGCGACCTTGACTGCAAGCAGAGTAATAAAATAGGGATACAACCTCTGGCCTTGTTCTATGAGCTCCCAGCTTTTTTTCTTTGTATGTTTTTGTTGATTTGGATTTTTAGCACTTGACCCAAACACTGTAGCCTAGTGTTGTCAGTCTGCTTTTTCCAAAGACAGGTGGTATCCTGTTCATTTCACTAGAAACATCACCTAGAGATGATCTTACTAAGTGAAGTCAGTCAAAGACAGACATATGATATCACTTATACGTATAACCTAAAAAAACGATACAAGTGAATTTATTTACAAGACAGAAATAGACTCACAGCCATGGAAAACAAACTTATGGTCACCAAAGGGGAAAGAGGGAGCAAGGGATAAACTGGGAATTTGGAATTAACAGATACACACTATTATATATAAAATAGATTAATAGTAGGGACCTACTATAGAGCACTGGGAACTATACTCAATGTCTTGTAATAGCCCATAAGGGAAGAGAATCTTAAAAAGAATGGATAGATATGTATGCATAACTGAATCAATTTGCTGTACACCTGAAACTAACACAACATTGTAAATCAAGTATACTTCAATTAAAAATTTGTTTCAAATTACAAGTTACCTGGTTTTCAGAAAAACAACGTCATTATCATTTAAAACACACAGAGAAGAGGGGGAGAGAGAGGGGAGGGGAAGGAGGGGGGGAGAGAGAGGGGAGGGGAAGGAGGGAGGGGAGGGGGGAGGGGAGGAGTCACTCTGAACATTTCTAAATCACAATAAGCATAATTTATTCTGTCAACATGTGATTCATAGGATTTCTTAAGTCATCTAATCCACCCTTCTCATTTTACATATGAGGAGATTAAGTGCCAAAGAGAAGAAATAACTTGTCATACATGTTTATGAGGGTAAACACAATGTTAAAATGTATTCCCAGCTACTGATTTGCCTAGTACTATTGAATTTCCTGCTCATTCTTGCCATGGAGTTGATGAGCACACCCAAATTTGTGATTAAGAAAAGACCTAACATACTACAGTTAGGAAAAAGGGAAATTCTGTTGGACCAGATGGTTCTGTCTCCATCATGGCCCGAGAAATCTGTTGCAGCAACAACCCCATCCTGGGTAACCAGATGACCCTGGGGACATAGTTGCAACACCCAGGATGATAACCTCACCTCCACTTTTCTCTCTTTGCTCGGAAAAGAAAACTAGAATCTTCCTAATGTAGCAGTTTTACCTACAAGGATTCCTCGCTTTTGTAGAAATTAGACTTTTAAATTAAAATTTCAGTTCCTAGAATATGCAGTGGTAGTGTTGCAATGTTGTGGAAAGAGTAGGTCTGTAGTTACTCTGAATAAGTTCTTCTCCTTTTCCTGGTGATCAGATTACTGGGAAATTCAGAGGCACAATAACATGAAGACAGTATTCACGTATCACATGGCTGTTATAATAACATTGTGTCATTATTGTGTATAGCTGGACAGATCTTCCCTCATGTTATCTGAATTAGTAATTTTAACATTTTTCTTTCAGAAAAATCTGTTCAACTTCCTATTCCTATTCCCTAAAAGGTTTTACATGATAGAACCTCCATTGTGTATATTCATGGCTTCTTATTTAAAATAAATTTTAAGATATATATTATATTAAGTTTTACATATTATATATATAATTATTATCCTGTTTTAGTACATATATAAAATTATTATTCTGTTTTAGTATAAAACATTCTGTTTTCACATATAAAACAGAATAATAATATACACATAGACATACATCAGCCTTTCCCCACTACAGCTCTATTGACATTTGGGGCTGGATCATTCTTTATTGAGGGAGCTGTCCTGTGAATTGTAGGATGTTTAGCAGCATCTCTGGCCTCCTCTCACCAGATGCCAGGAGTACCTCCCATTCACAGGTGTGACAACCAAAAATGTCTCTAGGCATTTCAAGTGTCCCCTGGAGGCAAAATCATTCCTGGTTGAGAACCATTGACTGAACTTGTTTCAGAAAGAGATCCCAGTAGAAGGTATGCTTATGATTTATTTATACAACATAAGCTGTTCTACACCAACCCGGGTACCACAGGACTACAGTGTATTCTTAAGAAGTTACATTACCCTTATGAATTAAAATCTTCAGAAGCCTTTACACAGAAGGACTATTCTTTCCCTACTCCCCCTACCTTACAGGCAAATCAACTGAAAATATATATATATATATGTGTGTGTGTGTGTAAATGTGTATAAAACACAAAATTTGTCTCTATGTTCATGTTTTCCCTTAAGCAACTAGTTTTACTGGAAGCCTAAAGGCATGACTGGCCAACCTGTTGGAAAGTCCAGTATAACTTGGCAGGTGTTGCAGAAAGAACCACCAAGGCTGCAGGTTCTATGCAGAAGGAGAGGGGATGTATGGATCATATCTGTGCATCAGTGGTGGGCAGACCCCAATGGTGTGTGTGTAAGCCTTCTGGTCCATTCATGACACATCCAGAATTCAATACTAGTGAGCAAAGGGGTGAGGTGTCTGTGGTACCACATTCTGTAGGAACAAGGATTGGGCAGGAGGATTCTTGGCCCCACTGTGTTAGGAATCACCTTTTGGGCTGTATGTGGTGTTGGGAGGGGTCAGGGGAGTGCCTGGGTTTTTTCTGTCCCAGTTTCCTTACTCAGGAAAGAGAATGATGTTTCTGATTCTAAATTGGAGTGCTGTTGTGGGGCATAAGTGCCGGAAGTTACTTAGCGTTTGAGTTTTTTCACATTTGTCAATTGATTTCCTGTTAGGTCTTTACAGTGAAATGGAACCAATAAGGTGTGTGTATATACACACACTTGTGCATGTGTGTATTTTTACACATACATATCCTCATTTTTCATTATTTCACTTTTTTATCTTTCTGTTTAGAAATGTAATCCATGCTCATCATAAAAATTCAAACATTAAGAAAAGAATGTCCACCAGTTCCTACCCATGAGGGTAACTACTGTGAAGGTTTTGATGCATTCGTATCTGCAGATTTATGTATATATGTGTACATTACTATAAATCTGAAAAGAATGAATTTCATGGTCAGTTCCAGATTAACAATTGAACCGTACAAGATAAAACTGCCCAAGAGTAGTGACTAAGGCAAGGTTTAGTCACTACAAACCAGTCCTCATGTCATCAGAGCCCGCTAGTTGGTATCTGGTTCTGTGCTTCTCCACGTCTCCTTCTACCCTCATGGGCAAGACCTGTCACATTATCACTCAGGCTTTCTAAATGAAACATAACCCTTCTAACTAAATTCATTGCTTTCTAAGTAAAATTTCTGGTATTACACAATATTTTTCCCCCCTCTCTCTCTGCCCCTTCTTCCTCTGGATTTTGTCTTGATCCAGATTCGGTAGTGTGGGTATTACTGCCATGACAAGTAATGATGTGCACTCCAAGAGCAGCCCCCTTGGAATTAGCCAAAACATCCAGTGCCGTGTATGAATAACCAAGAAGAAAAAGAAAGAAACAGAAATATATATATTGCAGTGGCATTTTTATCTTTATTTGCCTCATGGAGTATTTTCAAAATTTTTGTCATTCATCTGCCATCTTCTCTATTTTAGCCATGTTTACATGCCATTGGTAGTACTAGTTACTTAATATTCTTTTAATCAAGTCCCTCTTGTAACTTAAAATTGCCCTAAAACTTCTGTCATTGACACGAAAGGGAGGCCAGTATCACTTGCCATAAAATAAACATATAACTATTAATTATTAAAGTGTATTCACCTAATGTCTTTCCCCCAGTTTGGGAAATATTGTTTTAATTGTCTGGTTAGAGAGCCACAGAACCAAGGTAATTAAGGGGATCTTTGAGTTCTGGATATATCCACAAGAAAAACAAGCTTTCAAGAAATTTAGCACCAATACAGGCTTTGCAAAGTCTCCTTGAATGAAACTTTGGTGAGTCAGAGAAACTGACCCAGTACACTGACAATGCTTCATATTCTATAGATATAAGTGTATACACATTTAGAATCATAGAATCTTAGAACAGGGAGCAGAACTCAGTCCAACTTCAGTCATGGAAGCTAAGATCTTAGAGAATTTGGACCATCAGAGTTAAGCGGCAATAGAAAAAAGCCACTTCCCCTGACCTCTACCCCCGGGCTTCCTATAGACCTAGAGCTGTTGGAGTCAAGCCAACTGAGTGTTTTGCTTATCCATTGTTGTGTAACAAAGTGCCCCAGAATTTAGTGGCTTGAAATGACCACCATTTAATTTCTCAAAATTCTATGAGTGAGGAAAGTGGGCAGCTCTTGGCAGGATGAAGCTACTGCTCCAAGCAGTATCGGTGGGGGTCATTTGTTTAGCTAGAACCCAGACTGGGCTGTAAGGTCCAAGAACCTTCTCCACGTGGTGGCTTGGGCTTCCTCACAGTATGAAAGCCTCTGGATAATTAGGCCTTTCGCATGGCATCTCACTACCAGGAGTGTGGGAGAACATTCCGAGACAAGCAAAAGTGGAGACTGAAGATCTCTTAAGATGTGCTTCATTTTTATTGGTCAAAACTAGCCACAGAGGCAGCTAAGGTTCAAGTTCAGAGGACATCAACCTTAGCTCTCAAAAGAAGGAGTGGCAAAGAATCTGCAGTCTTCTTGATCCACCACAGTTATGTTCTGCCTCCAGCTCCACCACATGTTAGCTATTTTTCCTTAGATAAATAATTAAACCTCAGTTCCCTTGTTCAGAATAATGCACATATAATAATATTTACCCTCTAGCTGGCTGTGAAGAATAAATGAGGTAAGCATATAAAGTGATGAGCACAATGCCCGGAAGACCATACGTTCCACACATTTTAGCTCTTTCCTTCCCTATCTACCAAGAGCTGATTTTTCTCCAAGGTTACGAGTATCGGTAACCTCCACATTGAGAACCACGATCCTGGGATGGAATACCCAAGCACAATAGAAACACTATCTACCCAAGTGTTAAGCAAAAGGGAAATGTCCTCAGATATTAGTTTTCCAGCCACCCCATACTCAACCTGTGTCCAAGCCAAAACAGAGGCTATGAATTAAAAAGTTTATCTTCAAAAGGTGACCTTTAAACATTCCAAAGACCAATGTAAGAAAACAACCACGGAGCCAGGCCACAGCAGTCCTGAGTCTGATCTCCAAATGATAATTTCATTGATTGGTGTGTTTATTCCAGCTCCTAACTCTGCTTTGCGTCTTAAGCAGAATGAATGCTGAAGATATTCCCTCTCCTTGCATTCAAAGCCCAATAATTTCATGAAGCTGGGCTATTTCCTGATAGAAGAATAATGGAAATTGTTGCCTGATAAAGAAATGGGTCCCGCACGCTTGCACAGTAGTTCTCAACTGGGCGTGATTTTGCCCCACCTACCCAGGAGTTATTTGGTCGTGTCTGGAGACAATTTTGGTTATCACAACTGGAGAGAGGAGGTGGTTTTGCTGGCATCTCGTGGGGTAGAGGCCAGGGATGCTGTTCAGCCTCCTACAGTACAGAGAGCCACTCCCCACAGCAGATAAATCAGTGACCCAAAATGTCAGTAGTGCTGAGGTTGAGAAACCCAGGTCTAGAACATGACAGCAATGTGATCTGCTTTAAGAATTCATATAAAATGTACATGGGAACAGGCTCACTTGGGAATCCCCTCTAGCCATTTAGCGGCTCAAGGACCAAAAGGACTTGATAATCTTGCCTCTCAGGGTAAATCCATTGTATGGGTTCAGAAGCATGTGGCCAAGGGGCAGGATGTATACTGTGGGAAGAGACGCTTCCCTCTAAGCTCATGCTCCAAATATGTAGTCTTTTCAGTAGTTTTCCAAGGTGGTTTGTAAGATGATAATGAAAAGATAGAAGAGGAAACCATGTTGAGAGAAACACGTGTTACCTGGGGAAGAGGACCACGGGTGGCCTCCTTTGAACACACTCACCAACCACCAACACAGCCCTGCTCTGCTCTGAGCATGACCTCCCCATCCTAGCACCTGAGGGTACTTCTGTTGGCCCCAAAAGAAAGGGACCAGGAAGTAAGTTCTTTACTCATCTCTGCATCCCCTAACACCTCTAAAAGCTTGGCATGAAGTGGCTGCTTATTGCTTATTGACTGAATGAAGAAAAACAAAATAGCAAGTGAACCTGTCTCTCAGCCAAATAAGCAAGCAAGCAGCGTTATTATAGTTTTGTCCCAGTAAACCAGCACTTCAGTTGTTTTTAAGGTGACTAAAAGCAAAGTGTAGCACTAAGATTGGAAATTTTGAAAAAGGAAGTCATATTTTTAAAAACGTCTTTAAGTGAAAATCTGAAAGAAAAGAAAATCTTTTTAAGACATGAGTGAGGGACAACCTGGCAGCAATGAGTTTAAAAAATGCACTCCTTATACAGTCAACCATGGGGGTGAGTTTCACAGAAATCATGAACTCCAGAAGCCAGATAAAAAAGAAAATGTACGATTCCATTTGTAAAGAGGGTTTTGCAACCTTGGTGTGAGTGGCAGTTGGGTCAAGCATTTGTTGTTCAGGGCTGTGCTCTGCCGTGTAGAATGGGTAGCAACATTCCTGGGCTCACTAGATGCCAGGGGCACCCAATCCCCAGTTTGTTTTGTTTTCTTTTGTTTTGCTATGTCCACAGCATTAAAAAGTTTCCCAGCCAGGGATCAAACCCATGCCACAGCAGTGACCCGAGCCACAGCAATGACAACAACGGATCCCTAACTCAGCCACCAGGGAACTCCTGACCCACTCCCCAGTTTTTACAGCCAACAGTGTGTCCAGACTTTGCCAATACCCTGGGGGGGCGGGTCACCCTGGGTTGAGCATCCTGATACAAAGCAGACTATGGTGTTAGCAGAGTGGGTAGTACCAGGGAGGGAGCCCAAACGGCAATATCTGGGATGCTAGTAATAGTTTTTGTCTTGATACCGGCTAACTGTGTTCTCACTTTGTTGAAAAATCCGTCGAGCCGAGCAATTATGTTTTGTGAGTGTCTCTGTGTGTATAAGGTCTGCTTGGGAAAAAAAAAAAAAAATGAGCAGGGCTATAAGGATTGAAAAAAGAAATTTCAACCCTTGGGGCAAAGAGTTTAGGCTGCTGGAGGGATTTGTACACCATTCCAATCTTTTCCAACAAGATAGATGTCTTTTTCAACATTTGCTGTTAGTTCTGAAGTTGAGGGAAGGTTTTTACAAAATGTAAGCTGGAAGAGGAATTTCCTAGCTCATCTTTGGAGGCCGAAAGCTGGTGGAAAAATAAAAGTCTGTGACGTGCAGAGTCCTGGGAGCAGCACGTCCTCCAGGCAGCCCCTGAACTTGGCACACCGTCCCTGAGGTGGAGTTTCACACACATGTACAGATTACATTGTTGAGACTATCATGAAAGGGTTCCGTTTGTCAAATGTCCCTTCCTTGTTGTGATAACTGCCAGGTTCTTGGGTGGCCATTGTCCCCGCTTGTTCTCACAGTGAGTCATCGCTGCGACTAAAATAAAACCCGTCTTTGAAATGTCTCTCTTGATATACTGGGACCCTCTAAACTTTGCCAGAGCCCAGAAATCCTATTGAAATGACCTCTGAGGTTCTTGTGGGATTCCTTCTCTGGTGCGAGAGTTTTGCTTTATCTAATATTGTTTTAAATAAATAGACCAGTGGCTAGAGCTTGGAATTTTTTTTTTCCTCTTTAGGGATTATCACTGCAACGTGGTGATTTGAATTTAACCTATCTGACACTGAGGTCATTCCATTTTAACCCCTCTGCTAAAGAAAAAGCAAAGGCCAGAGACGGTGCCTGAATGGTTTGGAATCTGCTCGGGACACTATTTTTCTGGAATCCCCTAAGGAAAAATTCTCTCAACTTTCCCAGCCTTTATTTTCTCCATTGGCAAACTAGGTTCTGTAACTTGGTGGCTGATTCAGAATTTCACTGAGTTTAAGCACACACAGAGGCACAAACGGATAAACCGAGTATTTGTTGAAGGGTAAGATAATATGAGAAAAAGAATGCGTATATACGTATGACTGGGTCACTTTGCTGTACAGCAAAAATTGACAATGTTGTAAATTAACTTGGAATGTTGGAATTAAGTATTGGAATTAAAAAAAATTTTTTAAGATTTCTAGTGAAATTTCTAGTGAAATAATGATAAACCCCAGCATGAGCTATTCTTGCACGAACAGAAACTAGACCATGTCCTCTGGGTAACTTATATCTAATTTCCCACCCAGTTCTTACTAATGTTTCTGAAAAAGGGCCATTCATGTGGCTACAGTATCCTTTTGCTCTGGGCTTCCAAAAGATGGCACAGAATACATTATCTCTTGTTTTTTTAAGGCACAAATATGCCTCCCTTCTTTAAGGACATTCAAGATCTGTATGTCTGTTCAAGAAATCTGTTCGCTATGCCAAGACAATTTCTTTTTCTGAATCAAAAGATGTATTGAACTAGTGCAGTAGCACTCACTATTTTATCTGCTAGCATGGGTTCACAAATGCCTGCCAGAGGCCCACATCCAGACACACTCCTTGATTCACATATTGTCTGGGTCTGCTTTCAAGATACGACATCATCATTGAGCAGCTGTGACAAAGGCCGCAGGGCCACAAAATATTCTTCTCTGTCCTTAACAGAAAACATTTGCCAACCCTGTGCTGTGACTAGACATGTTTATTTTATCGTGAATTATATTAATTTTTAATTGTCAGTTTTTAATTGGTGGCACTGTGAGTTAAGGATCTGCTGTTGTCACTGCTGTGGCTTGGGCAGTAACTGTGGTGTGGGTTTGATCCCTGGCCCAGGAAGTTCTGTATGCTGAAGGCACAGCCAAAAAAAAAAAAAAAAAAAAAAAAAAGGGACGTACAAGATCCAAATTTATGTCATTAGTGAGAAGTTGGGGGAAAGAATCGCACCCAGAGTCTCCCATCTCCAAGAGAAAGCATAACATTTCCTGACTTAACACAAGAGTATAGCATACTTACATTGGAAAGTTAATGGAAATGTGTCCCAGGACAACTTCTTTTCTTTTTAATTTTTATTTTTTTTAAATTAAAGTATAGTTGATTTTCAGTGCTGTGCTAATTTCTGCTGTGCAACAAAGTGACTCAGTCATACATATATACATCTACATATACATTCTTTTTTTTTAAATTCTTTTCCATCATGGTCTGTCCTAGGAAATGGGATTTAGTTCCCTCTGCTATACAGCAGGACCTCATTGCTTATCCATTCTAAATGTAGTAGTTTGCATCTACCAACCCCAAACTCCCAGTCCATCCCACTCCCTCCCCACTTGCCCTTGGCAAAAAGAAATCTGTTCGCTGTGCTAAGACAATTTCTTTTTCTGAATCAAAATATGTTTGAACTAGTACAGCAGCAGTCATTATTTTATCTGCTAGCATGGGTTCACAAATGCCTGCCAGAAGCCCACATCCAAACACACTCCTTGATTCACATATTGTCTGGGTCTGCTTTCAAGATACGACATCATCGTTGAGCAGCTGTGACAAAGGCCGCAGGGCCACAAAATATTCTTCTCTGTCCTTAACAGAAAACATTTGCCAACCCTGTGCTGTGACTAGACATGTTTATTTTATCATGAATTATGTTAATTTTTAATTGTCAGAATTACATTGTTCTCATTTTTAGTTTTCTTCTTAAAAAGTAAGACCTCCTGAGATACATGCTCATAAAGTTCCCATGTAATACAGGTGGCAGCTTGATATTTGTCCCTTCTCACCACCTCAGATCTCTCTCTCTCTCTCCTTTTTTTTCTTGTCCCTCTCCCCTCTCTTTTCTTTCCAGCTGTCCTACTCCTGCCTACCCACCTCTCTATATCCCTGGTAAAGAGAGAGGGTTTTTTAAATATATGCTTTTTTTTTTTTTTTTTGCTTTTTAAGGCTGCACTTGTAGCATATGGAAGTTCCCAGGCTAGGGGTCCAGTTGGAGCTACAGCTGCCGGCATACGCCACAGACACAGCAACACCAGATCTGAGGTGTGTCTGGAACCTACACCACAGCTCACGGCAGTGTTGGATCCTTAACCCACTGAGCAAGGCCAGGGGTCAAATCTACATCCTCATGGATACTAGTCAGGTTCATTACCACTGAGCCACAATGGAACTCCCTAATATTTACAGTCTTTTAAGGTTACGTTCCATTGACAGTTACTACAGAGTATTGGCTCTGTTTCCCATGTTGTACAATACATACTTGAGCCTGTCTTACACCCAGTAGTGGTTTGTACCTTCTACACCAGTATTGCCCCCCCCACATTAGTAACCACTAGTTTGTTTTCTGTATCTTTGTGTCAGCTTCTTTTTTTTATGGTATTCACTAGTTTGTTGTATTTTTTAGAGTCCACATCTAAGCGATATCATACAGTATTTGTCTTAAGCATCGTGCTCTCTAGGTCTATCACTATTGTTGCAAATGGCAGCATCTCGTTCTTTTTAATGGCTGACTAATATTCCATGGTGTATATGTACTACATCCTCTTTGTCCATTCATCTGCTGATGATACTTAGTTTGCTTCTATGTCTTAGCTTTTGTAGACAGTGCTGCTATGAATATTGGAGTACATTTATCTTTTTGAATTAGTATTGTGGGTTATTTTAATATATACCCAGGAGTGTAATTGCTGGATTATATGGTAGTTCTATTTTCACCTTTTTGAAAAACCTCCATACTGTTTTCCACAACTGCACAAATATATATTCCTATCAGCACTGTACAAGGGCTCCCTTTCCTCTGCATCCTCACTAACACTTGTTATTTGTGTTCTTTTTGCTGATAGCCATTCTGACAGGTGTGGGACAATACCTCATTGTGATTTTGATTTGCATTTCCCTGATGATTAGCAATGTGAAGCATCTGAAAAAAGAGTTTCTTGATAAGACAGAGACAAAACAGAGACGTGGTAACATCACATTATATCAGTATATTTCTGTAAAAGATGATCCTTATTACCTATGGATATATTTGTCCTAAAAGATGCTTCAAGGACATAAATCACAACTTGTCAAGGGCATAAGAATCTATAGTTCTGGCATGCCCATTATAGTTTGAGACCACTCCAGAGGTTAGAATAGGTTTCAAAACCCTTTTATCCATGGACCATTTTTCTATCTTTCTCTCTCCCCTTATGATGCTAGCAGGTTTGTGTTTGAAAATCAAGACAACACATTCTTCCTAGCAACTGTCTTGAATTTCATCTGCCCTGATCACCAGCTTATGCAGGAAGACATAGACATTTTTTTACAGGACCTGGAATACCTTCACAGGGTTAGAACAAAGGCTATCCAGAATGTGTGGAAATAGACTGCCAAGCTTAGGTGTGCTTTCCGTTGAACTATGCAAGGAATAGAAGGCTTAGGAACATGGTTATCATACAGGAAAAAAAAAAAATTCTGAATTGGAACCGAGTGTGCAGGGACCTCATACCCTGAGGCAGTTAAGACTCTGCTGATGCTAGAAAATGCCATTAAAATCTTCTAATTGACCCAACTATTTTTATGAGGAAAAACTCAGTGTAAACAAGCTATTTCCCTGAGACCTATCATGTAACTGTTGGCTGTTTGAAGATCTGGCAAAGAAATGGCCTCTACTGATTCTGATTTCTTCTAAAACCCGTACTTAGTACTAATTACCTGCAGGGTCCCCACTGGACCAAAGACCCTCAGCTTACAGTTCACGAGGAAAGTCAAATAGAATTATTCTTCTTGCTCCCCTGTTGCTAATTATTAGAACATGTTTTCCAATCCTGGTCACCAGCAAGATTGGGGATTCCTTGGGGACAACCACTTCCTGAACTTCATATGTTGCCTCACACCGTGCCTGATATGCACCCCAGTTAATGTTGAATGGATGCATCAATTACTGCATCGATTGCAGAAAGAAGAAAAGCTACCCTTTGTTTTGTGGACTAGGAATGGGGCTCATGAAGATGTGGGTAACACACCAGTCAGCTGACTTGGAGAACTTTCTTGCAGCCAGGCAGTTGAGATGGGGACCACTCTCTCAGCCTGGGGGGCAGCCAACATAGGGGCACCATACACAGCTGCTCAGAATTTTGCTGCTGTAGCAGTTGTTTGGGGCCAAACTATTATGCTTTTTGCAGACTCAGCCCTGTAAATGGATAATTTTCTTTACCCAGGCTCTCCACTCAGATCTTTCCCGCCATGCTGGCTACATTTGTTCCCATCACTTCCCTCTGTGGGTTGAAGAAAATGTAAAACTTTGGGGAAGATGAAAGGACATCTTTAGGCAAGATGGCTCCCATGGCAGCCTCACAGCTGCCATGACGGGGACGTGGAGATCATTTTAGCACTTGGTCGACTCTTCCTCCCACCCTCACTCCCACCCCTGTGAGCACCAATACTCTCATCAAATCCTTTTGGGATAGTGGCAGTGATCTTTAAAGACAATTTTATTTTCAAAAGAACATGTGGGAGAAAACATCCTTTTCCTTTTGGAGCCTGGCGTCTTCTCCCCAGTCCAGGGGCAGGCAACGTGACAGAGCCACATCATCCCCATCTGTATTGCAGCTGCTGGGGCAAAGAAAGAGCCTAGGACACTTTCTAGTGCCGGGGCTGCACCAGGCCTGAGTTGCTTATATGTTTCTTTTGGCGCTAATGTCTGTAAGCATTCAGCCTATTTGCAAGTAAGCCCCTGAGATTTCTTTATACAAAGAAAAACATTCTCTACATTCCCATCTTCATTTGGGCATGAAGATGGGAGCATTCCCTTTGTCTCTAGCCCAGCCCTGTTGTTCAATTTAACAGATGTCACTGGGCACTTACCTCATGGCCAGAACACTGCCTTGAGGGTTATAGGAAGTCTGGTGCTGAATACAACAGAATCCTTGCCTTCAAGGACCTCATGACCTTGTTCAAAGGGGATATCCCAATGAACACCTTATTATAATGCAAGATAATAAATTCCTATAGTATCTATTTCCCTAAGTACTATACAAGATAGAGTAATCCCTTCTGTTCGGGGGTGGCTAAGAAGATTGAACTCCAGTGAGTGTTATAAGGGATAAATAAAAGTTTACCAAGCAAAGACTATCCTAATAACAATAACACTATATATTGATATTTTTATTATATAATTTACGATAATGTATTTTTATATCCAGTAGCATTTATTGAGTCCACAGTAAGTGGCTGGCATTTTGCTGAGGATTTGCATACATCATCTCATTTATTTTTCCTGGTAATCATTAAAATAATAGTAAATATATTTCTAATACTTGCTATGTAACAGACACCAATCTAAGCACTTTATCAATAGAGAAGAAATGGGAAATAACTTTGGATAGATCAATATTCTGAGAATCAAGAGGAAGATGTTAAATATTTTTATAGAGGTTCTAAAGTTTTACTATATGTAAGCCATGCATAATAAGTGGAAGAGGAGAAGAGGAGAAAAAAGAGAGAGAAAGGGAGAGAGAGAGAGAAAGGAGGGAAAGAAACAAGGAAAGGAAAAGATAAGAAAGGAAAAGATATTCTCTTCTTTATGTGTGGTAAAGATCTAAAATGACCTTTCTCGTGACCTTTATCCAAACTGCATAGAATCCTACTGGGAAGAGTCTGCTAGTACTTGGCCATATTTGTGCTTAGCTAAAGGCAGCCCTCTTAGGTTTCCATCTGGAGTTGAACTGGGGAGGCAACATCCTTCTACAGCTGATCTCCAAGACAGTCTGTGACTTGGCTTTGGACATAGTTGTGCTTCATATATCGGTACCTGTTGCCATTAAATCTGTGAAGTCTGTGTTTGTATTGTATTGGCACAAGTTGGAAGGACTGATTGGAATGATGAACCAGTGAGGAAAATTTTTCTCATGATAAGCATTACTTTTTTACTGCATAAAAACTAGCCTTCCTAGTTTTCGTTCTTCATCCAACTCCACAGTATAAAAAACAATGAAATGAGACTGCTTTGTGCTACAGAAATAGGACAATTCCATGAAGCAACTGTTATTCCATGGGTAATTTGATGTCTTATGTCTGTCACTTGATTTGTCCCAAGTTGGGAACCACTAACTATAAAATCCCGATGTCTAGTGACCAACTGACTCCCACATCGCCTTCCAACAGAGCAGTTTTCAGACAAACCTCCTGGCACCTTCAGAAAAGACCTTTAAATTTCAGTAATCTCCTCCCACTGCATGAGAGCCGCAGACAAACTATTCTTCAAACCAAGAGTGCTCTGGTCCTAGTGCTGACCTACTAGTCTCTTTGCAGAAGCTGCAGGCAGTACAATGGAAAGTTCCCACCTCATTTTCAAAAGCCTGTGAAATGAAGTTAGAAACTTCCATGGTGTCACTATCCATCAAAATGGGCCTTGCACAGAGAGTTCTGGGCCCAGATAACTGAAACAGAGACCAGACTGACCTCTGGACTAAATAAAAATGTTCTCCTGGATTAGTTGAGCAAAACCTATTCATCCACAGATCTACCCCCCTTCTCTTCTCATCAGAGAATCTCCCTGTGTTTCTTCATTGAACAGATGAAAAAGAGCAGGGGAGGGAATAGATTTTTCAAATAGGCAAAGCAAACATCATTTTTAAGGCTTGTTTTCTTTGCTCTATGCAACAACACTGTTTCCTGGATTTTATTTCTTCTCCCCATTTTGGTTTTCAATACTGTCTTTTATTTGTTACCATTTCCTCTATGTTTTGGGATTATTGGGTACAGCATTCTCAATCTCAGATTCATTGCATAATCCCAAGAATGTTGAAGGAACCTGAGTGGACACAAGGCACAGCTTCTGTGAGTCCTCGGCCTTCCCGTGACACTAACAGCTCTGGTTTCCCTGGAAAGTAAGGTGCACTGTCGAGAGAGAAGGGCAGCAGCACTGGGAGCTAATCTTCTAAATATTAATCGAGGTTCTTAAATATGAGCTCTCATTGCAGGCTCCAGACTCCCAGAATGAAATTACACTGAACATTAAACATTTTTCAGAGTTCACCTTTCACTTTACAGAAAGGGAAGAAAATTGTTTTGGTGATGCAGATGTCTATTAGTATACATATCAAGAATAATAAAAGTGTGTCTTTAAAAAGAAGAGCCTTTAAAAAAAAAGAAGTATGTAAAAAACAGCTCCCAGAGAAGTAATTTTTCAATTTCCTTGATTTGCTTAGCGGGAAATTGCTCTTCGATTTATTATAATTTGAAAAGACAATGAATTCTTTATTTGGAATTAATATAAAAATGATTGAAATACATCTTGTTTGTCTCAGAATTTACAACCTGTTTGGGTAAAGCATTTTGAGTCATGGATCACTGTTAAAACCCAAGACTTAGTGAAGGCTGGTAATGCTTTCCATATGGTTTCCCTAAATGATAATTAGAGCTCATTCTGAACTACAAATTATATACACTAAAAATGTTAATTTAATTTAGGGTTACTGACTAGATTTTTTTTTCTAAAAGCAGGTGTAATAAGACTTACATTGTCTGAATATTGTCAGTAATACTAGAGATGATGAATAGATATAACCAGATTATTCCTGAATTTGACTTTATTTTGCAGATTCTGCTTGTAAATGTTCAGCCTGGTATGCATTCTCTGTGATTTGTCCTGAAAGGATAAAACATTAATGAGGGAAATCAGAACAAATGCCTCTCCCGGACTCTCCAGTAGAACTCTTTGAAATAGTCTATCTGGAAGAGAAAGTGAGCATAACACTGCAAACCCATCTCCATGTGACTTCTTGCAATTTCGTCATCAATCAGCATTAAGTCACAAACATTAGTAAATATTGAAGTTGAAATTAACTGCACCCTCTGACTGAGAAGTACTTACTTATAACCTTTCAGTTAGTTTCTATAATGAAATATGGCAATGAATTAGCCACAATGGCCTAGAGAAAGGCGCTTAATAAGCAGATCTACTCATATCTAGAATTCAAGTTATCATGTTTATTTTAGTGACTCTTCCTCTTCCTCCCCCAGCTTGCCCCCCTCGACCCAAAGTTGCCTTTTCATAAAGCCATCACTGCTTACAGTAGAGGCAGATAGCGGGGAAGAACTTTAATTAGTCTTAAAATTTTCAAGTTATCAGGAGCCTTAGAAATTGCTGGAATCCAAAGGCTCCCATAATTCTGTGTTCAAGAGAAGCAAGAATATACAGTGTAGGGGCTGGGGTTCTGCAGCCAGACTGCTTGACCTGGAAACTGGCTCCCCAAATTTACTCTGCCTGAGCCCTTGAGGGTGTCACTTGATCATTGTGACCCTCAGTTTCTTCATCTATCAATTAGGGATAATAAGAGTAACACATCATAGATAGATATTGTGACCAAAAAAAAATTTATCATAAAAATCTGATACTTAGAAATCATCTCCATATGCTTTATTTAGTGTAGGAAAAATTTAGGGTACATTTTTAAACATAAATCTCTAGGTCATTACCTTGAGTGATTCCAGTTCATTGTGTTCACCAAAATCCAGATATTTGCATTTTGACCAACATCCAACATCCTGGACCACACTTGAAGAAACACTGATTTGGTCCAACACCCTTGTTTTGAAGATGGGAAAAATTAGGCCCAGAGTGTGAAATGCCTTTGTCAAAGTCACACATGTAGTTGGTTACTTACCTGATAGAGATCTCAGGTCTCTCATCTTGTATTCTAATAAGCTCTCCACTATAGCCACCTCCATTTATTGAGTCTTTATAAGTGAGGTTCTTCATCAGAATTGTACCTAAAAAACACCTAAAGAGCCTTTTCAAATACTCAAGCCAAGGCCCAGCCCAGACCTGCTGAATCTGATAACAAGTGGCAGACCTCAGACCTGAACCCAAAGGTCCCAGCTGATTTTATAGGAGTAGGTGATAATCTCGTGTTATATTCTCTTGCTCTTCTCAAGCAGAGCTCAGAGCACATGATTTAACTCATATCTGAATCATTTTCATTTCCTGAACAGCCTGCTGGATCATGGTACTATAATAAAGGCACACGTTTTTAAATGTAAATATATTTTTAGTTTATTTCCATTCCCCTCCCACCATGGAAAACTCTGGCATTAGCTGCTGCCCTGGAAAAGAATTTTGCCACTTTTCCTCAATATCGTGGGCCCTAAATATGTAAATTGGGATAATCTAGCAGTTCTCAACTGGAATTGCTTTTGTCACCCAGGAGACACTGAGCAATGTCTGAAGACATCTTTGTTGATCACAACCAGGAAACAACGCTACTGGTATCTAGGTGGGTGGAGGCCAGGGATGCTGCTAAACATCCTTTGGTGCATAAGACTGCCCTGTAACAAGGCCCTAAATGTCATTAGTACAAATGTGAGAAAATCATAAGCTAGTTAATAAGAAGAAGGACTTAGAATGGGGATTTGTTTCAGAGAACTCTGAGAGCCACTTCTGGAGGAAAAAAACTCTAGTGGAAGAGGAAAAAGTGAAGGCATGGAAGAGTGAGGTCTAGCATTTGGGAGTAGAAAAGAGAGTCTGATAAGAAAGTGGAGAGTTGGGGGAAGGGAGAAGGAAATTGTGAACCAGCTTCAAGTTGTGAGAGAGTTAGGAAATGAGAGGAAATGGTGCTTTGTCTTAGCTAGTGAGTCTTCTTTAAGGTTCCTCAAGACATGTAAGTTTGGATTAGAATGATTTATACTTCCATTATCTTTAAATGTGACACTGCTCCACGACTGGGCCCCTGGAGTGCTGGCTTATATTAGGATTACAGAAGAGTCCTTAGAATTAGCCCTTTCTAAAGATGATGTAAAGAATCTTAAAGTGTCAAAATAATTTTGCTTTTTCCTTATTTAAGCCTTGGGTCACCGTAATATTTGTACACCCTATATAGCACATATGCATTTAAGTGAGAAGAAGGATTAAGGGGGTAAGAAAAGCTGATAAAAAAAACCAGAAGGGCTCTAGTAGCAAGTGTCTGGGCTGGCTTTGCCTCTTGTTTGGTCAGTAACTGATCACACTAACTAAAATCCATAACTCTTCTGTTGACCCTAAAGAATCGAATAGCCATATTATTTGTAGGAAAAATCCTTAGGCTGATGGGGACAGAACATTCTGGAATAGTGACTGTGGGAAAGACTATCACCTGTTGTATTGTTATCATCATGGCCCCAAGTGAACCCCTGCTCACGCGTCTCTGCAGTATGATGATACCCCCGCAAGAGGCAGGTTCTGTTGCTCCACCCTCTGTGATCAGCGATGGCCTGATGACCTATTTTACCAACAGAATGTGGTAGAAGTGATGTTGTACAAGTTCTGAAACCTGGGCCACAAAAGTCCTTGAGGCTACAGCTCTCAGCTTCTTAGAACCCCAACACTTACATGCATGAAGAAGCATGTGGTCCACTGGAGGACAGGAGGTACATGGTGGAGAGCTGAGGCACCACCCACTAGCAGTCAGCACCAATTGCCAGATATGTACATGAGGTCTTGAGGACCTTCCAGGCCCAGTAAAGCTGTCAGATAACTGAGCTGCAAGAGTGGTCCCAGGTGAGAACAACAGAAATCCACCT
The DNA here is from genome assembly GCA_004024745.2 of Catagonus wagneri. Classification (NCBI taxonomy): domain Eukaryota; kingdom Metazoa; phylum Chordata; class Mammalia; order Artiodactyla; family Tayassuidae; genus Catagonus; species Catagonus wagneri. Next base: position 49,484,037 of record PVHT021183699.1, on the reverse strand, counting down.
AGACTGCCAACCCACCATGTTGGGAAAAATAATAAATAAGTTATTACTGTTTGGGGGTGGTTTGTTTCTCAAGAAGAGGAACATGTAAATCCCCCAAGTCCCCAGGCTCAAATTGCTTTAGGCAAGGGTGGTTTATGCCAGAGGCCAAGGTAGATGAATGCCTGAATGCCCCTCATTGAGTTTCTTCTTCTTCTGGGTCCTCAACTGTGCAATCTGGATCCCAGGTTGGCCCTCAACAAAATGGGGAAGTCAACAAGGTGTGGCAGTGGCCCCTTCTACTGTCTTGTTAAGCTTTCTTCTTTCCTCTTCTAGGAGCTTCTGTCCTCCCACAGAAACTTCTCAGATATGAGGGCCACCACAGGGGGAACCTTGACCCTACCAGCCTCTCCCCTGCTCCAAGAGGGCCTCTTTCTTCTTCCACGCAGAAAAACTTTTCTTCCCTAATTACGCTGTTCTCCCCTCGCTGTCACATGGGAAATGGTCCAGACCTGTTAACTGACTCAGGTGTGAATTAATGATGAAATGTTTTCACAGTATGTATTAGTAATGATATCAGAACCCTATGTACCTCAGGCGTACACCACCTCTAACCTCACCCTGACCAGGTAAGGGGGACACACGAGAAAAAAGAATCAGAGGGATGAGGAGAGTTCTACAAAATCTGGAGCTAATAAAGAGATAAAGCTTAAATCTTTCAGACTCTAAAGATAGTACTTTTCCAGTATCAAACATCATCTGATCTACCTGTGACCTCAGGTACTTAAATTCAGAAACCCCGTCAGGAAAAAAAAAGAGAATTAGAAAGCGTATTGTCACTCAGCAGATGTCCATTGAGTACCCATTGTCTAAGCCATTGTAGGAACCACTGAAGTTTTATAAGCATCACTGAAGATTCCTGAGTAAGTGAGGCCATGATGATCTCTTTTTCCTTGAATGATTACTCTCGGAAGAATCTTGAATAATAAATCAGGATATGGAGAGAGCAGCTAGGGGGCTTCTCCAACGAACAAAGTAAGTAGGAAGACGGGAACTAAGGCAGGCTAGAAAACTGAGAGGTTCCTGAGAGGTTAAATTCACAGAATTTTAGTTATATTTTGAAAGATTGAAAACCTTCTTTCTCGGATGATGTGTAATAACAAGGCTTTGTTGTGTATTCGCACAGTGGGGTCAGGTTCTGGAGTCATAGAGAAGTTGATTTGGATCCCAGTTCTGTCCTTTAGTAGCTGTATAAAAACGGCGGGGGAGGGGGGAATTCCTTGCCTTCTAAATCTCCATTTCCTGTTATGTGAAATAAATGTGATAACAGTACAAACTTCAGGGGACCGTTGGGAACACTGAATACAGTCATGTAGGCAAAGCAACTAAGCATCGTGCCTGGAATATTATGAGTACCTGGTAGCAGGTTGTTAATTTTAGCATCATTGTTCCATTTGTATTTGAATGTTTCTCCTCCTTGCATGCATCTATTGTGTGTCCAAAGTCCTCTTTCTTTGGCGTCCATCAGTGCATCCCTTTGCATTTGGACATTGACAGTATTTGAACATGGAGTGTATTTGAACATTGAGTGTATTTGATGATCAGTCAGGCATTGTCTGATCATTGAGAAAATTGTATAAACACCATCGTGAATATTCTCAACCTGTATGCATTTTATGGATTAGGTTTTTGACTGTTTTAAGATGCCTCATGGAGTCCCCAGGGTCTTTGTAACACACATTGTGATTTCAGGAACTCAGTTATCTGAAAAACTTGAGACGTCTTGGGTTCCAGGAATTTGCCCCAAGGAATTATTGCCTGTTGAATGGGGAAGGTAGCACACGTATTCCCTCCAACTGAAAATGCCTCTGAAGTATCAAAGTTTTGCCTAGTGTTTGAATTGAGTCATATGTCAAGAAAAACACATTGCATTCCTCTGCCATAAGACAAACGCCATATGTTAAGTTTATTTTTAAAGGGTGGATAAGAACAGGGAGACCATGTTCCAGTCTGAGAAAACATTGATGCCGTGTTGTCGGCAAGGCAGGTTATGGTTTAATTCATACCTGTGGATTAAAGAATGAAAAATGAGCCCACATCCCCAACCTGACATCTGTGTAAATGGTGCATAGGGACGGAGGCCTGCCTACCTTCCTTAATGTTCTCGGGATAAAGTAAATACTGAAGGGCTTGACGTCGTTCTTAAGCCTAACAAAGCTGGCACAGCTGGTGCCCAGATGCACTGCTGGGTGGAGGGGAGGGAGGTCCTAGGATCTGGGGAGAAAGAGCAGAAGTGAGAAGATGCCTGGCGTTCAGGGGACTTAGGAGAAATGTCGAAAATTCTTGCTTTTGTCCAGGATTGTTCTTCTGTGCAATTGAAATGTAGATGAAGCTGGAGTCTGGGGTGTCCTGTTAGCCATCTCCTTTCTAGGCATCCCACCATCTCCCGTTCTATACCCCATCCTCTTCCTTCTCGGGGCTCACAGTCTCACTTCATAAGGTCATCTAGGGCAGTTTGGAAATATGTCTTAAACCTACCAGTGCATGTTCCTTCCCCCTCAGCTCTTCCGCTATTCCTATGCATCCATCCTACACCTGGGCAAAGAGACTTGGTAGCATGATTTTTCTTAGCAGGCAATTGGAAACATCATAAATGTCCAGCAGTAGATGAAATAAGGCTTGCTATTTTTATGTTGCTTGCAAGATTTCTTATTTGTGAAATGGGACCGATATTGGCTGCTTATTCCATGGAATTCCATGTGGATTGAGTAAGAGCAGTTCTTGGAAAATAGTCAGCAGTCAATACATTTTAATTATTATTATTATTGTCATCATCACATGGAATACTATGCAGCTGTTACAAAGAATGGTCTGTGTTCTGTAACAACTAATATTAAGGACAAAAAAGTTGAAAACATTAGGCACATTGTACCATTTATATTGTTATTTTTATATTCATAACAGCACAAAATTGCCTACAAAGAACACACTTGCCCAACTTTCAACTCTCATTTTTTTTCATTCCAGAGTTTTTTGGTGATAATTTCAGCTGATGTATGTATCCTCCTTATTTCTTTATTGAACAAAATTTTATATTTTCACTACAGTATGCTTGGATCAAAGATAGCTATCAAAAAAATGGTGCAAGAAAATCAACTCTCATTTTGATGAGCACCTCACATAGTCAGTAGAAGTGGAAAATAAAAATGTGCCAAAACAGCATGTATCCATTTCTTTAAAACCTCACAAAACAACGTTATGCTGTTTCTTGAGAAGTGACGTGAATAAAGTTTGGAATTTTTCGATCTCAAAAAATGGGGCTTAGGATTGGAGGTAAGATCCATTTGAGTCTTATCTATAAGGTTTTGCTTTTGTACAGGAATAAATACGCATGTGTTCCTTGTGCAATTAAAAATCGTTTAGGAGTCCCCGCTGTGGCACAATACTGGAGTGCAGATTCAGTCCCTGGCCCAGCACAGTGGTTAAGAATCCAGCATCGCTGCAGCTTGGGGTGTAGATTGCAACTGTGGTTCGGATCTAATCCCTGGCCCAGAAACTCCATATGCTGTAGGGCGGTCAAAAAAGGGGAAAAAAAGTTTAATAGAGAAAAGTAACCCATGCTCAGGTGCTCGCTTTTAGTAAAGTCAGATGTGTTCTTCTGACATGACCCCAGTCTTCCCTCTGAGACCTTCTCAAACAGCTATCTCATCTCCAGCACAAGGAACCAAGGGATTAGGATGAAAGGTAACGAGCTCAAGGTCACATAGCAGAAGGAGGCAGGGGAGAGGGAGGAAACACATGTGGCCAGGGTTGGGTGAGGACAAATAGATGGAAAGGAATGAGTGAAGCAGAAGATCAGCTAAGGTTAAGGGGGAGGAGAGGAGGTTGGAGGAAGAGTGAATGAGTTTGGAGGGTTTTCAGAGGTTTTGTAGTTGAGATCCACAGCCATCAACAGTAGCAGGCAAGTTCCTCAGGCTTTCCCCTCCCCGTTCCTTCCCAGGGGGCTTTTGGGATTGCCCGCTTACCCTCTATGGCCTTTGCATCTGTTAATCCTAATAATAGCAAAAGGAGAATTGAAAGATAGAGACATAGAGTTCCCATCATACCTCAGCAGGTTAAGAACCTGACATAGTGTCCGTGAGGATGCGGATTAGATCCCTGGCCTCGCTCAGTGGGCTAAGGATCCAGCATTGCTGCAAGCTACAGCATAGGTCAAAGATGCGGCTCAGATCCAGTGTTCCCATGGCTAGGTTATAGACTGCAGCTGCTGCTCCAGTTCGACACCTAGACTTTAAACTTCCATATGCCACAGGTGTGGCCTTAAAAAGAAAAACAAAGAAAAAGACCAAGACGCTCGTGAAAGTAAAGAACAGATCCCGGATGTGGAGGAGCAGGACTCCGAGAGAAGCCAGGCTCCAGGGAGTTTGGAACACATGGGAGGCATGTGGGATGGTGCAAGAGTTGACTGCCTTCCAGAGTCAGTGGGACAAAGAGGGGAAAGAATATTGTCTGAAGTTTCCATGGCTTGGGTATGGAATCCCCTTTTGTGCATCGTTTCAAGAGACTTCAATAAAAATTTAAATTGCTTGTTAATATTTTCCTGGATGTCAGGCTTGGTTTTGGGGTGCATGAGCAGTCGCCCAGCATCCTGAAGTGAACACTGAAAATCAGCGCAGCTGATGGAGCTGAAGGGAAACATACAACACTCAAGAAAGGTCAAGGCAATAGCAATGGAACCTGGAAGTCCCTCTGCCGATTCTGCCCCTCAACCATCTCCACTCTTTGTTCCCATCCCTGGGTGTCTCAGATAAAGGCAAAAGGGAGGTGGTGGTCAAAGAAAGCCCACCATTGAAACCACTTCCTTTCCAGCAGGGCAAAAAAAGGTATTTCATAACAGCACTAATTGCCAACCAAGAGCACACTTGTCCAGCTCTCATTTCTCGTCTGAATGAGCCTCTGAAATTTTCAGTGGAATTAGAAAATTTAAATGTGAAGAAACAGCATATACGTTAAATCATTATGACCTAAAGGTTAAGACACACACACACACACACACACACACGTAAAGAGGAGCCGGGCGGGGCTGGGGGGGAGGACATGTCCTTGGTTTGTGCTGCCCGAGTACCAGTACTAGAAGGGGGCTAGGAACTTACTACATTTGGTACCCCGTTGAAAGAAAGTTTAATTTTTTTCTGCTTTGTTAGAAGCACTCCCCCTCCCCAGAATCTTGTTTTATCTGCCTTTGGCTCCCTCAGCCTGGTGAGTGGGTTTCATTTTCCAGGCAGATCAGAATATGCATTGACAATCCTTTGCCAAAGATTACCTGGGTGGCACCTTCTTGTAAGAACGGAGAGTGTTCTCCCCAGTCCCGCACACGAAGAATAAACAGCCTTGTTGAAAACATCTACGTGACCTGGAATGCTAAAAGCTTTTGGTTTGCTTGCCATAGTGCAAAAATATGAGAAATATTTAATCTTTAAAAATACACAATGGAATCATAATTTTGCTACAGGTTCAAAGAGAGCACAATGTAACGCTGTGTATTTAAAATGTAATGTCACTGTATATTTTCAAAATGCAAACAGCAGAGAGTTTGATGAATAGCTCAAGAGCACCAGACCATATCTTATCCTTATAAAAGTGTCTCCTGTGAAGGTTAACTGGTGCTCTCAGAAAATTCTTAATATGCTCCATGGCTGAGTGTGTAGACAACAACGCTATACAGATGTATATGCCTACCTGGTGTGTGGTCTTTGTCAACTCAGAGTGGAGGTTTTATAAAACTTGGGTGCCCACCCTTTGCTTTTGAACAAGGAAACAAATCTTAAAGTTTATAATTTTCCGTATCTCTCATAGACCTAGTGTTTTCAAAAATCTCATCTTGATACAATATTCTTGTTTCTTTAAATAATCCAACCAGATTATTTATAGTATATATTTATCTGTTTTAACCCATGTTTGATGTTCGATTGTATATTTAAAACTGTATTCATTTTATAGTGTAAGACCTGATGGAGGTTCTTGTAAAAAAAAAAAAAGAGAGAGAGAGAATTCGTTTAGGGTGTGTTTAATTCGGTTACAAGTAACAAAAACATCGATGTTTGGGGGTTTATTCCCTTGGAGAGTCTGGAGGCAAGCAGTAGAACAGCACTAACTATCAGAACTTTCTGCTATGATGGAAATGTTGAAATGTTCTATTATCTGTGTTGTTCAATTTGATAGCAACTAGCCACCACCAGATCATGATTGAGTACTTGAAATGTAGCTGGTGGGGCTGAGATTGAGTGTTTTCATTTTATGTAATTTCAGTTGATCTAAACTAAGAAAGACATCCACATGTCGTTCATGGCCCCCATCGCAGATAGCAGAGCAGGAGTGTGCTGGTACGGAAAAGACTCATGCTTTTCCATCCTAGTATTCCCCTGTTTGTGGCTTCTGTACACAAGATGTCCTCATGGTCTAAAGACGGCTGCTGGAAACATACCGTGAATCCACATTATAGGCAGCAGGAAGGAACATGGGCAAAAGGGACAGTCCCTTCCCTTTTAGTGAGCCTTCCTATCTGTCCTACACATCAGTTCTAAACTATAGCTTGTCCAGACCTTAGTCACTTGGCTACTTGGAGTCTGGGAAAGATTCTGTTTTGTCTATTGACCGAAGAAGGAATCTGAGGGCAGGGAGTTGGCAGTCCCTGCCACAAAGATATATAAAGTCCACCACCTCCATCCATCCACCCATCCCCAACTCAAACTCATGCTTTGCCTGCAAAGATAACTGCCAGGAATAACACTGTCTAAACTCTGGCAAACTCATTTGCATACACACATACAGACTTTGTGTGTGTGTGTGTGTGTGTGTGTGTGTGTGTGTGTGTGTGTCTGTGTGTGTGACTTTTTTCTTTTTAGGGCCATACCCAGGGCATATGGAACTTCCCAGGCTAAGGTCGAATTGGAGCTGTTGCTCCTGGCCTATGCCACAGCCACAGCAACGCCAGATCTGAGTGGTGTCTATGACCTACACCACATCTCACGGCAACGCTGGATCCTTAACCCACTGAGCGAGGCCAGGGTTTGAACCCACAACCTCATGGTTCCTAGTCAGATTTGCTTCCGCTGCGCCACATCAGGAACTCCCAGACTTTATTTTTAACATTCAAACATTTTTATGTATTGTCTGCCAAGTACATTCTGCATTTTTACAACATATCAGCAAAGGCTTTCAATGAGAGAATATATAGCCTACATTGTCTGCTTCATCCAATCTACAATCAATTCTGTGAGGGCAGGCACTGAGCCTGCTGTGTTCATCGTTGTGCCCTATATGTAGTAGACAGTGAAAAAATTCAGCAGCATCTTGTCTCCTTTAATAGCTTTACCACAATTTACTTAGCCCATCCTTTCCTCCTATTCCCCTAAAGAACAAGTCCTCCAAAGAAAAACAACTTGACTTTGTTCTCAGAGCATGCTGGACAGTTAACTAAAAGAGCTGTCACACCTCCCATCCAATTTCTTAATTGTCTTTCCAGTCAACTGAAAAAATTGTCTCTACTATGCTCTGATTTGATTCAGTTGTTAGAATAACGCAGCACTATGTGTCCATGTTTATGTTATGCCACGGAAGTATGCATGGCCTCAGGGTACCAGTTAAGGGAAGTCAGACTACTTAAAAATTCCCTTAGGTTAGGGAGGGAGAGAAATCACTTCCTTGTGTTTCCAGACATTCTGTTAGGACAGATGGACAGTGGAGCTAGAGATGAACAGTTACAGGTACAGCTTAGAACAGAAATGCAGGGAATAGACCTTGAGAAGGGCCCTCACCAACCCCAGCTGTGCCAGCCCCTGGGGGATTACCATGTGGAAAGTGGACCTAAAGAAACAGGAGTTCCCATCGTGGCTCAGTGGGTTACAAACCCAGCATAGTGTCTGTGGGGGTGCAAGCTCCATCCTTGGCCTTGCTCAGTGGGTTAAGGCTCTGGCATTGCCGCAAGCTATGGTATTAGGTGGCAGGTGCAGCCCAGATCCCATGTAGCTCTGACATAGGTCAGAGCTACAGCTCCAGTTTGACCCCTAGCCCAGGAACTTCCATATGCTGCAGCCCAGGAACTTCCATAAAAAGAAAAAGAAAAGAAAAGAAAGAAACAGGAGGAGTTCCCATTATGGCTCAGCAGAAACGAATCTGACTTAATATCCATGAGGACGCAGGTTCGATCCCTGGCCTCATTCAGTGGGTTAAGGATCCGGCGTTGCCGTGAGCTGTGGGGAAGGTCGCTGACGCGGCTCGGATCCCGCGTTGCTGTGGCTGTGGCGAAGGCCGGCCTCTGCAGCTTCGATTAGATCCCTAGTCTGGGGGCCTCCATATGCCGTGGGTGCGGCCCTAAAAAAAACAAAAACAAAAATAATAAACAGAGATTATGACACACAGGAAGGAAGCAATGGCTTTGGAAGTAGACAAACCAGAACGCCTGGCTAAGCCCCTTTCTCATTCTGTGATTCCCTGTAAGTTACAGCATGTCCTTAAGGCTCCGTTACTTTATCTTTAATAGATGATAATGTCCCTGGCCTCCTAGCATTGTGTGAATTAAATGAAATATTATCTGTTGCCTAGCACAAGGCAGGACAATCAGAGCTGTATTCGTGGAAAATATTCATGTGTGTCCGTAATATTGGAATGAATCCTAAGAGCCTGTGGGTTAATGTCAAGAGGGATATTTTTATGATGGTGGAGTTTCTCGTCAGTATTGAGTAACTCAGACTGAATTGAACATAAGCATCCTTACTCAAACATAATCCACACATACTTCGGAGGCTTCCTTGCTGGTGGATTCTGTCACTTTTTTTTTTTTTTGCAATATCTTTCCAAACTTTATCGAAATTTCCCCAAAGTTTTTGTGAATATTATGAAAAAAATTGCAAATTTGGAAACTGCTCTCTAACAAATAAAAACCATTAATAAGATCATTTATGCTGTAGTAATTATCACATAAACACAAAATGGTTTAATTGGTTGAATTGTTAGCACTGTAGCTGTATTCCTTGTCAATAAACTCGAGTTTTAAATTACATTTTCTCTCTTTGATTCGAGTTCCTGCCTCGATAAATATTTATAAAGGAAGAGCACCAAGGTTTCAGGTTTAGGCACTTTTGATTAGCTATATAGAGATTATCCACTTAGTGTAGTACTCAAGATAGCATTTTTTTAATATATAATTTTATTGACATATACTTGATTTATATATAATATTGTGTTAGTTTCAGGTGTACAGCTAAGTGATTCAGTTATACATATATCCATTCTTTTTCAGATTCTTCTCACGTATAGGTTATTACAGAATATTGAGTTTATAGTTCCCTGTGCTATACAGTTAGTCCTTGTTTATTATCTATTTTATATATAGTGGTGTGTATACATTAATCCCTAACTCCTAATTTATCCCTCCCCATTTCCACATTTCCCTTTTGGTAACCATAAGTTTGTTTTCCAAGTCTGTGGGTCTGCTTTCGTTTTGTAAATAAGTTCCTTTGTATCATGTTTTTTATATTCCACATGTAAGTGATATCATATGATATTTGTCTTTGTCTGACTTACTTCATTTAGTATGAGAATTTCTAGTCGCATCCATGTTGTTGCAAATGGCATTATTTCATTTTTTATTTTCATTTTTAAGTAATATTCCATTGTATATTATGTACTATATCTTCTGTTTTCACTCCTCTGTCCATGGACATTTAGGTTGTTTCCATGTCTTGGCTGTTATAAATCATGCTACAGTGAACACTGGAGTGCATGTATCTTTTCTAATTATGTTGTTTTTCTGGATAGATGCCCAAGAATAGGATTGCTGGGTCATATGGTAGTTCTATTTTTAGGTTTTTTTCTTCTTTTTTGGCTACCCCATGGTATATGGAGTTCCCAGTCCAGGTATCAGATCCAAGCTGCTGGTGTGAGCTATGCCACAGCTGTGGCAATGGTGGATCTTTAACCCACCGTGCCAGTCATCGAACTTCTATCCCAGAGCTTCAGAGACACCACCAATCCTGTTGTGCCACAGCAGAAACTCCTATTTTTAGATTTTTTAAGGAACCTCCATTCTGTTCTCCATAGTGGTTGTACCAGTTTACATTCCCACACACAGTCTAGGAGGGTCCATTGGATCTGGTCACTTTTAACATCTGTAGGATGTAGAGACCAAGGCAGTAAGAAGGATAGTAGCAGCCCACCAGACCAGGATCTCAGCATCCGAGACTTCAATTACATTTTTAAGCTGGAGTTGTACGTTTGACCCTCTGCATCACAAATACTTAGAGCTCCTGGTTAAAATTACATATTCCAGATTTCCCTTTGCGGCTCAGTGCAGTTAAGAACTGAACATAGTCTCCTTGAGGAATGCAGATTCAATCCCTGGCCTGACTCAGTGGGTGTAGAATCTGGTCTTGCCTCAAGCTGTGGCGTAGGTGGCAGATGCAGCTTGGATCCAGTGTTGCTGTGGCTGTGGCATAGGCTGGCAGCTGCAGCTCCAGTTCAATCCCTAGCCTAGGAATTTCCACATCCCACAGGTGTTGCTGTGGAAAGAAAAAAAATGCATATTCCTGGGGCCCAACTAAAAATGCAGAATCAGAATTTATGGGAGTGGAGTCCACAGTCCTCTGGGTTAACAAGCTTACCGGCTGATTTTTGTGCATAGGAAAATTTTAAAAACTTTTGTCCCAGAGTGACTTAAATTGAATAACAATAACCCAGATTAGTAAGTGAATACTTTTTAGAGTCTACTCCATAAAAATGACATGATTGACTGGCGCTAGTATACAAAAGTGAGAACACAGAGATACAGCATGACAGAGACATGTCAACAACACACGTGTGATGAGCACAGGAAATAGATAAGTTAACAGGTGCAGAGAAATAGCAGAGAGGAGGAAGTGATTAATTCTGACAGGCATTGCTAGAGGAGGCTTTAAAAAAGAGGTAACATCTGAGCCAGGCTTTGAAGGATGAGTAGGAGTTCACCAAGTTGCAAAGATAGTAGTACAATTCTAGGGCAGCACTGCTTAGGCTTTACTGCATGTATGAATCACTTGGGGATCCTGTTAATAAAATGCAAGTTCTGATTCAGTGAATCTAGGATGATGCTCCCAGGTGATGGCCTGTAGATCAGTCACACTTTGGGTAGCAAAGCTCTGGAAGTAGAAATGGCATTGGTTACAATGCATCAAACAAGGTTTCTATTCTCCCATACAGAGGCATGCATTATACATTATGTTGATGTTTACTGACTTTTATGAGGAAGCAACTGACCTTCCTTCTGCCCAGGAATATCATAACTGTCAATAAATAAGTACATCTCTTAAGCATCCCACTCTGGATCATGGAGTTGCCTCTGTAAGAAGCAGGTCACTTCAAAGCCCAGCCTCAGCAATGATAAGCATTTGGTAAACTGGTCAGTAATTTTTAGTGAGCTTTTTTGTTTGTTTGTATCTTTTACTATTCTTTCCTTCACCTCCACCTCAGATTTGCACTTTTTTTTTCTTTTAGTCTGTTCCCAAGTTAAGGAACAACAGAACATCTTTCTCACATACAGAGTTTGGGTCCTCCTAAGGTCTTTCCTTTAAGATACACCTTAGTGACATTGCCAGAGTCTGGCTCTTTCCTTGATCTCTTTGTTATTGTCTAAGAAATGCCCCCTGTGATTACAGCTCTAAGCTTAACCCCTCTCTTAGGCTCCAGACTGTTCTGCCAACTGGAGGCAGAGCATGGAATGGAAGTGATGACCCCAAACTTCAGAGTCAGATCATCCTAGATTACAGTCCTGGCACTGGCACAAGCTCTGTGACCTTTTGCAAATTGCTCAACCTCTCTGTGCCTCAGGATCATCACATGTAAAAGAGAAATAATGAGTACTTACAGTATTTCTGAGAGTGACAAACAATGCTAAGTACCTGGTCTTTGATGGTTTTTCAAAAAGTGGCTACATAATCATTGCCCTCACTTGCCCTACTACAATAACCTCCCCTTCACCTTCATTTCAGTTCCAGTCCCTGGGCTGACAAGATGGTCCATTTTGCATGCCTGAGTGTCTGGCACCCACCCCCGCCTTCACTGAGGCTTCTCTCTCCCCATTCTCTGTTTTGCCTCAAGCCATCTTCTGCTGTGTATTTCTTCTAAAGACTGGATCTTGTTTGCACAGAAAAACAAATACACCCACACAGACCATATGTTTGCTATCTCTCCACGTTTCATAGCAAACCTTGTGGACAAGCAGAGCAGGCAAGGAGAAAGGCAGCCTAGGGAGAAAATGTCCTTGGATGCATTTGCCAAGTGAAGGTGCAGCCACGACAGCGCATGGACGCACAGTGGGATAACTGAGATTTTCCAGTTTGGGGGTTGGCTTTTCTTTCTTTCTTTCTTTCTTTCTTTCTTTCTTTCCTTCCTTCCTTCCTTCCTTCCTTCCTTCCTTCCTTTCCTTCCTTCCTTCCTTCCTTCCTTTCCTTCCTTCCTTCCTTCCTTCCTTCCTTCCTTTCCTTCCTTCCTTCCTTCCTTCTTTCCTTCCTTCCTTCCTTTCCTCCTTCCTTCCTTCCTTCCTTCCTTCTTTCCTTCCTTCCTTCTCTCTTTCTCTCTTTCTCTCTTTCTCCTTTTTAATTTTTAGGGCCACACTGGCAGTATATAGATGTGCCCAGGTTAGGGGTCGAATCAGAGTCACAGCTTCAGGCCACAGCCACAGCCATAGCAATACCGGATCCAAGAGGCATCTTCAACCTACATGGCAGCTTCTGCCAATGCCGGATCCTTAGCCCACTAAGCAAGCCAGGGATCAAACCCAAATCCTCATGGACGCTATGTCGTGTTCTTAACCCACTGAGCCACAACTCTGAGTTTGGCTTCATTAACTGCTTATCACATCTAACCTTACATATTTGAGGTGATTAACTGCTGTTCTATGTCCTGTAGTGCTGTTGACCTCTACTATAATGACAGCCATTCCGACCTTTTGAAAGGCTTGCCAATTATTTTTAGATGGACCAAGGATACTGAAGTGGTGTCCAGAAACACTTCAGAAATTAACCACTCTATTTCAAAATCAAACTCGTTCAACACTTAGCTCCATAAGCGTCCCGATTCTTCACATCTGAAGATTGTGTGTAGCACACGTGAGGAAAGGCAGGCTTGTCTGGCTGGCTGGATTGGTTGTGTTGCCCTTTGTCTTGGAGTAGACTGACATGGGTGGCTTGTGGATGATGAAGAGGGTGAAGAAATCTGACCTCCAACTACTTTTCTGGGTCCCAGTGATCTAGGGGAGTTGACAGGTCTTTCCTAGCCTAGTGCTTTTCAAACTTTCTTAGATTTGTTGATTTGTCAACAAGCATTTCCTGCGTGCATTCTATACATGGAAATAGGATCCACTAGGTAGATGCTGGTCCCAATGCAGTGCCTGGATTTCTCTGTGGCAAGAGTACAGGGGTGGTGTCTGGCTGGATGGGGGTGGGGGTGGGGGTGCGCTGTGGCACTTTTCATGAAGCCACAGGTACACAGCCAGGGTTTCTCCTTCAATTACTTAACTTCTTTGGAGTGGTTTCAGGTGAAAGTTCTACTCTAAGGATTTGAATAGGGGCTGAAGCCCCTCTCTGGCCCCACCCCTAAATATTAAACCTGACCAATGATATGCTTCCCTGCAAATGAGTATAGTCTAAAGGTGGAAGGAGCAGATACTACTTGAGGAAGTAAACCCCACGTTGGATGTAGATGGCAAGAAGTGCAGTGAAGGAGATGAAGAAAGTAGCATGACAAAGGATAACGGGGAAGAGCAGGGGAGGTGACATTTAAGATGGATTTTGAAAGTGAGGAGTCAGGCACACAAAGGGCAGAGGGACAGGTATGTCAGCAGGTGGAATGTGGGAGCAGATGAACTGTGGGACCGCAGTGTGGGAAACCAAGACTGACTAGTGCAAGCTGAAGTCAAAGGTGAGACAGAGCCTGTCCTGCAAACTCCATGCCAAGAGGTTTGTGTTTTATAGCCAGTGCAATGGAAAGTCACAGGTTTAAAGAGCAGGACTCTCACTTTTTTTTTTTTTTTTTAATGACATCTTCCTTGAAGGACAGATATTTTAAATGATGATAAAATGAGGAAGGGGACCTAACACTAGCCTGAGAAGACTTCTCAAGCTACTCACCATGTACCTCCAGGGAACCTTAGCTCTGCAGGACACAGTTAACTCGCCATTCCAGGCAAAGAGGAGAGAGTGTCACTGTTGAAGGCCAGGAAGGATTTCAGGTAGGAGTGAGTGAAAAGACTGGTGTCAGAGCTGGGATCCCAAATTCTCTGAAGGAAGTGGATTTGAAACAGGACTGTTAGATGATTTCTGTTAGTATTATTCAGCATCCTAGGCTAGGATTACAAAAAGTGGATGAGTAGAGTTAGGCAAGTTGTGTGCAATCAGAGTTGTAAGGTTTTGGCTATGTATGGGTCCAGGTTAGTTGAAAAAGAAGAAGATAAATCAAGATAGGATTGAAGGAATATAGTAGGTCATGGAAATGGAGTCTACCAGGAGGTTCAAGTGACAAGAGCAGGGAAGAAGGAGAAGAAGAGATAATCAGGGGATATTGGATGGAGATGCAAAATGCAACTTGCGAGTTCCTAGAGCAAGCGATGGTTATGGTTCCTGAGGGTATAGGAGGACCAGGAGCAAGAGGGCTGCTGAAACCAGGCCAGACAAGGGTAGGGAGGATGAAGAGGAAAACTGTAGGCTGGATATGGGCAGAAAGAGGGTGACATGAAAGTTATGTGGTATTAAAGGGAAGTTTTTTGTGTTTTTGTTTTTTGCTTTTTAGGGCCACACCCACAGCATATGGAGGTTCCCAGGATAGGGGTCGAATCAGAGCTACAGCTACTGGCCTATGCCACAGCCACACCAATGTGGGATCTGAACCATGTCTGCTACCTACACGACAGCTTACAGCAATGCCAGATCCCCGACCCACTGAGTGAGGCCAGGGATCAAACCCACATCTTCATGAATACTAGTCAGATTCATTTCCGATATGCCACAGCAGGAGCTCCAAGAAAAGTTATTTTGTTTAATTTACTTTGACCAGTATTTCAGACCCCTAATAAGTACAAAGAAAAATATAATAAATATCTTTGTATGTAACGCTTGACTTAAGAAATAAAGTTCTATACCAACACTGTTGTAGTTCCCTGGGTAAATCCTTATAGATTCATCCCCATTCTTGGCCCCACCAAAATAACTACCTTTAAACATGATTCTTATTACTGCCAATCATTCTTTGTGTTTTTGCTACATATATATGTATAATTAAAGATTTGTTTTCCATGCTTTTAAATTTTATGGAAATGAGTTACTATACATTTTTCTACGATTTCCTTTTATTCGTTCACCATTAAATTATGAGATTCTTTCCAATTGAGGCATATAAATATAAATAGGCATATGTATATCTACCTATTTAGGTATACACACACACACACACACACACACACACACACACACACACACACAAGTTCATTCACATCTAACTACTGCATAGTTTTTTACTATGTGAATATACAGTTTATTAATCCTTCTTGGTGAACATTAAGTTGTGCTTCCAATTTTTGTCATTTCAAACAATACTCCAGTGAACATTTTTGTACACATCTTGTTTTGTATCTGGGTGAGAGTTGTTGTAGGCTCATCTAGCAATGAAACTGTTGGGTTCTAGGTAAAGGACTTTTTTAACTGACTCAGTACTGCCAGATTGCTCTCCGATGTGGTCATAAACATTTATACTCCATCCAGGAGTCTGAGTTTCCATTACTTCATATTATCATGCCACCTTGGTGTTGTCCAACTTCTTAACTGACTGTGCAATGGTACTTACTAAGGTTTTGGCATGTATTTCCCTAATTAGAAGTGGGGTTGAGCTTTGTGTGATATTCCTCGTCTCGTGCTTTGTGCAATGTTCCTCTTCCCTGATCTGTGGACTGTATCAATGTATCTTGTTCCCACTTTCTTTATATTGTATGATTTATTTTTTATGAATAGATAGTATTTCATTCCATATTCTAGACACTAATCCTGAGTGATATAAGGCACATAAAAACTCTGGGGTTTTGTATCTTCCTTTGCCATCTTTGGTTGAACATACATTCTTAATTTTTACCTTAGACAAGTGTACCAAGCTTTTCTGTGTCATACTTAAGAATCCTCAAAGGGATTAAAGAAATCAAAGATGATACAAACAGATGGAAAGATATACCATGCTCTTCAACTGGAAGAATCAATATTATCAAAATGACTAAACTACCCAAGAAATCTACAGATTCAATGCAATCCCTAGCAAATTACCAAGGACATTTTTCACAGAACTAGAACAAAATATTTTAAAGTTTGTTTGGAAGCACAAAATACCCAAAATAGCCAAAACCATCCTGAGAAAGAAAAATGGAGCTAGAGGAATCAGGCTCCCTGACTTCAGACTATACTACAAAGATACAGTCATCAAAACCATATGTTACTGGCACAAAGAAATATAGATCAGTGGAACAGGATAAGTCAACTAATCTATGACAAAGGAGTCAAAAATATACAGTGGAGAAAACACAACCCCTTCAATAAGTGGTGCTGGGAAAACTGGACAGCTACATGTAAAAGAATGAAATTAGGACACTTCCTAACACCAGACACAGAAATAAACTCAAAATGGATGAAAGACCTAAATATAAGACCAAATACTGTAAAACTGTTAGAGAAAAATATAGGCCAAACACTCTCCAACATAAACCACAGCAATATCTTCTCAGATCCACCTCCCAGAGTAATGACAATAAAAACAAACAAATGGGACTTAATTAAATTTAAACACTTCTGCACAGCAAAGGAAACCCTAAACAAAATGAAAAGACAACCCACAGAATGGGAGAAAATATTTGCAAATGAAGTGACTGACAAGGGATTAATCTCCAAAATTTAGAAACACCTTTTGCAGCTCAATACCAAAAAAACAACTCCATCAGAAAATGGGCAGAAGATCTAAACAGACAATTCTCCAAAGAAGACATACAGATGGCCAAAAAAAACACATGAAAAGATGTTCAGCATCATTCATTATTAGAAAAATGCAAATCAAAACCACTATGAGGTACCACCTTACACTGGCCAGAATGGCCATCATAAAAAGTCTACAAACAATAAGTGCTAGAGAGGGTATGGAGAAAAGGAAACCCTATTACACTGTTGGTGGGAATGTAAATTTGTGCAACCACTGTGGAAAACGGTATGGAGATTTCTCAAAAAAACTAAAAGTAGAATTACCATTTGATCTAGCAATCCCACTCCTGGGCATCTATCTAGAGAAAACCATGACTCGAAAACATACATGTACTCCAGTGTTCGTGGCAGCACTCTATACAATAGCCAAGACATGGAAACAACCTAAATGTCCATCGACAGTGGAGTGGATAAAGACGTGGTATATATACACATTGGAATATTACTCAGCCATTAAAAGGAAAGAAATAATGGCATTTGAAACAGCAACATGGATGGACCTAGAATTATCATGTTAAGTGAAGTTAGACAGTGAGACACCAACATCATATGCTAGCACTTATATGTGGAATCTTTTTTTTTTCCTCTTTTTTCTTGCCTTTTCTAGGGCATGTGGAGGTTCCCAGGCTAGGGGTCTAATCGGAGCTGTAGCCACAGGCCTACGCCACAGCCACAGCAACCTGGGATCCAAGACGCGTCTGTGACCTATACCACAGCTCATGGCAACGCTGGATCCTTAACCCTCTGAGTAAGGCCAGGGATCAAACCCACAACTTCATGATTCCTAGTCAGATTCCTTAACCACTGAGCCACGATGGGAGCTCCGTATGTGGAATCTTAAAAAAGGACTTAATAAACTTCTTTGCAGAACAGATACTGACTCGCAGACTTTGAAAAACTTATGGTTTCCAAAGGAGACAGTTTAAAGGGTGGTGTGGACGCACTGGGAGTTTGGGATGGAAATGCTATAAAATTGAGTTGTGGTGATCATTTTACAACTATAAATGTAATAAAATTCCTTTAAAAAATAAAATAAAATATCTAAAAAAGAAAAGAATCCTCAAAGGAAAAGTTCTCAAATGAATGTGATCTGGAAGCCTCCATGATCAGTGGCAAGAAATGTGACTCTTACTTTTTGTCCTGGATTATGGAATGTAAGGATGAGTGAGTGCCTGTACTTGAAAAGGAGACTTCTTTTAAGGCATGAGAGGTCTCTAGAAAAAAACTACAATGTCTAGTGATATTTCTTGTCAAACAAATAGGACTCTAAGTGGTCAAGTTGAAGGGGGTGGCGGGGAACATGTAGAACAAGGAAACTTACAAAGAAGGGGGAACTGTGCCCGGGTGCAAATGGAGAAGAAAAAGAAATGGTTGGAAAGGGCTCCGCTCCTAGCCAGCGACCCCCAATCCTAGGAAGAAGGGAGGCAGAATTGAAGAGAAACCTGTATGGATCTCTCCACCCCACAGCTCTTCCCAAACTTGAGTACGCTCTTGAATCCCCTGGAGAATCTTGTTAAAATTCAGTGGATCTGGGGCCCAAGATACTGTGTTCCTCACAGGCTCCCAAGTGAGGCTGGTACTGCTGCTCTTGGGAGCAGCATGAGATAGTGTGCCATCCTTTGCTGTCAACATTTTAATAGCATTTCTCTAAACTCAATGGTCTCAGAAAAAGTAATCACATACCATCAGATCTACAAATATTTTATCTGACCCAGAACATTTCTGTTGTTCCTTCTGAAAATTGCTCCACCTCCTTTCCAGCTCCCCAGCTCTTGAGACGAAAGCCTTTGAATAACAAGGTAGGGGACCACTGCTCTGATTGGAGGGAGCTGGGTTGACTTCCAGCCCAAGCAGGTATCCGGACAAGGTGATGAGAACTAGGCTGCTCTGCCTGGGGCTTTGGAGACTGAGGAAGCTGAGCCACTTCAGGCCAAGGGTACACAAGCCTCTTAAAAGGAAATGTGAGGGAAATGCCTAAAAAGTAAGGCTAGGACCCAACAGGAAGAGGTGGGGAGCTAACCAGACTTTCCAAGGAACCTGGACAAGTCACAAAGTGTGCAGAGTTGTCCTAGAACAGAAAGTAAGAAAAATACGACATTCCAGGTATTTGAGTAGTGACTTTAGCTAATTTGAGCACCAGGACCCGCTGAGTTAATATTCCTATTATGTTATCATGAATGGCACACACACAAAAATTTTGAGAACAGTAATAATCTTTCAGAGTTTATTTTTCCCAGAAATGTAATTATGATGAGCCACTAGTTTGTTTCTAAACAATCACACCTTATAAAACAGTTTGTATCCTTAGGCTATAAGAATGTGTACATTCAGCTTTAGAAATAAGCAGTGTCCTTTAAGCACAAGGCTTTAGAGAAATGAAGGAAATTGATGTTTCCATTGAGAGTTTGTCACTTACTAGTTCTGCAACCTGAGGGAAAAGCCGTTTCTTTGGCTCACCACCTCTTCATCCAGAAAACGAGGGAAATGATGTTAATACTGTCTAAAGATGAGTCCATGATTTTCCTTTCATTGGGTTATTTTTAGCTCATTTCAGTGGAAATTTCTGTAGAGGAACTCTGAGTGTGAGCTTTCACATGCTCAGCAAATGCTTGGGTCCTTGAATCCAACTATCCGGGAAACCAGAGGAAAAAAAAGAACCATCTCTGGAGGAAGCAGTGGAAATATTCTGGCTTAAACTAGACTGTTGCTGATTTCTTGGTCTGGGGACATTCTGTCCAAGACCATTTAAGTTTATCTTGAGAAATGCTATAAGCAACCCAAGAACTCCTAGAACCCTGTTAAGAGTTGAGCTGCATAGTTTTAAGGTGATTTTGTTTTCCTCCATGAAATTCATTATTACTCTGCATGAACTCAATCAACTGTCTTATTTTCTTGCTATGCTGACTGAGGAGGCACCTTTCCATTTGGAGAATATTTATTGCTTTCAGCATGAATTCTCTTGTCCTGGATATACCTGCTGTGTTGGGTTTTTTTTTTCCATTTCCTTTTCTTTCCTTTTTTTCCCCCCTCCATGATCTTTGGCTTTGGTGGTGTTTATCACACAAGTAGAAGAGACTTGCAAATCATCTTAAATTCATTACTAAGATTTTTTTTAACACCAGCCCTTTGGCATCAGAGGCAAATGAGTTTCTTCTTTGTTGTTGTCTCTTGTGCAAGAAGGGAAACCAAAACAGGCCCTTCAAAGACACTGAACATCCTGGTTTGGAAAAGTTTATCTTCTTGCAGGGATCCTTCAGGGGCTGTAGACCTTGGAGATGAGGATAGGAATCTGAGTGTCCTCAAAAAGATTCCACTTTCAGAAAGACACTTCGATTCAAGCAGAAGGCAAAGGCTGGGTTTCAGACGATGAGGGTAGCCCTTCTCTCTCTTTACCAAGGAGATTTCTGAACTTGGAAAGGTCAAAGGGGGAGGAAAAAAATGGGAGGGAGGGAAAATTCCCTCAGCAATGGCCACCAGTGCTAGAATGCTGAGCTGCCATTGCAATTCAAGGAGATGTCCAGCTGGAAATATTTGAAAGGATTTTGATACCCGGTGGAAACCTCCAGAAGGAGTTCTGGGGTTAAGGGTCACATGTGTAGCCTTAAAGGCTGCGTATGACAGAGTTGTTTTTCTATCAGCACTTGACAGGTGTGTCGTGGACAGCATGTCTGACTCCTCGGGGGAGCTGACAAAATGTCAGGGCTCTACGCCCAGATTAGCTGAGCTGTCAGTCACTTCAGGCCCTTGTACAAACAGTTATGAGTCTCTGGGCGCTTCTTTTCCATTCAGGCTTTTTTCAAGTTAAACAAAGTCACTGACCATCACAAAGAAAATATTCAAAGCATTGTATGGGGTGGGGGGAAGGGGGTGCAAAATGGGACTGTTTACTTTGCTGTGTTTGGATTATAAACAAATATTCACACCTGTGCTGGGCCTCCGGCTGATGATGAACCCAGCCAACTATTTGAAACAAACACATTTTCATACTTTTCATAACTCCAAGTCACTTCAGCGCAGATTGCCAAGATTGAAAATTAAAACGCGAAGAAGAAAGAGAGCAAAGTATTCTGTGGGTGATTAATCGACAGAAGGAAAATGGCTAAGTTGGTTGAACTTCATAACCAATCTGCGACATATTCATTTCTCTATTCAACAATCTTGCTGGAGGTGTAATACCTTTAAAGTAGCATTTAAAGAATTGATGGTGCTGATAGGTTGCTAAACTTATAAAAATGAAAGAGTGGCAAATGCATTTCACCATAATATTCATGCCAAGTGTTAAAGTTGGAATAAAAATCAAAGTTGGAAAAACTAACATGATCAATTTAGTAAAAAATGTGGTCAGATCAGCCTCACCAAGGGTGGTTTCTTATTTTTAACTCTGGTGATCCCAGTAGCATGGTGACTCCATAGTACCCAAATATTGATTGGGTATCCAACACTCTGAAGTCTGCTGACTGCATAGAGACAGCTCCTGTCAACAAACAAATGAACCCTTCGCACTTCACTCTGTGGTTAAGTGCATCTTCTTGAAAGATCTTCAAAGGCAATGACCAGGCTATTTAGAGAGCTGTTGAGGGCACCGTTCCCTTGCCCAATTTCCTTACAGATCTTGTGTAGAGTTATTTGCTGGCTTTCGATTTCCTGGAATGCAGGGTTGGCTTAGGGACTGAGTTAGTCTGCTCCACGGTGCCAACTGGTGGCCAGACACCACAGTGGACACAGCCAACAAGATTCCTCATGTGATGTTGGGACATTTTGGGTGGTCCTTGTGTTCTCATGGCTGATTTGCCTGCAGACACCTCAGACAGGTCCAGAAGCAACTATAATATTTAGTGAAGGATAATAATAATAATAATAATAAAACAACACATGGAGAGCTATTTTTTTTAGATGAAACCTGGAGAATTTGTATTAGACTTTGAGACTGAAAATTAGGCCCCTGGGTCTTCCTTCTTCCTGTAAACTCTAGTTATGGTGACCACTCACAAAGGCATTTTGTGGTCAATGCCAAGGGTATTTTAAATAAATTTTGTTGGAAATGGCATAAACATTCATGGAATGAAGGCGGTATACTGGAGAAGGGAGGCAGGCAGATTCAAAAATGAATGAAGCAAGGATCCTGGCCTAAAGAAAGTTTTCTTCTATCAAGGAGATGAACCTAACACCTAAGGATGATTTTTAACAAGAGAAAGAGCTATGGGAGTTCTAAACAGTTTTAAGAGTTTTCTTTGAGGCCAGCTGAGGAGATTGACATCAGAAGAGATGTTGATCCAAGACAAGATTTCTCAACCTCAGCACCACTGACATGTTGGGCCAGAAAGTTCTTCATTGTGGGGGCTGCATTATAAGATATTGGGCAACTTCCGGCCTCTACTCCCTAGACCCCTGTAACACATGCACACGTACAGACAAATACATACGAACACACACACCAGCGTGATAACCAAAACTTTCTCAAGCCATTGCCAAATATCCCCTGAAAGCTAAAGAAGTCACCCTGAGTTGGGAAGCACTCTACCAAGGCACTGTTTCTCAAAGTTGAACTGAGGGTATTGCATCAGAATCACTTAGGTGCATGTTAAAAATAGAGTTTCCCAGGCCTAGCCCTGATTGTGCTGAATCAGTAACTACCTAGAAGTAGGGCCCAGTAGTCTGCCTTTTAGCAAGTTCTCCAAGTAACTCTTCTACTACATGGACCTGTTAAAATAACTTCAGGCATACATGGTACCTATTTGCCTTTTTGATCAAAGAACAAAGGTTGACTAATGTTTAAGGTGGCTCTTGGGAACTTAGAATTGCGTATTTCTGTAGACACTGTTCGAGGCTGATTTTCCAGTACTGAACCTGACCTGCATCAAGTTATATCAGAGAGAGGTTCCAGACCAGTGCATCTCCATCTTGACTGTATGTTAGAATCATCTGAGGAGCTTTGAAAATCGCAGATGCATGAGCTTCACCACCTAGAGAATCTAATTTGGTTGGAACAGGATGTGGCCTGGGCATCAACATTTTAAAAATCTCATTGGGTGGCTCTGATATGTTTCCAAGGTTGAGAGCCACTGTCCTGAACCAGAGAGTCTCAAACTGAAATATGCTGATGCAAATCCACAGAGGATGCAAAGAGAAGTAAAACAGGTCCCTGCTCTAAACAGTTGCCTAAGTTTATCACAAATCCCTGGTCACAAGCTCACAGAGAATAGAAAGACATCCCTGAAAGAAGACAGAAATGGCCATTTAGTCCAGAATATGTGAGAATTTGAGCCTAGTGAGATTTTTTTATTTTTCATGTTTTACTCTTCGGGATGATAAGATAATGAGCTGACAAAGACAGGTCATGAAATCCTCAAAAGGTCACCAGCCCTCGTAGGGGCTGTTCCTGTTAAAACAATTGATATTAGGAGTTCCCACTGTGGCTCAGCAGGTTAAGAACCCGACATAGTGTCCATGAGGATATGGGTTCAATCCCTGGCCTCGCTCAGTGAGTTAAGGATCTGGCATTGCAACAAGTTTCAGGGTAGGTTGCAGACGCAGCTCAGATCTGGTATTGCTGTGGCTGTGGTGCAGGCTGGAAGCGACCCGCTAGCATGGGAACTTGCATGTGTCGTCGGTGTGGCCCTCAAGAGAAAAAGGAAAAGAAAAGGATTGATATTAAGTTTGAGGGTCAGAAGCCTGAAGGTGTTACCTCCAGTAACACTTGCGGATAGTACCAAACCCACAGGGTTCGAACCCTGGCCTGGCCCTGCCTCTGTGGACCCAGGCTATCCCCTGTTCTCTGACTGGACAAGCTCTTTGGATGTGCACCAGAAAGTCAGTTCACTTTCCCTGTTCAAGTTTCACTCACACTCGTCACAGCCGCAACAATAAACTCATATTGCATATCCCAAATCACCTGTCTTTTCTGTCCCCCTCCCTACCACTTTGTGGCAGTCACACTCATCATGATCTCTTGAGACGTTTGTGAACAGACCACACCATCATTATTCCCCGCGGAGTGGGGCTTTGCAGACATGGGAACAATGTTTGAATCTCAACCCTCCTATGGGGAAATTGCCTGGCCTTTCTCTCTGAGCTTCATTTTCCTCTTCTTCGCAACAGGGTTGCTAAAGTTATCACGAGGATTAAGTTCTGCCCCCTCACCTTCTATGAGGTGGATCTTCCTTTTATTGAAGTTTCAGTTCAAATATACCTTACTCATGGGAGTCTTTCTTGTCTACCCAGCGGTTCTCTGTCCCGTTACTGTATTCTAATTCGCTGCATAGCATTGACTCTCCAGTTTGTTTGCTCATTTGCTAAATTGTTGGCTGTCTCCTCTTATTAGGATAGAAGATTTAAGAAATCAGGGACTCTGGGTTTTTTGTTCACTGCTGTATCTTTATCATCTAGAATAATGCTTGGCACCCACTAGGCTCTCAAGAAATATTGATTGACCCCTGTGTGCCAAGGACCTCACACAGTGCCTGGCGCTCAGTACGTGCTCAATAAATGATAGTCATGATCATTATTTCCAATTAAATTTCTTTGAGAGGACATAAGATTTTGATTCTGAAAATCTACGTGTGTTTAGGAAGGAGGTGATAAGAGGTGAGACTGGTTATTGATTGAGGGTTAAGGAGCAAACCTTTTTTATGTTATTTCATACATTTAATGCTACCTACTCTGTTTTCTTTAGTGATGATAAAACATGATTACTTATCATTTTTAAATGAATTTTAGCACAGACAATAATAAGAATAGAGTGCCTTCTTGATTTCTCTCTTTTCATCAGACATTTTTTTCCTCTTCTCTACTGATTTCAGGTCCCGATCTTCCGCTCATGTTACTTGCTTCTAGCAACCCTCAAACTAACCTCATTGATTTCGCTTCTGTCTCACCTCAGGGCAAAAAACAGAGCCATAAATCTGAGCCTCAACCCGTAGCAAGAATTCTTTCCTGAAGTTGATGTTCAAAATCATAGCATAGCCAAGAGCCACACACGGTCTTATAAAAAGCATGGTAGATTTGGGCAGAAGTAGTTTGATGTTAGGTGTTTTTTGTTTGGGGGATTTTTTGGTTTTTATATTTTTTACAAACGTGTTACAAAAAGCAGAAACTACTAGAAGTCTTTTATTGAAGGCTCTGGAACTAATCTGAGGCTGGCCTTGAGCTCTAAGACAGAGTGATAGCCCTCAGAATCTGACAGGGAATAATATTTACAAAAGTCCAACATACCTCATTATTTCCTTTAAATAAGAAAGCTAGAACAGAGATAATAGTGTACACAAAGCCAAAAAGAAAAAAATTGTACTCTCTTATTACAAAGAGAAAAACACGTCTGACCATCATTATGGCCGCCACTGGTTATGTGGTCTGTATGACAGTGTTTTACAGCCATTTCACTGATGTCTGGAGAGGATGGTTGGATGAAGTACATTCTTGGCTTGACCATTTGTTTCTAAAACTCACACTTGATTACAGCCAAAGCCAGAAACGTTTAAGGAACAGAAATGTGGCTCACTTTTCATCTTCTCTGTCTCAGGCCACCAAGTGCCCTGCTCAGAACTTTTCCAGCAAAGGGCCATGAACGAAAACAAAAGAAAGAACAACAGTGATCCTATTAGCAGCTGTTACTTACTAAGGATATACTATGTTCAAGGCCTCGAGCTACAAGCATTGCTTATGTGATCTCACAGTCAAACCTCCTTCCCCTTTTTTTCTAATAGAAATGTTAGACGGAGAATTATTCAAGGTTTTCTGCCTGGAAGTTTGCTTGATATTAAGAAGAATTACCCCCACAATGTGTATGACGTGTATGTGACTCCTGTCCTCCCCCAAGATTTGTATGGACTGGAAAGATGCACAGATTCCAAAAAGATCATAATAGGCAATGGATGTACATTCAGAACTATTGACTGCAGCATTATTTATGTGAGTAAAAAATAAAGTCCCACATGATTATCCAATAAGGAACTGGTTGGGTAAATGATGACATGTTCATATCTATCATACCGTGCAGCTATTAAAATTATGTGAATCAACTGAGACAAAAGCACCTTGAGTGAAACACAACTGTACTCACATTCACACACACATACATGCATATCCATATCCATCACTATTCATGGAAATTTGTGCACTTGCCTAGATTTGGCCAAGAAATGCCTTGAGGGAGAGTCACTAAATCATTAACCTTTACTTATCTTTCATAGGGGCAAAAAGATGCTGCATGATTTTCACTTGCTTCTTTGTCCTTTTCTACAGTTTTGACAAGTTTTCCACATGAGCTTACGAATGTGTATGATTTTTTAAAATAGACTTTATTTTTTACAGTTTTAGGTTCACAGCAGAATTAAGCTAAGAGTTTCCATATACTCTCTGACCCCCCACACACACACTCCACACGGCTTACCCTGCTATCAGCATGCCCCACCAGAGTGGGACATCTGTTATAATCAGTGAACCTACCCTGACACCTCATATAAGCTGGTAGTTTATATGAGGGTTCACTCTTGGTGTTGTACAATCTATGGATGTGATTTAAAAAAAAAAAAAAAAACAGTAAAAGTATTTTAAGGGTTTTATGGATTAATGAAATATTCTGAGTTACTACTAGAAACCGGATGTTTATGATGTCATCCCATCTCCACCTAACCCGCATCTCCTGGGGATCCCTCAATAAGGATGAATCATTCCAAGGGAGAGGGTAGGTTTAGCTATAGCAATGTTTTATTTATACATCTTCTCCCTGACTTTGGATTGCTTGGGAAGCTGAAATAAGCCAGCTACTCCTCACCTTTCCCTTAGCCTATATCCCCAAGGAGTTGTGGTTTTGGGGGCTGGGAAGATATAAAAAAGAGAGCAGGGTGAGGCAGAAAGAGATGACCAGTGACACAACTCTAGACTGTAATGGCAAACTTTGTGGCATGGGCCATGATGTTCTGGACCCTAGAAACAATCTGGGTTGTATTTCCATGGCCTCCCCTGCGTTCTCCATCCCCGTGGGTAGAGAAGTAGGGAGAATTGTTTCAACAGGAAAACTCCACACTTAAGATCCTGGAGAGCAAGATATGTGTCATGTTGTCATTATACCCTCAAGAGCTCACTTAAGTCCTGGCCTTTAGTCAGTTCTCATTAAATGTGTGAATGGATGGGAGAAGCAAGGGGAAAGGCAAGGAGCCCAAGGACAAGAGGTCTTATATGACAGAGCAGTTAGCCCTCACTTGTGGGTGAGATCCATTACTTTTTAACAAACTCTCCATGACTTAAAGTATGTTTGCATCCTTGAAGCTGACGTTGACCACACCTTGCCTTGTTATCCACATTTGGTTTCTTCCGATGAAAATGAAATTTAATGTATTCTTTCCTCCCTTTTCTCCCACCACCTTCCAAATGCCCACCCACCCCATTGCCATTTGAAATGACCACCAAAATAATTGTTCCTTGCACACTGGTGAAAAGTACATAAACCAATTTCCACTTAGAATAAGACTCTCTAAATTTCTGACGACAGGGTATCAGCTATTTCTCCAGGTGTTAATCACCGAGAACTTTGTGCTCCCCATCCCATGCTTTTGCTTGGAAGAAGAACAGCAGAATGGGAAGAACCTGGCTTTGAATCCTGTCTGTGCATCTCAACAGCTGTGTGTCCCTGGATAAGTTCTTGGAACGCTCTGAGCGTCCGTTTTCTCATTTGTAGAAGCATGAAAAGAACTCTCTCGGATTGTGAGGATTATATTAAATGTGTATCTGGAAACTGCTGTTTAAATTATGATCTTTCCAGTAAGGCTTTATCACCCAAACAGTAACAGGGGATCCGTCATTTTTCAGTTTCTTCTTTGCAGTAAGAGAAGAGCAAATGGCCAAAAGTATCAACCCTTCTTTGAAAATAAATTTTTGAAGTTTCTAAAAGCCAGGGCTGGGTTTTAGGGAAGGCCTAGGAGATCTGGACGCTTGGGTGTGATGAACTCGGTGAGAGACACCTAGTTCCAAATTTTTACACAGGGAGGTAACCTTAAAAACAAAAAAGGCACACCACCTGCTGGTTTCTTTATTGGGAAACCAGGAATTATGTAACTCCAAATCATAAACAGTCCACATGAGAAATGAGAAGGTGTAGAAAGGACAAGTTTAATCAAGTTTATGGGCATTTTGAGACCTGTAACCACAAAACAAGCACAGGTGAAGAAATCTTCAGTTACAAGGCTGCTGGATGCCAAGTCAAGCCTCAGGATAAACTTGAGGCGCTGTGATTGTTTCGTTCTGAGCTCTGGCATGAGGGCGCAAAAAGGCAATGCAGCAGGAAGCCTGGAGGGAGAATACTTTGATTGGTCAACAATTTAGTTTATGGAAAATTAGCTCAGATCGTTAACTCAGGGGCCATAGTGCAGAAAGCCTTACGGAGAGCAGTAACATATTGGGGGTTGGTGACGTCATGATTTGAATCGTTGGCTACTTTCCACTGATAGGGAAAGCAGGTGTCTAAACAGCCATGAACCCAGCTGAATGTGAGGAGTATTTTCTTTGAAAGGCTCTCATTTGGCATCAGAACATCTTTCCTTTAGACCAGAGATCAGCAAACTTTTCCTGTAAAGAGCCAGATAGTGAATGTTCTCAGCTTTGCAGGCCATACGGTCATTATCAAAACTACTCCCACTCTGCTGTCATAGTATTAAAGCAACCAGACACGATCTGTAAACACACGACCATGACTGCCTTCCAATAAAACATATTTATAAAAAGAGGTTATGGGCCAGACTTAGTCTGTGGGCCATAGTTTCCTGACTCCTGCTTTGGACCAATATTCTCTATTTTGGTCACCCCAGACCCCAAGCTATTTATATCACCAGCTAATATCATATTCCTTGTGTTCGAGAAGAATTTAGTTTGTCTTTTCAGTAGAATGGATTTGCGTTGGATGTTTTGAACCCGTGAGTTAGTCCGGGAAATAGTCCTATCGTAAAAATATCAGAGGAAGATTCTCTCTTTCCTTCTGACATTTTTCCCTCTTGGGAGATCTTCTGGACATGGCTACAAACTGCCTAGTTCAACTTGTATCTCTAGTTTTAATCCCATCTTTCAGCAAATTCCCCAAGCACCAGTAAACTTTCATCTTTCTCATAGTAGAGGGGCCCCTGGTTTTTTTTTTTGCAATGCACTGGATGAGCAAAGACAAGTCAGTTTATGAATATATACTACAGAGTAACTTGCTGCTCGTGTTCAGTGAATATCAAATGAATGGAAAAGTGAGTGAGAAAAGGAAGGAAGGAAGGAAGGAGCAGGGAGGGAGAGAGGAAGGAGGAAAGTTATCGAGCCTCCATGAGTCAGTGATATAATGTGTTTGCCACACTGATACTTCTGATTCTTTTTCTGGTAGATTTGTAGTCAAGGGCTTTCTGGACACATGTTTGGTTTGTAAGAGTCAACAGAAATAGACTCGCAGATTGAGAAAATAAACTTATAGTTACCAAAGGGGAAAGGCTGTGAAGGGATAAATTAAGAAGTTGGGATTAACATATACATGCCACTGTATATAAAACAGGTAACTAACAAGGACCTACTGTATAGCACAGGGAACTATATTCAATATAACCTGTAATGGAAGAGAATCGGAAAAATTATATATGTGTAACTGAATCACTTTGCTGTATACTTGAGACACTGTAAATCCACTATACTTCTGTTTTTAAAAATTGATTCATGGGAGTTCCCCTTGTGGCTCATTAGGGTAAGAATTTGACATGGTGTCCCTGAGGATGCGGGTTCGATCCTTGGCCTTGCTTACTGGGTTAAGGATCTGGCGTTGCCACAAGCTGCAATAGGTAGACTGCAGCATAGATCTCAGATGTAGCTTGGATCTGGCATTGCTGTGGCTGTGGTGTAGGCTGGCAGGTGCAACTCCAATTTGACCCCTAGCCTGGGAACTTCCATTTGCCTTGGGTGCAGACCTAAAAAGAAAAAAAAAATTTTTTTTAACAAAATAAAAATTGATTCATCAGTAAAGAGGGAATTACTCATTTATTCAACACAGGCTTATTCAGGAGTGACACTGTGCCATGATTTGGGGATACAGTGATGAACAAACTCGTTGAAAATCCCTGCCCTCATGGAGCTTATTTTCTGCCGGCAAAGGCAGCCAATAAACAAGTCAATAGCTAATAAGGTTCCAGGCTCACTCCCCTACTGTCAGTGCTTGCCTTTGCTCCTCTCTCATCAATTATTTGCTGAAGGAGCCCTTCGAGCCCTCTTTTCCTCTGCTTCCCTCTTGCAGAACAAATCTACACAAGGGTCACGGGGTAAAGTCGGGGCCATAAAGTGGTGGGGACTGGGATGGACTCCCGGCTGCTGTGAGGAGCTCTCTTGCTCTGGCACCAGGCTGGGGGCGAGGACGTGCTTCTTTCCAGCAATGTGAACTTTCCCAGGCTGGCAGCTCTCGGGCAATTGTAAAATGCTGGTGACAGCTTCAGTAACTAGAGCCAGGGGGCTGTCCTTGACAACTTGAAGCTCGTGCCATCTCGGGGGGCCCTATCAATAACAACACTGCAGACATGGCCAGTGCCCGTGGCAATGACAGTCCCGGGAACATCTGTTCTTTCTCTCCCCCAAGCCCCGGGGTCTAGAGCCCACGCCTAGAGCCTGGGCTCCTCGGGGGATAAACAGAAAAGGGGATTCGCCGCCAACTGCTAGAGAAACAATCAAGGAGGTTTGCTGCCGCACTAGCCAGGCCAACTGCAGCTTGTCCAGGCAAAGCCTGTCTCCACTGCAAAGTCTCCAAGTCAAACTACCCGTGTCAGGAGGCAGGAAGAGACCTAGGGAGCAAACCTCATCTCAGCCTCCGCCACAGGGGCAGGGACAGCAGGCCCGTTACCCCAGGAAAGCCAAGCTGGTTCCAGGGGCTGAGAAATATTTCACGGGTACACCTGAAGCATCAGATATTCATGAGCTGTCTAATATATGACCACAAAGGGATCTATGAAAGGGAACAGGCCAACACAGCCATGTCCTCTCAAGAGAAGGCACAGCTCTGGGGAGCAACCACGGGCCATTTCATTGCCTGCTGACCATCATACCTTGCCCTTCTGCAGAGCTCTGTGCTTCCCAGAACACTCCCGTTTAAAAAATATATATATATCACTTGTTGAGGGTTTACTATGTGTCAAGTAATGTCCTAAGCAATTTACATCTATTATCTTATTTAATCCACTTGACCATTCTGTAAGAGAACGTTACCGTTAAACCCATTTTTCAGATGAGGAAACTAATGCTTGGGGAAGTTGAGTAAACTTACTGAAGGTCGAGATAGGAGGGGTTGGAGCTGGAATTTAAACC
Organism: Catagonus wagneri; assembly: GCA_004024745.2. Taxonomy (NCBI): domain Eukaryota; kingdom Metazoa; phylum Chordata; class Mammalia; order Artiodactyla; family Tayassuidae; genus Catagonus; species Catagonus wagneri. The sequence goes on along the minus strand of PVHT021183699.1, from coordinate 49,452,718 downwards.
TGGTCATCTGATTTCATCACTGGATGCTACCTTTTATTTCCATTGTTTCATTTATTCCTTACCACAGTCTCATAATATAAACAGATGGTGAATTATTTTCCTGAATTTTTTTTTGTCTTTTGTCATATTTTTGGGGCTGCACCCGTGACATATGGAGGTTCCCAGGCTAGGGGTCTAATCAGAGCTGTAGCTGCCGACCTATGCCACAGCTCACAGCAACACTGGATCCTTAATCCACCGAGTGAGGCCAGGGATCGAAACTGCAACCTCATGGTTCCTAGTCAGATTCGTTTCCGCTGAGCCATGACAGGAACTCCTATTTTCCTGATTTTGTGCTCAAGAAATCTGCTGTCCAGTACATACCACCAGCCCTGTGTGGGGCTAATTAAATTTGAATGAATTAAAATTGAATAAAATCTTTAAATCAGCTCCTATATCCATCCAGCCAACTTTCAAAATGCTCAATAGCCGTCTGTGACAGCACAAATTATGAACATTTCCATCTCTGCAGAAAGTTCTAAGTAATGGCACTGACCTGGAACCCTGAGCTGCAGTTCAGCAGTCTTGAGCCGCCTACCAGGCCACCGTGTTAGAAGGTGCAATGATGAAAAAAGGTATCATCACTTCCTTTGGGGGGTTACAGATCTTGGAGGCTTGCTGTTAGAACAGACAGAGGCCAGAACCCTGCTCACTCTGTCTCCTCCACCACCTTGACCCTCAGGACTCTTACTAGAGAGAAGAGAAAGTAAGATGGCTCCACATGTCCCAACATTGGGTCTTTCTAGATGCACTCTTGCACCAGGCTTATGCTACAGTAGGCTGTTCTCTGGGAAAGTTTGGGAGAGAGATAGAAGTAAAAGAGACTTTACGTTGGGAAAAGCACATCAAAATGGACATGTAGAGGAGTTCCCGTGGTGGTTCAGGTTAAGAACCTGACTAGTATCAATGAGGATGATGGTTTGATCCCTGGCCTTGCTCAGTGGCTTAAGGATCTGGTATTGCTGTGAGCTGTGGTGTGGGCTGCAGATGCGGCTCAGACCCCATAATGCTGTGGCTATGGCATAGTCCAGTGGATGCAGCTCCAATTCAGCCTCTAGCCTGGGAACTTCCATATGCTGCAGGTGCCACCCTAAAAAAAAAAAAAAGTGGACACATAGCGACACAGCAAAGCTGTTGGGAAGAGCATTCTTATGTATACTCCAAGCCCAGAAAGGTATATACCCACCTCTTCTTTCATGGGTCTTGTCTCTGGTTAGAGCAAATGCTTGTGAACAGTAAGTCAAAAGCATTAAACTCTCCCCCTAAAACATGTAAAAAATGAATTATTGCCCTATGGAGGTGGAAGTACAGAGGATAGCCTTTAAGAGGGTAAATCCTTAGTTTAAATCCCAGCTACAGTTCTTCCTAGCTGTGCAACTTTAGGTGAGTTACTCAACTTCTCTTGGCTTCAAATTCTCCATCCATAAGATGGAAATGACAGTAGTCCCTGTCTTTTAGGATTCCTCTGGGAATTAAATATGGGATTTGTGAGACTGCAATGCCCAATAGGTCAGGAACATAGGAAACAGTCTATAAATGGCAGCTTTGAGTCGAAAAACTATTTCACCCCCCATGTATCAAGAGATTTGATTTTTTAGACCTGTAAATATTAAATTGGTTTTATTTTTCTTTCTATTGGATATAAATCATTATAACACTGAGCTTAGGGAAATACAGTGAATTGCATTCATTTTATTATTTGTGTAGTTTATTTATGCAGTTGGATGATAAAATTTTGACCAAAGAGAGAGTAAGAAATAGCATAGCAAATCATGGCACATTGCTTCATGTTTCGATAGTTTAGGGAGGCCCAGCCATGAATGAAAATTCATTCATTCATCAAACATTTATTAAGCACTCTTCCAAGGGCCAGGCAAAGATGAATAAAATGTAACCCCAACCTCGAAGAGTTTGAAATCTAGTAGAGAAAAGGCAAGAACACACATACACAAGTGATACAAGTGCCATAAAATCACATGAGAACTTCAAAGAAAAATCAAGTCATAGAAGATTGAAAAGAAAGAGAGGATTTTAAGAGGCAGAAACAAGAGGAGCAAAGGTTTTGTCCATTTTTCAGTGTGAGTAAGATTCAGGGCACATGCTGGGAAGAAGAGAGAGGGCTTAGCTGAGCGATTAAGGAAAGAATGGGGAGATTTGAACACAAGTTCATGGAGCTTGGACTTTATTTGATAAGGCAGTGGTAGACGATGCTTAAGTAAGGTCAACTTTTATCAGTATAAAGCAAGGAGAAACTAAAGGCAAGGAGATTAAACTTTTGTAATTTTACAGCTAAGATGTGGTGAAACGTGATGAAGAAGTGGAGTTAGAGTGGTAGAAAATGAGAGACAGGAGTGGAAACCATTTGCAAATGGTATCTTCAGACCTTGATATCACTTATATGACAGGCACCTGTGGCTATGCAGTTAGGAGCCTGGGTCGGTGAGAGAAGAGTAGTACCATTAACAGGATGGAAAAGTCAGGAGAAAGAGCCCATTGGAGAAAGAAGACTGTGAGCCCTGAGCCTGGTTCGATTACTGATCCACTCAGCCACTCAAGGCTGGATCCATCACAGATGTCTCCCACTCCCTACCATTCTTTAAGCTCCTGTATTAGTTAACTATGGCTGCATAAAAAAATACCCCCAAATTTAAGCAGCACAAAGTAACCACTATTTATTCTCTCACACAGTTTCTGTGGGTCAGGCATCCAGTCAAGACTTGGAAAGGTAGTTATGACTCCAGGTCTTTCAGGAGGCAGCGGTCAAGCTGTCGCCCAGAGTGCAGGCATCTCCAGGCTCAACTAGAACTAGAGAATGCACTTTCCAGCTCACTCATGTTGTTGGCAGACCTCAGTTCCTTGCCAGCTATTGGCTAGAGGCTTTAGTTCCCTGCCACACGAGCCTCTCCCAACATGGCAGCTGGCTTTCTTCATAGCAAGTGATCAAGAGAAAGAGCTCAAGAAGAAAGGCACAGTCTTTTGTAACTTCATCTCAGAAGTGACCTATCCCTACTTCTACCATATGCTGTTGGTCATACTGACCACCCCTGGCACAGTGTGAGAGGAAACTACACAAAAGCATGAATATCAGGAGGCAGCATCATCTAGAGCCATCTCCAAGGCTGCTAGTGTAGCCCCCAAGCCCTGCCAATCAGCCTCCATATTTGTCAGATCTGGCCTCTGTTCATCTCACTTCTACTGTTGCAGTGCACTATATTTATCCCCTAAATATTCTGATGCAATTTCAGTCTAACAGGTCGTGTTACTTTCAGCCTTTCTACCCACGTCTTCATCATTCTCATCACTGCAAGACTGGTCTCTCAAAACTGGAGGTCTTCCCGGTTCCCCACCAACACGCACCCCATCCTGCACCCTCTGCTTGGAACCTGTTGCCTAGATGATGTAGGTCAATCTCCTTAGCATGGGTATGAGTACCTCTCTTTCCCAACCTTTCCAAATGCTCCAGCCTCATCCCCTAACACCCTCTGCCTTGAGCTTCACACCCAAGTGACTTGGAACTCTGTGTCACCAGCCCTGTCTGCGCTCTTTCACCCATCCATGCCTTTGCCACACTCTTCTCTCTGCCTCTTCTACCATTCTTCATCTCTCCCCACCATCACAGGATAACATTGCTAGACTCAGGAGCCCCACCACCAGGTTCAAATTTCAGCTCACTCGTATAGACTCGGCCAGCTACCTAACCTATATGCTGAGTATTGATCAAAATATGTATATGTACATATTAGCATACATCCCCACCACCACCTGGAGGTAGGTCATCATTATCATCACCTATGTATGAATGAGGAAACTAAGGTGCATAGGCCAAGGGTTATAATGGGAGGGGAGGGTTCCAGGTATAACTCTTCCTTGTTCGGGACTAAATTCACATGCTGTCTCTTCCACTAAACTTCATCTTACTAAAGACAGATGCTCTCCCCCATGCTGCCCATTGCTTCCTGGGTATGACTCTAACCTGGTGGTTACCATATTGTTTGGAAATGACCTATTTTGTATCTTCTTTTTTTAAAAAAAAAAAAAAAGTCAGCTTTTTGAGGGCAGGAACCTCCAAGTCATCTGTGCCAGTTCACTGCCCAGTGGAATCTCAGTCAGTACATGTTGGTTGAGCTTAACTAAATTTGCAGTTCCTGTTGAATATCCAGGTGAAGCTATAGGCAATTATCAAATGAGAAAGTAAAAGAGAGAATCTGAAGATAGGAACATAAACAAACAGAAAGAGAAAGAAGAGGTCGTGAATTGGCAAAGAGGTTATGCCATTTGCAGCCACATGGATAGACTTAGAGATTATCATACCAAGTGAAGCAAGCCAGACAGAGAAAGACAAGTACCATATGATATTGTTTATATGTGGAACCTTAAAAAAATGATACAAATGAATTTACCGGCAGAACAGAAACAGACCCACAGACATAGAAAACAAAGGGGAGAGGGATAAATTGGGAGCTTGGGATTAACATAAACATACCACTATATGTAAAACAGATAACCAACAAGGACCTTCTGTATAGCACGGGGAAATACACTCAACATTTTGTAATAACCAGTAAGATAAAAATAAGAATACACATATTTATTCTTTTTTGTAATAATTATGTATAATATATGTGTAACTGAATATACATATATATTATGCATATATATGTATAGCATATATGTGTATAACTGAATCAGTGTGCTATGTACCTGAGACTAACATGACATTATAAATCAACTCTAATTAAATTTTTTAAAATGAGGTAGTGAATATATGTTATTTTTATGATGAAATTTAACATTTTCTTTCCTTAATTAAAATAAAATAATGACTCTAAACCACTAATCTGAAAAGCTTATTTGAAATAGCATTGAATGGTCCCATCTAGTAGATCAAATCGAGATCAACTCTAACTGTGATTCCTCTTGTGCTCTTTTCTCCGGAGAAGAATGATCAGATGAGTCTACAGGCTCAGGCCCAGGCCCCAGAATCATTACATCCACAGGGCTCCTTCCCTGAAGCCTTCTGTTTCCAGCTCCTTCATGCCCAGGAGTCTGTCTCCTTTGGTGCAGTAAGCAGACTGGTCTGTGGGGCCAGGAAAATGGTCCCATTTAATCACAGAATGAACCAATGAAGGAATTTTATGAAAGTCAGAAGCTTTTCTTATTTTTCTTTTGTAGGGTTGCCTTTAGGAGAACAGTATCAAAACAGAGAGCCTTCAGACTATTGTGCGTTTTATGAGAATTTCTTTGGGTTCTTTGCAAATGGTAGCTCATGACCCCCCCAAAGGCCCATTCAAACCATAATCAGACATAATACAGGAATTACTGTAACTTATCTTTAGTGATCTCTGACCAGGCTTGCATCTCAGACACAGCTTGTGTTTTGTTGTGTGTTCAATCTGTGGGGAAAAGAAAAAAATAAAATCAGTCCTCCAAATTAGTCCTGCCAGGTGTTTCTCAAAAAAAAAAAAAAATAGTTTCCATATGACAGCAGCTCTTGTCGATATCCTGTTAAAGAATGAAACATTTTTTAAGAGTTTTTTCAGCCCTGACTTTGTCTCAGTTTTCCTGTCTCCAGTGATATCATTTTAAACCTTTGCTTTCTCCAAATGGCTTTTGTGTTCTATGTAACTCTACTTGTGATGCTTCTTGGCATGTAAGTGTGGAAATATTAAGTCATTCCACATGTGTGTGTGTTTGCCTCTCCAGGTATATTTTGGAATTTTTCTCAAGAACTGTGATTGTGTCTCCTGGTCTTCATCCTCCTCTTCTTTTTTCCATTTTCCTCAGGAGCACCTCAGAGGTGTTCACAGAGCAAGTTCTCTGGCATTCTTGGCTGAATGATTTCCCAGTTAAGAAATTAAAACTACAGCTTATCGACTAGTAGGGGGCGGGTGTAGATTGAAGCACTCTGCAGGTGTTCTTTCTTTTATCCTCACAAAGTCCTGTAAGTATAATTCCTACTTTCCAGCTGTGGAAACTGAGGCTTAGCAAGAGAAAGTGATTTTTCCAAAATCACAGCTGGTGAATGAGTGTCAGAGCTGGGAGTCAGACTTTAGAACTCATGACCACCTGTAATCACGCTCATTTTCCATCCTTTTAATTAGCAATTTTTCAGGAGTTATTGCTTTGCAGATTTTGAAAGTAAAGTGTGTTCTTTGAGCTAGGGAATCTGATGTTTCTGAGAAGAGACACTGGGTAAGATGCTTGTTATAAAGTTGACGGCATTCCTTCTCTGATCTCCATTTCTAGAAGGTTCTTATTTCTTTCCCCTTTGGAACAATGCCTGTGCATCACTGTCACCACAGGCTGGTTGGTCTATGCAGCCATTCATTAACTAGTCCACCTTCCTCTACCTACTGGCTGCTCTAAATGTGGTCCTTAGACCGGGAGAATCAGCATCATCTGAGATGCTAGAAATGCAGGATCACAGATTCCCTGAGATGTGCTGAATCAGAATATTTAAACTCCATCCCTAGGTGATCTGTGTGTTCATTAAAGTTTGAGAAGTACCATCCTACTTGTCAGTGTCCTCTGCAGTAGGACTTCTCTCTCCTGCAACATCATGATGGGTCAGACCCTGATGCATGTGAATCAGGGCAGCATCACCACGTGGCACGTCATCACTGCTCCCATGTGCTCCAATCTCCTGTCTCAGCATCACTCTTTCAAGTTAGTTGAAAATTCTTTAGCTAGAGAGTCATGTGTTAGGATTAAAATACAAAACTTTGTTCAAGGAATATTTTAAAATTCACTATGCTTTCTAGATCCTCTCCCGAGTGCCTGTTGCTATGATATCCAAAGTTTAGCTGCTAAAGTCCTGTGACATTTTGATCCCACCTAATGTCAAAACAGAATAACTTTGTTAAAGGAGAGGTGAGTCTAAGATTACAGCCCCTTTTAAGATCTGCATTAAGAAATGTTTCTCCCACCGGTCTCCAACACATGCCAGATTGTGTTGTTGCCGTGGGCAGGCGAGGAGAATGGCCTCATTATTTCTTTCTCTAACCTGTTTAGAGCCATACAGCCTAAACGCACTTTCTACTTGCATGGGTTTGAATGTAATGCTCTTTTGTAAAATAGGACTAGTAGTTATTCTGCAAGGACTTAACGTCTTTTGCGTCCCAAATGTAGACTCTGCTTCTTTTCAAAGAATATGTTTTGTAGACTCTGCCTCTTTTCAAAGAATATGTTTAAATGTATTGTGTTTCTCCATGTTTATAGTCAAGTATTTATCAAGTGGTGTGCCAGGTCCAAAACCAGTCAGACATGAATAATTGCTCTGAAGGAGCCTGTATTCTGGCCAGAAGGACAAGACTGTACACAGGAAGAACTAGGAAAGAGTATAAATTAATTTGTACAATTTCACCAAAAGGGAGTGGGTTCAGGCAGACAGGGGTGTGGTGGTGATCTGGGAAGATCTCATAGCAAGCAAAGCAGAGACTTGAAGATAGGATAGGCAAAGAGGTTGTTCCAGGGGAAAAAAAGAATCTGAGCAAAGGAATAAGGACTAGTAATCATGAAATCTTCTTCACTATACCTCTGCCAGAAGCTAACATACATTGACTAATATATCCAGGACTGCTATGTGTTCCTTCTGCTAAAATGCTAAATTAAAAGATGCATTTAGTTAACACATTCTCCAGAGCTTTAAATACTAATTTATGGCGTCCCCGTCGTGGCTCAGTGGTTAACGAATCCAACTAGGAACCTTGAGGTTGCAGGTTCGATCCCTGGCTTTGCTCAGTGGGTTAAGGATCCGGCGTTGCCGTGAGCTGTGGTGTAGGTCGCAGACGCGGCTCGGATCCCGCGTTGCTGTGGCTGTGGTGAAGGCCGGCGGCTACAGCTCTGATTAGACCCCTAGTCCGGGAATCTCCATATGCTGCATGTGCGGCCCTAGCAAAAAGGCAAAAAGACAAAAAAAAACTAATTTATAATTTCATAATTATATATATTTGAATATTATATAGTATATATTATATGTAATTATATAATAGGTTTATTGATAGTATCATCTATAATTAATGACTTGTTATATAATATATTATTAATATTAGTAATATTAATGTATTGGTTAATATTAATATATAACTGTCACATAATTTTATGTTATAATTATGTAATTATACATTATATACTTAATATATAATATTATGTAATATAGTATATCGCTATGAATATAATAATTTCACTATGAATATAATAATTTATAAATAGCATTTTTTTGTGTCTTTCCATATGCCACAACTGGGTGCCATACGTTTAATACAGCAACTTTATGGGAGTATTTTGATCTCCATTTCTTTGATAAAGACACAGACAATTTAGGAACTTGAGCAAAGTCACATGATAAGTAGCAGGGATCATACACAAACGCAGAATTTGAAGGCAGAACCCACATTCTTAATATTATGCCATACTATCCACATACTGTACATGCTATTGGACCATGAATATTGAATACTCAGGCACAGTTTAGTATTAGGATATTGGGACAGGAAAAAGGAATCCCATTAAGCATTCCCGTTCTGTGTGGGACACAAAGGTATGATGTATAGAGCTGAGACTGTTGGAGGAAGAGCGTATGGTGATAACCTTTCTCAAGCCCTGAAGGTATATTAGCATGGCGGTGAGGTTCTTGGAGTAAGACTTCTTAGAACTGATAATTTCGAGGGATCTACTAATCTAGGCCAAAGCATTGTGCCTAATCGATTATCTGCATGGCTGTGTGACTATATAGTATACAAACATCTCTTCCCCAAAAGGTCAAAACTGGAAGACCCCAAATGAGAAAGACTTGAATCATTTGGGAAATAGCATCCATTAAATTTTTGATAGAATTATCTGAGTATGCATTTGAATGTCTTTCACTCATTTCCCTTTTTTTTTTTTTAGTGACCACTCACGCAGCATATGGAAGTTCCCAGGCCAGGCACTGAATCTGAGCTGTAACTGTGACCTATACCACCGCTGTGGCAATGATAGATTCTTAACCCGATGTGCCACAGTGGGAACTCCTCACACTTCTTTTTGGAGCTCACGGGAGGTAGTTTATCAGAAATTATTAAAAGAATGGATACAGAATCACACACTCAAACCTGAATTTGAGAACCGGCGCTGCCACAATGGTCATGACACTTGGTTGTTTATTTAAATGCTTGACCAGTATAAACACATTGTGGCCCTGGCCAGCAGCATCAACACCACTTGGGGACTCATTTGAAAAATAGAGAATCTCAGTTGAAGAAACCTTGTAAGTCAACTATACTTCAATAACAATAATAAATAAATAAATAAATAAATAAATACAGAATCTCAGTCTCCACCTCAGCCTGACTGAAAAGGAATCTCTAGGGACAGGGACCAGGAATCTGTGTTTTAACAACAACCTGGACCACACCTTCCACATTTTTGAATTTCTTTTCCTTTTTGTTTTTGGTCTTTTTAGGGCCACACCTGTGGCATATGGAGGTCCCAGGCTAGGGGTCTAACAGGATCTGTAGCCACCGGCCTTCGCCACAGCAATGCGGGATCCGAGCCGCGTCTGCGACCTACACCACAGCTCACGGCAACGCCAGATCCTTAACCCACTGAGCAAAGCCAGGGATCGAACCCGCAACCTCATGGTTCCTAGTCAGATTCGTTTCCACTGTGCCACGATGGGAACGCCTCCACATTTTTAAAAAGGAAATAATATAGATCATACCATCTTCACTGTATCGTCATAAAGATTGAGATAGTATCCATAAAACACTTAATACGATGTTTAAAATGAGTGCACTCCATTAATTATTATCTTCCATGACTATAATTCTCAATTTGGGGTTAAGAAAAGGTAAGAAACCAGAACCCTAAGCTGCTAATTCTGTCTGCCTTAAGTTATAGCAGAAACCAAGTCTTACAGTCAGTGACGAAGACCTGTCTGACGTCCGCCTTCTGTTACTAAGAAAACCTGAACTATATAAACAGGTTTCTGCTGTGGTCTTTCTGGGGCTCCTGTTTGCAAACCAAGGAGGTCTGTCTGTGGCTGAGTGTTTTACAACCAGTCCAGAGACTCCATAGAAACAGCTCTGATGGATGTGTGTGTCAGATTGCAAAACACCCCTGCCTGGAGTGGTTAAACTGGATGGTTTAGAAAACCACCTCCAGGTTTCACATTTGGGAACACAAACACTTGTGAAGTGAAATGCTTCTGAATCCCAGGGAGACGTGGCACCACTTCAGCTCCCTAGGAAGTGCCCATGTGTATCAGGGGCTGGACAGAGTCCCAGTAAGACCCAGCTTGACCCACCGTGGCTGGTTCCAAACCATCTGAATCCATTCTCATTTCTCTGCAGCTTTTGTTCAGTTTTTATTTATATGTATTTGGGCATCCATCTTGCTGATAGACTTTTTTCTTCTCACTTACTCTTTTCTCTTCCAACAAAGGGCAGCAAACTTTTCTGAAAAGGGGCCAATGGTAAATATTTTAGGCTTTGAGGCTGTAGGGTTTTGTCTTGCCACTGTAAGTCAAAAGTATCCATAGACAGTCTGTAACCAAATGGGTGTGGCTGTGTTCCAATAAAACTTTATTTACAAAAACAAGTGATGGGCCAGATTTGGTCTGTGAGCTGCGATTTGCTGACTTCTGACTTCGAATCTCAAAACACTGCTGATGTTTCAGACATTTTAGATGTTACGCTATTTTAGATGACCGTACGGAAGAATGATTCAGTGTCCATCCACAGGTGAAGTTTCTGGGTTAGAAGCAGCTCCTGGCCTGAGCTGAGACACGCCTTGGTAATGGGAGATAAACAGCACTAGCGGTCCCTCCAGACCAGCTGGACCCAGACCTGTTCTGAAACTGGTTTGTTTCTACCCGTTACAAAAACTCCTCTCAGTTTAAAAACTTCAGTGAAGGTATTGCCTCACAGATTGGAACCAAGGAAAGGCAAGTTCCAAATCTGGAACAAGGAAGTCTTCCTCTTCTAATCAATGAGATAGAAATGGAGATGCTGTTTAGATCCCAAATAAAGCAGAAGGCCAGGGACCCAAATTAAACCATAAGAGTAGCGACCAGGGTCTTAGTTTTCTGGAATAGTTCAGGCCATGCAACCCCCAAGGTTTAGAAATGACTAAACTGTCCCTTCTGCAAAGTAACCCAGAGGGTGTGACTATAATAAATTATCCTGTATCCATGGCCTAGGAATCCTAAAGTAATGATATGAATCTGCAGCAGAGGAGACCAACTGACACACATCGTGACCCAGGCTGCTGTTTTTACATGAAGTGTTTTACAGGGCCGGTGATTTGAGACTCAGCCTTTTAGGACTTAATCCAAAGTTGAACTTTGCAGGATAGCCATTTACAGCAGATATCATTGGTTGCCTGTCCAACAGCCATTCCAATTCTTCCTTTCTTTCCTTCAAGAACAGCCCCTAATTATGTTGGGGTGTCCACATGGAACAAAGATAATTCTTACTTGCCTTAATTCAATCGCAATCATCTCACTGTCCATAACCAGTGACTGGTTTATGGATAGGCACATAACTCAGTGCCACCTAAGGGAAAATAAAGAAAAGTCTGCTGGGAAGCTTCTGGAAAACGTATCTTTTCCCTGAAAAAACAAAAAAAAAAAGGCACAGGAGAAAATGTGTTCTTCTGTGGACACTGTGGATATAAAGTTTCAAACCACGGTGGGGATCTTACATCTAGGGAAAGCAAGCTATGGATAACGAGGCAGAATTACCTCTCCCTTTACAGTTTATAAAACCTCGACTTATTTTAAAATATTTTGTCCTGCTTAATCCTTTCAATGCCCCCATGAAGCCTGGAAAGAGCAAGAGAGGGGTCCAAGCTTCTCACAGCTGGTTAGGGTAGCTCTGTAAACAACAGGTAATATCTCTCTTGGGCCAAAAAATGCTTTTCACTATACCATACCGTTTTGCCCCCACAGCAAGTGTTTCCATCACTAAAAATTGGTGCACTGATTCGTTTGCCATGAGGTCCCAGTTTGATGAAACTTGAAAAAAAAAATGTCCATGGAGTCATTGCCAGAAGCTTTGTAGTAGTGGAAACATCCCGTCACACTTTCTTTCTCGGGGAGGACCCAGGGTGGCCCTTTGGAGTCAGCAGATGTGAGGCCTCTTTGTTGTGGTTTGAGAAAGGCGAGCACTCCCAGTCCCCTGGTCTGCAAAGCTCGTAGAAGACGACAGGGCAGGAGGACAGATTAGTTAGGGTAGCTAACAACCTGCTCTAACTTATAAACCTGAATGTCTCAGTGGCTCAACTCAACAGTTTTCTTTCTTTTTTTTTTTTTCTTTTTAGGGCCACATCCATGGCATATGGAAGTTCCCAGGCTAGCAGTCGAATCAGAGCTACAGTTGCCAGCCTACCCTACAGCCACAGCAACTTGGGATCCAAGCCGCATCTGCAGTCTACACCACATCTCATGGCAATGCTGGATCCCCAACCCACTGAGCAAGGCCAGGGGTCGAACTCGAGTCCTCGAGGATACCAGTTAGGTTTGCTTCTGCTGAGCCACAACAGGAAAAGTTTATTTTACTTTTTTTGTGTGTTTTTGCCTTTTTATAGAGAGCCGCACCCGCGGCATATGGAGGTTCCCAGGCTAGGGGTCTAATCGGAGCTGTCGCTGCCGGCCTTCGCCACAGCCACAGTAACGCGGGATCCGAGCCGCGTCTGCGACCTACCCCACAGCTCACGGCAACGCCGGATCCTTAACCCACTGAGCGAGGCCAGGGATCGAACCCGCAACCTTGTAGTTTCTAGTTGGATTCGTTAACCACTGAGCCACGAAGGGAACTCCCAATAATTTTATTTCTTACTCACATAAGAAAGCCACATTCAGGGAGGCTTCATCAGAGATCTGGCTGTTTCTCCCTTCATCAGAGATCTGGGTCTGCCTTCCCCTGTAACCCCTGCCAGGTCTTCCGGGCCTGGCAGACAGAGGAAGAGAGAGGAGTTTGCTACAGATTTCACTTCTGCCCACATTGCTTTGGGCAGACCTCAGTCATGTGACCACACTGACTTTCACATGAGGATGGGAAGTGGAGCACCTGTGTCCCTAGAGAGATAGCTTAAGGAACTATCTTTAATAATTCTTTATTAGTAGTAATTTTTATAAGTATTAATTATTGAATAACAATTAATGAGCTTCAGCTCTGACTTAGAGACCAAGGTGAATTTTATGAAAAAAGGAGCATTACTGCTTACCTTTTGATGTTCTGCATTATATAGTATTTCTGATGAACTCGAAGAGGTCAGAGGAGGCCAGAGAGGCCAGAGGAGGATTCTCCACAAGGGATGAGATAGACTTGCTTGTTGATTGACCTCGGAGTCAGGGTCATGCTTTTCATGGGAGAAGATTAGGTCCAAACATCATGGACGGCTAATGAGAAAAATTCCTCCTGCTCCAAATCAGTATATTAAAAGAGCTTTGTAGCAAAGAATTGTGTATGTTATTAGAAACCTATTCCCCAATATAACAAACGTGTTGATACCAAGTAAAGTGACCCACCCATTCACGCATGCATGCGTTCATTCAACAAAACTTATTGAGTACCTACCAGGCACCCAGAACATTGCAGGCGCTGGGGAGACAGCTCTCTCTGCCCTCATGGAGCTTGGGTTCCAGAGGAAGGGGAGCTAAATAATAAATAAGTGATTTCAAGTAGTCAGAAGTGCTATGAAGAAGAAAGAGTTTGCTTGCAAGGTTAAGGGATAGGAAGTTGCCAGAATAGAAGGGCCTGGGGCTCTTCTGCATTGGAGGGAAAAGGGTACAGTGACTGCAGCTCAGGGAGAGAAAGCCTTTGTTTCCCCATTTCTAAGACCCAGTGAAACAGCTGCTGGGCCAGCCATGGCATGTGCCCTGATCATCAAAAATTTTTCTGGAGTTCCTGTCATGGCTCAGGGGAAATGAATCTGACTAATATCCATAAGAACGCAGGTTCGATCCCTAGGTTAAGGATCCAGCGTTGCCGTGAGCTATGGTATAGGTCACAGATGAGGCTCAGATCCCGCTTTGCCATGGCTGTGGTGTAGGCCGGCAGCTGCAGCTCAGATTCAACCCCCAGCCTGGGAAACTCCATGTGCCACAGATGCAGCCCTAAAAAGACACACACAAAGGAAAAAAAAAAAACTTTTCTTCCATGCTTTACATTTCTGGACCTCTCGCTTTCAAGAGCCACACTGTGCAGCAATAGCAAAAAAAAAAAAAAAAAAAAAAAAACAGTAGCACAACACGAGCTACTTGTGCAGGCAGATATCTTCCAGAGTTTTCTCTCTAGGGGTCAGCAATCAAGAAGCACATCTCTTGGTAATGAACACCCGTAGGACTCTCAGATTCATCCCACAACCTCCTTAGAAATACTTGGATGAGGGGAGGGGTGTCAGAATTATGCAGTCTGACTAGGAAGAGGCGTGTGACCACACAGGTGAAGGAAGGCATAGCAATTCTCCCTTCTTTCCATGATTATTTATTCAGCACTTTCTCTGTATCTGAAATATGTAAAGACGTGGAGATTAAATAAGTGAACACACATGACATAATCCATGACTTGGTATAGATCTTAGTCTAAAGGAAAATGGAAAGAACTGGACAGAAACATCAAAGCCAGGAGTTCCCTTTGCAGCTCAGCATGTTAAGGACGCAAGGTTGTCTCTGTGAGGATGCGGATTTTATCCCTTCCCTCGCTCAGCGGGTTAAGGATCTGGTGTTGCCACAAGCTGCAGCATAGTTTGCAGATGCGGTTTGGATCTGGCGTTGCTGTGGCTGTGGTGTAGGCCAGCAACTGCAGCTCTGATTTGACCCCTAACCTGGGAATTTCTATTTGCCTCAGGCACGGCCGTAAAAAGAAAAAAAAAAAAAAATTCAAAGCCACCCATGCAGGAGTTTTTGTGCTCCGACTACATATAAAGCACTCTGCCCCATTCTGTGAAAAAGGACGTTGGTGTGACATGGCTTGGCCTGCATAACGTGTTTTGTGAAGACACAAGGATATTTTTCTTGCCCACTGCGCTCCTCCCAGGAGGATCCCTGGCTTTCTGCTCCTGCAGCACTGTTAACAGGTGCGTCCCTCCCAAGGGAATCCAGCTTCCTTCTGCTTCGTGATCGGGCAGCTGTGGGGGGTCCCACAGGACAGTATCTTTACCTTATCCTGGGATCCACCCCTCCACGTGTGTCCTGATCCCCACCCTCCCAGGTCACCCTGAGCCTGCCAAAAACCACCGGTCCCCAAAGTGTGTTGCTCCCCCAGAGTTAACCTTGTTGTGACACAGATGCTACAGAGGCCACGTGTGAACACTGTACCAGAACAGCTAGTCCACAAGGAACGTTCAGTCACCCCAGTTTGTCAGAAAGCCAAAAGCTTAGACACGTGCTTGACTGGATCCAATGCAAGAGTTGGTTGGCTTTATTTTGAGTGGAGTTTGGTCTCATCAACTCACGTACCTCAGCACAGGTCTCATCTCCTTGGGTTACAAGGGCTCACGTAGCAACAACCAGTGCAGTAAACCTGTGTCTGTCCCCCTCCCCCCAGCAGGTCTTCATTTTCATCTCCATAACTACCCTGGAAAGCACTCAAGGGCAAGACTATGTCATCATCTCCACTGCACACAGCAGGTGTTGCCTATTTGTGTCATTTCAGAGTCTTGGCAGGAAAGAGGTCATCAGCTCTAACGGAATCCCTGGAGGACAGTCCAGGAGAGGGACAGTGTGCAAGGGTGTAGGCAGGTTTAGAGGAACTGGTGGAGGGAGGGTGGAACCTCGGGAAGTGACAGGAGAATTGCTCTTAGGCCTGAAAGGACTTGAGGAGGAAGTTGAAGGGACAGAGATGGAGGGAGACAAGCTACCTTAGACCAAGGAATACATCCATTGTGTGTCAGATCCACAGACGGAGATCCAGGGGAGAATAAAACCCCAACCTCGGAGTTCCCATTGTGGCTCAGGGGGTTAAGAACCTCATAGTATCTGTGAGGATGCAGGTTTGATCCCTGGCCTCGCTCACTGGGTTAAGGATCCAGCATTGCTGCAAGCTGTGGTGTAGGTTGCAGACGCGGCTCGGATCCCACGCTGCGGTGGCTGTGGCGAAGGCCGGCGGCTACAGCTCTGATTCAACCCCTAGCCTGGGAACCTCCACATGCCGCAGGTGCGGCCATAAAAAGAAAAGAAAAAACAACCCCAACCTCACTCTCTTCTCTCTTCTGATGCCCTTCCTGAGTTCCCTCGTTGCTAAACTCACCTGAAAACCCGAGAGCACAGAAGCCTGTGGATATATCTCGTATTTGTCAGCCTCTGGGAACACAGAAGAATCTAGAAGGGCAGAAGGTAGAGCTGGAAGGACAGACAGAAGTTATCCAGCCCAGTACTGTGTTAACGCATTTCCATAATGGGTTGATTCCACACCCTGACCTGAATCAGCATCTTACTTTTCAAGTGAAGCAGTTGTGTGCACTCACAGACTCTTGGGTTTGGGGGCGGGGAACTTTGAAAGCTCCAGCCCACAGTTCCCGTGGCTCAGCAGTAACACACCTTCTAGAATCCGTGAGGATGTGGGTTCACTCTCTGGCCTCATTCGATGGGTTGAGGATCCAGTGTTGCTGTGAGCTGTGGTGTAGGTCGCAGATGTGGCTCGGATTCTGAGTTGCTGTGGCTGTTGTGCAGGCCAGCAGCTATAGCTCTGATTGGATCCCTAGCCTGGGAAGTTTGATATGCCATGAGTGTGGCTCTAAAAAGCAAAAAGAAAAAAAAGTAAAGAAAGCACCAGCCCTATGGGGATACATAAAAATTCTCTCAAGGACCCTCAGCCAGTGACTCTCCAGTTGAATGCCTCTCGTGACAGAGAGATCACTACACACCACAGCCTTCGAGGGCACTTCCTAATTAGAAGCCTCCACAACCCAGCTCCCTTTAAGTTTTAGTTTTATCCCCCAGCATCACCAAAACAGGTCTCAATCCCCAACTCCCGTTTACAGAGAGGGATACTTGACCTTAAAACTATACATTTTGTGCATGGATAATCATGTCCTCAAAACAAAGTGTGGTGGGTGAAGAGGTGCTACAAAGCTTGCACCAGTGTCCCAAGCAAAGGCAGAAGTGAATTCAAGCCATGCGGAGAAAAAGGGAACCACTTTCTCCTTGTGTCTCACCACAAACACATCTAAAATTCTGAAGTTGTGTAACCCTGTCACCACGCTGTGCAGTTGAGTATAATGGGAAAAAATAAATAAAATTAATAAAATAAAATTCTGAAGATCCTAAAGACAAAGACATGACAATAAATCCCTGCACTTTGGAGTGGGGACCCTTCAGACTTATTTAATTATATTTCAAAACCACATGCTCTCCTGGGCAAGACAGAAAAACACAAGAGCCATAGCCAACTGCAACCAGTGTAATTCATGGAAACCTAGCAGCTAAAAATCCCTTTTGCCAGCTCAGAGGACTCCACTACTGCCTGTCAGTTATATTTCATCTTTTTAAAAACTCCCAGCCTGCAGAAAGTGTTCTGTGTGGAAAGGGCCAGGTCTTTTGCAGGAATCAGTGTAAAACTTAGACAGTAGTTTATTTGTTAGGCTGGTACCACATGAGAAATGGAGGAGAGGTTTGTTTTCTGTAGCAGTAAGCCCATCAAGCCAGCTGGCGCTGTGCCCGAAACAAATAACCCAGAAACAACTAGATCTGTGTGAAACTCGGTGAGAAAGTTTAGAGTCGGTGGGGCAAAGAAGGGGGGTGCCTGTGGAAGAGAAACTGGGCAGGCACGGAGGACAAAGAGGTTTTCGAGTTTTCTTATTGGCAAGGTCACTGCATAGAAGCCTATATGGATCGTTCCCCAATGCCCATCACCTGCGTGAGTTCAATGTCACCACATCAGCCTTCCATTTGGAGCCCAGGAGTTTCTCTGGCTTCCGTTTCTCTATTTTTAAGAGCTGAAATTTAATGTAGTTGGTGCCATTTCTTGCACGTCTCTTCAGCAGCTGCAAATCTAAAACAGCGAGTTAGAAATATCGGGTTGTTTTGGTTTTTGCTCTGCTGCTGACTCTGCAAAGGCCACGGCAACCCCATGAGAGAAGCATCTCTATCGACTCACTTATTTTTTTGGTCAACTAAATCTTTTCAGATTACGTTCAGTAAAATTCACTTTCTTTCTGTACGGTTAGTTCGATGAAATTTCGCCAGTGCACCGAGTTGCGTCACCCCCACAAAGAACAGTTGTGTCACCCCAAATCTTACTCTTGGGCTAAAACTTGGTAGTCGAACTCTCCCTCCACCCAGCCCTATGCCCTGGAAACCACTCTTTCTTTGTCTCTGAAGGTCTGTCTCCTCTAAAATGTCATGTAAATGAAATCATACAGCATATAGGCTTTTGAGTCAGTATTAACCACATTGTATGAATAAGTCAGGGCCAGCTCAGAGAAGTTCAGTAACTAGCCCCGGGTCACCCAACTGGAGAAGCAGAGCACAAGTTTAAGGGCAGGTCTACTGATTGCAACTTTTGTCCTTCCTCCCCAGAACGGAGCTGAAACACTGCCTGGCCTCAGTTTCCTTATCTCCCTCATGGAGAGGTTGGGGCTAGAGGGCGGACAAGGAAATTGTGGTTGCAAAAGGACTTTGGAAGGCATAAAGCCCTTTGGGGAAACACACATTGCTTAATGTCTCTACTTGTCTTTGTCCCCTGCTGAGAATTTTGTAGGAGGGCTTTGGGCTCTCCAAGTCACCCCAGTGAACTTGGTGCCATACCTCTGAACCTGGCCATAATTGCTCTGTTTAATGAAACATACACACACGTGCACAAGTATTGCAAGAGCATCATGGGAGGCTAAAGAACTTATCTTAACCAAAAAAAAAAAAAAAAAAAAACAAAAAAAACAAAAACAGAAATCACTGTTATCCACCAAAGCCACAAATTTATTTAATGGGATTTGGGTTGTGCAGGGGAGTTTTGGTCATCTGAAGGGATTTTTCTATTCTCAGGACATGAAAGTAACTGCTATGAAATAAAATTTGACTTGACTATTATGTCACAAGGAGTAAACATCATCTGCTGGCCTGATGGCTTGGAAGCCTCTCTCTAAACTCCTTCTGCCAAAGCCTTTGAAATGTTTGCTTTCAGGCTGGATCCAACCATCAGAATATTTAGAGAAGCACATGCCATAGCCCCACAAAACAGATCTCTCTCTTGGTGAGGATAAACCTGCAAAGCTCTAGCTTTCTCGAAACCACATGAATAGGGGTTTGATTCCCTCCTCCACCGCTGCTCCCAGTAAATGTTATTAAAAGCAAAAGACTTTTTTTTGTTGCTTCTGTAAGGGGTACACTAATAGAAGCAGGCCCAACAAAGTCTCAGGAACGACCTCACACCGTTTGCTCTATTCCAGAGCTGTCCAGTGAACATATAATGCGAGCCAGACATGCAGTGTTAAAGTTTTTTAGTAGATGTATTTATTTTAAAAGGTAAAAAGGAGGAGCTGAAATTTATGTTAATGATACTTTTTAAACTACTGTATCCAAAACATGTATTCAACATAAAATGATGAATGAGATAGTTTCATTCTCTTTTGTATGGTAAGTCTTGAAAATCCAGGGTGTGCTTTACACTCACAGTGTTTCTCAACTCAGACCAGCCACATTTCAAGTGCTCTGTGACGTGCGATTAGAGACTGCCGTATAAGTGAGTGCAGCTTTGCAGGCAGAGGTAAATTCAAATCCCCATGGGGTCTCTTAATAGCAGCGTGACCTCGGGCAAGTTACTTAAATTCCACACCTCTTGTCTACTCGTGGAGGATTAAATCAGATAATCTAAGTAAAGTTTCTGGCACGTGGTAAGTGGTCCATGAATGTGAATTGGTATTAGGACCATGATTATTGGGAGTTCCTTCTGTGGCACAGTGGGTTAAGAATCCGACAGCGGTGGCTGAGGTCATTGCAGAGGCACAGGTTCAGCCCCTCGTCTGGTACAGTGGGTTAAAGGGTCTGGCATTGCCATAGCTGTGGTGTAGGTCACAGCTGCAACTTGGATTCAGTCCCTGGTCCAGGAACTTCCAGATGCCAAGGGTGCAGCCATAAAATTAAAAAAGAAAAAAGAAGCGTAATTATGGTTTTTACTGGTGTGTCCATTTCTATTGAGAAAGTCAAACGTCACTGGTCAGTCTGGTTTTGGGGGGAGGGTGTGGCTTGGGGTTTGGTTTTTCTTTTTCTTTTTTTTTTTAATAATTGTTTTTAATCCTTTTCTATCCTGAAATATTTATGATGTGAACCTATGCTCTCCAAATTTAAATAACTTACACCTTTGAAAAAAGAAATCACGGATGATGACAAATGATCATGTTTAACAAACCAATTGAATCTAAAACTAATTTTTTGAGCACTGATGTCAAAGCAGGCTCTCGTCTGCTTTTTGAACTTTTTGAGTGATCTGAGCTGTGCCTTTAGACACTTTAGAAGGACAAAGCATTTAGACACTTTAGAAGGACAGCTAGTCACTCGTTTGTCTTTGGATTTCTCATGGAAAGAGAAACTGAAATCAGATTCATTACCTCCAAGGTGAAGGAGAATTAAGAAGGCAGCCCAAGGAATAAATCATATTTTTACAGCTCTTACAAGTTGAAGGAATATGTTCCTCCGTGTTATTTCTTTATTAGAGTCAGAATTCACCTGTAGTGTAGAAGATGTTTTCTCTTTTTTGTGGGTGAGGAAAGTGAGGCTTGAAAAAGTTGGGTAAGGTCACCCAATCACAGCGAGAGAGCCAGAACTTAACTATAAGGCTTTCATCTCCAAGGCTGTATCTCTAATAACATTTTCTAAATCTTCAGAGCCTCAGGCCTAAATGTGAATGTGCTGATTCTTCTGTTCATTCTTTATTATGGGCAGGTTTCCTGAACTTTCTGAGTTTCCTTTCCTCATCTATAAAGTGGCAGTAATATCAGCCTCATGGGGATTCATGGGGGTTAAATGTGTTGGGTTTAGTAGACTGAGTAAGAGTGTTCTTCAAATAGTCAGCACACACTCTGTGTTGGTCACCTAAGCCAGAACTCCTACCATATTCACAGGGTGGGTGTTGAGTTGTTTGGGTGTTGTTTGGATGTTGGTGTGAGCTTTGGATGGGAACTCTGAGGGAGTTTCAAGGCTATGCTTACTTAGATCAGAAAAATCATCGCTAGTTGGGGATGACCACTGGCATGGTGGCTTTTGTGCATGTTGCTCGACTTCAATGTGCCCATCTGGCTTCCCATGCTTTTTGTTTGCTCTGAAGCATGCCTCATCCTACAGGATCCCGGAAAGAGGCTTAATCTTGCAGCCACCACTGCCATTCAGCTGGCAGACAGCATACTTGAGCTCTTCAGCGAAGGCTTAGTGGGAAAAAAAATTGCTTCATTTCAAGGGAAGTGTGGCTCAAAGTCCTGGCAGGACACACTGAGCTCCCTCCCATGGGACAGTTGAGGAGAATTTAATGAAATAGCAGAATTGTTTTTATAAAAGTGTGGGTAGGTTAGGGGAACCAGCAAGGGGTGGCAGAGAACTTTGTGCTTAGCTACACAGGGGCTGTATCAGCCCAAACTTAAAGGAGCAAGGAGGCAACACAGCATCACTAGAACTGGAGAGGGCGCCCTAGAGGCTCTTGAGTGCTGTCTCATGGGAGATGGGGCCTTCGGTGGAAAGACAACCCAAAGATGGGGAAATAACAAAGATAGGAGGGGAAATGAGCCTGATACCCTCACTCTCAAGCCTCTTGACAATGCCCGTGACTAGCTGCATTCAACAGAAAGTTAAAGGGAAAGGGGCCCATTGATGGAGGCCATGAAGATTAGCCTCTCGGGAGCACAGAGCTTGGTGAAGAAGTAGAGCGAGTGGATCTGGAGGAGCAAATGGAAAATATTCAGCACAGAAATATCTTTTGGTTTGGATCTGAAAACGTTTCCTAAATGACAGACTCTCCAGTTCCTAAATTTGGAAGGTGTTTTGGAAGAGAGCAGGACCAACCTGTTGCCCTTTTCAAGTTCTGTACTCATACACTCTTAACATGGTCACTAACCTACAAAGCCCTCTTCCTTCCCTAATGGCTTCCTTTCTGAATGACTTTTTCCAACCTGCGTGTTAGAGCCACTCTGTAAAAATGTGCATGACTTAAGAAACCAGTACAAGAGAACAAACATCCTACAATAAATCAGGCACGATGCTAGGTAGTTAACTCAGGTTAACTCTCAGTTTGTGCTCCCAGAGGCTCCATCCTCCAGTACGAAAGGAGAAAATTAAGCTTGAAGTTCATCATTTTCAATGTAAATGGAAATGCTTCTGTGATACATTATAATGGAAAACTGGGTTAGACTTTGCATTATTAGCTTGGGAAATGGTTAACACTCATCTGAATGATGTGATTTACACCCTAAAGGTGACACTGTATCTAATACTTGTGTAGAAAACTTGAAGTAACACACACATACACACACACACAAATAATGAAATATCAGACATCTTTTATCCCATCTTACAAAGATTTCTGTGATAACTTTCCAGTAAGTCTCTGGGTAAGTTTGGCTTGTGTACCTGTTTTTTTCCTTTGGGATACATTTGGAATTATACCAAAATTATTGTTTCCTCCCAGTCACTATCTTAAAGACTGCCTATAATCTAAAAGAGTAGTAATTACTCAGGGACATACATTAAAGTTCATTTTAGACTTTATTTGTTAAAACATAATTTTCAAATAAAATAAAAACAAGT
The DNA here is from genome assembly GCA_004024745.2 of Catagonus wagneri. NCBI lineage: Eukaryota > Metazoa > Chordata > Mammalia > Artiodactyla > Tayassuidae > Catagonus > Catagonus wagneri. Next base: position 49,429,968 of record PVHT021183699.1, on the reverse strand, counting down.
CTTTCCCTTGAAATGACAGTTTAATATGCGTGAATATGGGCTTTGGGCATCTGTAGCTGTTTTTAAGCTTCTCTGGTGATTCGGAGCCATATTACCAATTGTGCATCCATACATTCTAATGGGAAGAAAGAATAGCAATGGAATCCCTACAATATGAATACAAACACCCTTATTTTTCACACAGCATCTGGCTTATTATAATTATTTTCCTCTATCACCAAATAATTCCATTTGATCGTGGTGGAATATACACACCATAAAATTTATCATTTACCCTATTTTTAAGTGTACATTTCAGTGGCATTAAGTACATTCAGTGTTGTGTAACTATTACCACTGTCTATTTCCAGAGCTTTTTCATCATGCCAAAAATGAAACTTTATAGGCATGTCTCCCATATCCCCAGCCCTTGGAGAAAAATAATATTTTCAAACATCGTTTCATATAAACTGCAAAATATTTGTTATATGAAAATGCTGTTATTTCCTAAACCATTATTATAACTTTGGACAGTTATTTCGTTTCCATTTTTTCTTTCTAGACTTCAGTAAACATCAGTGTGTGTGTATGTGTGTGTGTTTCTATTTGGATCTTCTTTGTATCTTCTATGCTGAGATTTTGCTTTTTATTTGTTTCAAGTGTATTTGCAGTTGCTTGTTGAATCATATGCATGATAGGTGCCATAAAGTCTTTATCAAGAAATTCTATACTTAAATTTATGTATATATGATTCATATATAATATATAATTATATAATATGCAGTTTGTGTGTATATTATTGTATCCTTGAAATAAACTCTTGGAAGTAAATTTTCTGGATCATATATACAGTATTTTAAAGCTTTAGTGCTGTAAACACAAAAGCTTGGTTAAATCTTTATTATTAGAAAAGTCTGTTTCACCACATTCTCTCTAAAAATGTTTATCATATTTGGTAGATAATTATAGCTAGTAGTTCTGGTTTCTCTTAAGTAGCTTATTAATAAAGGATATGTTTATTTTACATGTTAGCCACTTTTATTTTATAAATTATCAAGATTTTTGACTCTTTATCTGCTTGAGTCTTACTGTTCATTTTATTCATTTATTTAGTTTAACATTGATATAGAATATTTACCTTTTGCTAGTGGTATTTGCTGCAAATATTTTTCCTAGTTTATTATTAGGTTATTAATTGTATTTTTTATTTTCTAAATACAAAGTTTGAAGTGTGTGAGTTTTAAAACCTCTAACCTTTGGAATGATTGTCTTTTGTTCTTACTGTAAAAAGTTTTCCGCTGTTAAAAAGTCAAAAAGTCAATAATCACTTTTTTTTTTGCTATTTATACTTTACTTTTTTTCTGTTTAACTCTTGGATATACCTAGAATTAATTTTGAGGTTTTGTATTCAATGAAAAGTAAACTTTTTTCCCCACAAATAACTAGCCCATCACAAGATAGCTACATGTTAAAAAATGTTCCCCACTGATTTATGACTGCATCTTCAATGTATATGTCAGAATTCATTGTGCTAACTATGTCTGCTTCAAGACTACCTATTGTGTTTCAATAATTATCTGTTGGGAGTTCCCTTTGAGACACAGCAGTTAACAAACCTGACTAGTATCCATGAGAATGTGGGTTCAACCCCTGGCCTCGCTCAGTGGGTTAAGGATCCAGCATTGCTGTGAGCTGTGGTGTAGGTTACAGATGCAGCTTGGATCCCACATTGCCGTGGCTGTGATGTAGGCCAGCAGCTACAGCTCCAATTCAACCCCTAGCCTGAGAACTTCCATATGCCGTAGCTGTGGCCCTAAAAAGCAAAAATAATAATAATAATTATTATTATCTTTTAATGCTTGTATCAGGGCCACACTAGTATTATCATTTCATTAATTTTTAACTTTTAATTTTTTATTATGGAGAATTTTAAGAATATTCAAAATAGATATGACTGTATTCTAAAATCCTATGCGTTCATCACCCAGATTCAACATTCTGTTTTTTTTCCTAAAAAGCACAAAAGAAATGGCCAGGAAAAAGGAGGTGGGTAATAATCCTACCACTGTATCTTATTCATTTATGACTTGGTCTCTATCAATAAAATAAGTATAAAATAGTAAGACCAATGTAACATGGTAGAGGAAAAGCAGTTGTTCCAGGAATATTAGCTAAGGAGAGCCAGAACAAAGAATATATGAGGTTCTGATATTCCTAAAAGGCAGGACAAAAAGAAAACCTAAGTCATATAAGAAGCATGTGAGTCCGTAAGAAGTGATGAACCTTTTCTTTACATGAAATTCAAAGAGGAATGTTTTATTTAAACAACGTGGAACAAAATGGACAATGTCCTCCAAAGTAGAGTTGCAGAAGATAACAAAGCAAACTTCAGACTGCTTTTTCTCTTCTCAACTTTGGATAAAAACCAAAGTCTGTTTTTAATCACTATCTTGAGTACATTTCAGCTAAGAGCTAAAGTAACATCATCCAGGTATACAGTTTTTAAAAGATGCTTAGCAAATCTAAGATTATAAGCTATAAGTTTTTAATTAATGATACCTGTGTCATGACTAAAAGACTGATAAACGTATCATAGTTCTTTTCTTAGAAAAAAACAAATGAGAGATTAAGCCTCCTTGCCTTTGGTGATTCTCAAATATGATGTGGGGCTTTTTAAGGATAACTATAAAATGGATTTAAAAATTCATGTTTTAAAGTTCTTGTTCCAGGTAAGATGGAACAAGCGTACTCCACCTTGTATCTCCTGTTAACCACAACTGTCAAATCTGGATGGAAGGCATAGAGCAGCTGTTTGCGAACTCTGAAATGTAATTAGTAGCAGATTTATTAGGGAAGAAGACTAGAATTTGAAGTGTTACCAAAATGATTTTGAACTTATTATTTTTTTCCCTTCAACATCCCCTGGCCAGAATCATGCAGGCTAAAACCTCAAAGAGAGTACTGGAGGGCAGACACTGCTCCAGGAGAAGCTTTCTAGCCCCAGCTTGAGAAGGGGGGAAAGGGGAATCCTTATGCTTGAACACAGTGTGGGAATCTTGTTTTACCTTCTTTTTTTCCTTTCCCTGGTTCTCTCCCACTGTGTCTTCCAGGCTTTCCCCTGGTGACAGTAACAAAAATTGCACCTGGGGCTTGCAAAAGTGAAAACTCTGAGAAAAGAGCACCTTCTTCTTTATCTTGATCCCAAGAGTGGGGGGCAACCCTCCCACTGCATTTGATTCTTTCTCTATCCTCTGCCACTTGGACCCAGACATAGATGTAGTCACAAATATACCCAATAGAAAGGGTAACTAAAGCCCAACTCTCAGGGCATGTGGCCAAAAATAGGAGCCCCAGGGAAATGAAAGCTCCCAGGGAGATTAAAGATGAGGAACTCAAGAAAGAATCCCCATAGAGTGATTTACAAACACATGGACTCACCCTGAGTTATGTATGCAAGAGTCTCATTCTAACCAGCAAACCAAAGACTGTGAGAATTGAACTAACAGATAGACCAAGACCAAAGTCCCAAACTCACTACTGAGTGACACAGTTATTGGACAGATCCTAACTGTACTGCAAAGGCTTTGAAAATTGAAATGGAGTTCCTGTTGTGGCTGGCTCAGCAGGTTATGAAACCAATTAGTATCCATGAGGATGCAGGTCAATCCCTGGCCTCACTCAGCTGGTTAAGGATCTGGAGTTTCTGTGAGCTGTGGTGTAGGTCAGAGAGACAGCTTGGATCTGGTGTGCTGTGGCTGTGGTGTAGGCCTGCAGCTGCAGCTCCAATTCAGTGCCTAGCCCAGGAACTTTCAAATGCTGCAGGTGTGATCCCCCCCAACACACACAAAAAAAAAAAGCAAATAAAGAAATGAAAGAAAAGAAAATTGAAATGATGTTGGAAACAGGTTGGAATTTGTGTTCTGAACCCTGCCAGTTTGATTGCCTACTAAAACAAAAACATTAACAATTTTCATCAGATTTAAACAAGACTGAGTTTTATAATATAATATTCATAATGTTCAAAATCCATCCAAATTACTGGATATACAAAGGATGAGAAAAACCTCAGACTTCAGGGAAAAGGCAATCAACAGACCTCATCATCACAACACACATATTGCAACCATCTGGCTAAGACTTTATAGCAGCTTTTACATAAACCCTCCAACAAGTAATCACAAACACACTTGAAATAAATGAAAAAATATAATGTCTCAGCAATGAAATAGAAAATATAAAGAGAAGCCAAAGAGAAATTTTAGAACTAAAACATTCAATAACCAAAATTAAAAAAAAGAAACTTTTTATGTATCAATATAGCAGATGGAAATGATAGAGGAAAGAGTTAGTGAACTCGAAGATAGATAGGTCAATAGAAATTATGAAGAACAATAGGAAAACATTAAAAAATAAAATAAAATCTCAGAGACATGTGGACCACTAAAAAAAATTCTAACCTTTATGTCATCAGAATGACAGGAGAAGAGGAGAAGGTATACAGTGCTGAATAAATATTTGAAGAAATAGTGGCTGAAAACTACCCAAGTTTGGCAAACAATATTTATCTACAGATTCAAGAGGCTTGTCAAGACTCAAACTAGGTAAACCCAAAGAAATTCAAGACTAAATATAGCCAAATTACTGCACTAAAGTCAATGAAAATTTCCTGAAGGCAGCCATAGAAAAACAGTACATTTCCTAGAGTACAGTAATGACTCATGTGACTCCAGATTTCTCATCACAATACCATGGAGGCAAGAAGAAAGTGTCACAACATTTATAAAGTGCTAAAAGTAGAGAACTGCTAAATTAGAAATCTATATCCAGTAAAAAAAAAAAAAAATCCTTCAGGAATGAGAATAACATAAAGACATTCTTAGTGAGGGAAAAGTAAAAGAATCCATTGCTAACACACCTGCTCTAAAAGAATTGCCAAAGGAAGTTCTTCACCAGAGGGAAATGGCACCAGAAGGAAAAACTGGAATATCAGGAATGAAGGAAAAGTAATAGAAATGGTAAATATCTAGGTAAATATAAAGAACTCTCAACTGAGTTATTTAAAATAAATCTGATGACTGAAAGCAAGAATTACATCAACCTTGTATATGGGGTTTTTAGTGTATGTTGATATGATATATAACATAACATTGAGAGTGGACGTAATAATACGTACCTGTAAGGTGCTGCATTCCATTTCAAGAGGTAAAATACTACTTCTAAATAAATTATGGGGCATCAAGTATGTATATACTTTAATCATTAGGGCAATCACTTAAAATCTATGTAAAGAGGTATAGTCAAAAAATCACAATAAATAAATTTAAATGGAATGCTGAAAATATTTAAATAACCCCACCCACCCCCAAAAAAAAACTAGGGAAAGGAAAATAGAGGAATAAAAATAGAGAGAAAGACAGAAAATAAATAATTAAATTGTGGTCCTAAATACAGACACACCAATAAGTTTCTTACATTTGAACGGTATAAAACAATAATTAAAAGACAGAGATTGTAAGAATGGATTTTTTAATGACTCTACATACTGTCTGTAAGAAATTTACTTTAAATATAATGATATAAGAAAGTTAAAAATAAAATTTGGAAGAAGTTATGCCATGACAAAATTAATTTTAAATAATCAGAATGGTGTTATTAATATCAGATAAACTTCGCATAATAAAATAAGGAATAAAGGTAGATGTTACATAATGATGAAACCATCAAGTGACCAGGAAGCCATAATAATCTCAAATGTTTATACATCTAATATAAGTTTCAAAACTCACACTGACAGAACTGCAAAGAAAAATAGATAATTTTGCAACGATAGCTGAAGTCTTCAACAAACTTCTTTTAGTAATAAATAGTTTTAGTAGACAGAAAATTAGCAAAGGTTTAATAGAACTCAACAATACCATCGACCATTTGAATCAAATTGATTTTTATAGAACTTTCCACTAAGTTATATCAGAATACACATTCTGTTAACCATACATGGGACTTTTACCAAAAGGCACTATTATCCTAAGTCATAAATCAAACCGTAACAAATTTAAAAGAATTTAAATATAAAGTATGTTCTCAGGTAATGATGAAATTAAACTAGAAATCAGTACAAGAAAGGTAGCAAAGAAATTCTCCAAACATTTGGAAGGAAGGAAATAAGATAAGAGCAGGGATCAATGAAATTGAACATAGGAAATTCTATGGGGAAAAAAACTGAAAAAAATGTAATACTTTTTCTAAAGGATAAGTAAAACTGATGAACCTTGAGCAAGACTGACAAAGAAAAAAGAAAATATGAATTACCAATCTCAGGAATGAAGCAAGGGACATCAGTATAGATTCTGCACACTCAAAAGTATAATAAGCAATTGTTATAAACAATTCTACACACAAATATGACAACTTAAATAAAATGGACCAATTCCTCAAGAAGAACAAATTATCTCAAGTCACACATTCTGAAATAGATTATTTGAATAGCCTTGAAACTTAAGGGAATTGGATTTGTAATGTAAAAATATCCAAAAACACAACTCTACCAAGAGGGGCTTATTTCCAGGATGCAAGTTTGATTTTTTCAAAAAATCAATCATAATCTAAAATATTAACAAGCTAAAGAAAAAAAATCACATGATTACATCAACTGATGCCAAAAATAAAGACATTGACAAGATTCAATACCTATCATGAGAAAAATTCTCAGAGAAATAGAAGTAAATGAAACTTCCTTAACTCAATGAAGAGTATCTTCAAAAACCTAAGCTGCATTGTGCTTAATAGTGAAAAACAGAATACATCATCCCTGATATAAGGAACAAGGCAAGGGATACTCACGTTTACCACTCTTATCCAAAATGGTGCTGGAGTTTCTCCCAAGTGTGATAAGAAAAGAAAAGATATACAGATCAGAAAGGAAGAAATCTAACCATCTTTTTATCGTAGACGACACACTTGTCTACTTAGAAATCCCAAGAGATCTACCAAAAAACTTCTTGAACTAATAAGGAAGTTTATTGAGGTTACAAGATACAAAATAAATGTACAAAATTAACTTTATTTTTGTATACTAGCAATGAACACAAATGCTAAAATTAAAAATTAAAATCACTAAAAAAATCAAAATATTGTATAAAATATGTACAGTGCTTATTTGCTGACAAGTTAAAAAGCTGATGAAAGAAATCAAAGAAGACCTGAATAAAAGGAGAGACATGCTATGGATTGAAAGACTCAATATAGAAAAGATGTCATTTGAATGCAATTCTTAATCAAAATCCCAGTGCACTCTTTGTAGATATAGGAAAGAGTATTCTAAAATTTATATTGAAAGCAAAGAAACTAGAATAACTAAACTAATTTTGAATAAGAAATGCTGGGAAGAATTAGTCTATTGGATTTCAAAACATATATCTGCAGTAATCAAGACTGTGTGATACTGGCAGAAGAATAGATACTCTGATTGATGGAACTGAAAAAACACAGAAATAGATCCAACCAAATATGCCCAATTGATTTTAACAAAGGAGTAAAATTAATTCATTGGAGGAACAAATGGTGCTTTTCAGCAAATGGTGCCTGAAGAAGTATACATCCATAGGCAAAAAAGCTGAACATCAATCTAAACCTCACACCTTATACAAAAACAGACTCAAAGTAGATCATCAATTAAATGTAAAACTATAAATCTATATCAAAAAATGGAAAATACTTGAGACCTAGGGCTAAACAAAGAGTTCATAGACTTGACTTCAAAAGTATGGTCCATAAAAGGAAAAAAAAAAGATAAATTGGACTTTATCAAAATACCCTGTGAGAGGATGAAAAAATAAGCAACACACTGAGAAAAAATATTTGCAAAATACATATCCAACAAGTACTAATTTCTAGATTATAAAGGATTTCGCAATCACAGCAAAAAAAAAAAATCCAATTAGAAAGTGGACAAAAGACGTTTCCCTGAAGAGGATATACTGATAGCAAGCAAATGTGCGAAAAGATGTTCGGTATCATCAGCCATTAGAGATGCAAATTTAAACCAAAATGAGGTGTTACACATACCTATCAGAATGGCTAAAATTAAAGATAGAGACAACACCAAGTGCTGAAGAGAATATAAAGAAAATGGACTATGTGTGCATTTTGGTGAGAATGTAAAATGGTAAAGTCATTTTGGAAAACAGTTTGATACTTTCCCAAAGAGTTACATACTACATTATTCTATTGACTTACATTCTTGAAATGGGAAAATTATAGAAATTGGTGCTGGATTACTGGCTGCCCAGCGTGAAGGAGAGTGGAAGTAGGCGAGAAGTGAATATGGCTACAAAAGGACAACATGAGAGATTCTTGTGTTGGTGGAAACATTCTGTTTCTTGATCGCATCAATTTCAATATTGTGGTTGTGACACTGTACCATTGTTTTACAAGATATTACCACTGGGGGAAACTGGGTGAAGGGTACATTGATCTTCATACTGTTTCTTAAAACTGTATATGACTCTCTTATTGTCTCAAAATAAGGAGTTAAACTTTTTAATATATTTTTTTTCCTTTGGAGGCTTCTAGGTGAATGATTTGAAATTCCACGGAGTGTTATTTCAATGTATGATTAAGCATTACTTCGCAGTAGCCTGAGAAGTTATTCAGACTTCTTAAAACTTGATATTTATTCATTAGAACTAGATTACTCTGGTTTTAATTCTGAATTCTGCTGAGAAACCTATCTGCCAGGTAGGGTTTCATAGAGCCGCGAAGCTCTTGCTGTGCATGTAAGCACCATTTGGTCTTTGGAAACTCTGAGCTGTGGGGGTAGAATACATTGTACTGTGATATCTTACCTGACTAAAATTTTCATTTTTTTTACATCTTGAATTACTCTTGGTTTAGCTTCACAGTGATTGAGTTTGTTGGAACTGCTTGCTTAACTAGACGTTGTCTAGAAATTCCTATTTCTGTAAGCAGTATGTCTAGCCTATAACTTTGCAATGCTCGAGTTGCATGTATCTTTTGTATGGTGGTTCACACTGAATCATCCTCACCTGAACTGCGAAAACCGACGTAAATTCCAAAGAATTTGCATGGACCTGACTCTTCATTGTTATCACTGAGGTATCTTTCCACTGGACAGAGGGAAGAGCTTGGGTGGATGGGCTAAGAAGTCTTTTGCTCCACTAACCACCCAGGGCAAAAAAAGTATGAAGGCCTTGACCTTACACTCTCTGGCTTGACTACTGATTTTCCTAGGTGAGTTATAATAGCAAAAAGTCCAGATCAGGGGTGCTAGCAAATGCAGATAGTGTGCTTTAGAATGAAACAAGACCCAGATACATTGAACACAAACTGCATAAGAAGCAATGGTGACCGTCATTATGAACATTAATGATTCTGACTTGCGTTAAGGTCCAGGTAGAGGCTTTTCCTATTTTAGTCCAAGGATGCACTGTGAAAAAAATCCATTTTCTTTTTTCTATAGAACAAAGTGGGCTTTGTACACTCGCTGGTGCCATTTGTGGCAGAGAGGGACTTTCTCGGATTGCTCTGGAATGATGAAGAGCATGTCTCTCATCCAAGAACTGAAATGATACCTTCAGGTGAGTCTGGAGTCCAAATCCTCAAAGGAGGGATTTAGGAAAGCATTTGAGAGGATCAGGTTTAAGCCAAACAATCCCTTAAGAAGAAATTCCATTCAAGTTCTTTCTTTAAAACAGGAAATTAAACAGAGTCGTTATAAGGCAAACTCAAGAGAGTGGTAGCACCGTCCTTCCCTACTGTTAGTTGCATAAATTTCATTTTGGGTCATCTGTGCTTAGAACATTCTATTTAAACTTGATCCTGACAACCTTAACTCATTTAAAGTGCAACAATCAGAATTCGAAGCAAAATGCATCATTTTAGAAACATGTAATATGCCCGAAGTACAGCTCCTTGCATAATTATCAAGATTTAAGTCTCCTGGAGTATTATTTTAAGTAGTTCATTAAATTTGTGGGCCTATTTCCAAAACTTGGAGCAGTTGAGAGGGCCAGATTGTAGAACATGGATTCTTTCAGGACCCTCGTAGAGTTCACATATTTTATGAAAATTACTTGAGGCAAGCCAGAAAGCTGAAATGGTGAAGCAGGCATTGGTTGGCATACTTTCCAGATGTTTTTATTTTTAGGTTTCATTAAGTGAATATCAGCAGAATAGGGAGTGCAGACCCAAACCCCACCCAGCAAAAAAACTCTTTCAATTGCTCTCAACAAAGCCTTCTCTGCACAACTGAATTGCATATTGTGCTTTAGGAACAAGAAGAAAGACTTCATACACATCCTCTTCAGTTCTTACCCAGGCAGAATGTTGGTGAACACTCCTCTTGAAGCACTTAATGGTGAATGCTTAAAATTAATCTGATTTGATTGGGACTTTTTTTTTTCCTGTGAGCCAGAATGAGGGATTTGGGGAAAACTGTTCAAGTCAGTCAATCTTCATTTGCTTTATTCTAACAGGTCAGAGTTAAAGAAGTCCTAGAGGTGGGAGCACATTGGGAGACATAGAGTTGCTTGGCATATTTAAGGAAGAGCAAGGGGGTCGGTGTAACGGAGAGGAGAAGGGATGGAGAGGCAGTAGAAGATGAGGCTGGGGCAGCAGGGCTGGACTGCATCAAGCCTTGCAGCCCAATGGAAAGACTTTGGGTTTTTTCACTCTGAATAAGAAAAGGAACAATCAAATGCTTTCCTGCAGCATAGTGACAAGATCTAGAGCTGGAAGTGGAATCAACATCTCTGGAACCCCAGATCCCCCAGTGGAAATTAGGGGCTCTTGAGAAGGGAGGGGAGCAGATGCTGGGGAGACAGCCAACAATGTGTACAGCACACTCAGTGTTCCCACAGAGAATGATAGAAAGTAAAACAAAGCATGCTTTTGAAACCAGCAATAGTCACACATGTGTCACACACACATATATACAGAAAGAGGGAAAAAGCTTGCATCCCAAATACCTTTGTAGCCACGACAAAGTGAACAAAGTACAGAAACAAAAGAATTAAGAAATCACTGAGTGCTTTGATCAAAACTGTTTTTTTTTAAATTAGGGTCACTTTGAGGAGTTCAGACTCTTCAGGAGTACATCTTCTGAGTTCCATCTGTCCAGTGTTTCAGGAAACAGTCTGTTTTGGCAGTCAACTGTGTCTACAGTTCTTGCATAAAATATGTTAAACATCTGTCTCTGATCAATTTAAATATCACTGCCTTTATTGTGTCTAATGCTGGCCCATCAAAATATAACTTACAAGATTTTTTTCCCCAGCCGGTCTTAAGAATACCTTCTTTGCAGCATAATCGTTCTCTCAGGACTCAAAAGGAAATTTTCTAACTATGACAGTTGTTCAGTTTCTTTGTAGATAGGTATCATTAATTTGGGGACCACATGGGATGAATCTGACCCAGCCCCTGTTTAAATATATGTCCACTCTTGTTTGTAGATTATAGCTCAGAGGTAGTTCTTTTTTTCCACCAGGACAACCGTGAACCCATGTTCCGTGAAAGAATGAACTTACATCAGTACTAACATGCTGACCAATATGGAATTTCCAGCCAGCTATGATTCTAATACCCGCAAGGCATCCACCCAGGAAAGGCTGTACACACAACACCGTGGCTACTGGCCCCTATTGATTCTCTACTATGTGCCAGGTTCTGAGCTGAGCTCCTCACATACAATAGTCCAGCTCCATCTCCCCCCATAGCTGTGCAACCTTGGGTAATGTATTTAGTCTTCCTGAGCCTCTGTTTCTTCATCTGTAAAATGGGGAGAACTTCACGGGTTGTTGTGAGGATTAAATAAGTTAGTGTACGTGAAGTACTTTGAACAGTAGATGACACATCATATGTACTAAAAATGTAGGCTATGAATTATCTAATGTAATAATCCTCACAATAAAGTTATAAAATAGCACCATCATCATGTTCCACCTCTTACTGACTGAAGGTAAGTACAGACAAATGACAATAGCAGTGATCATGAATAATGTTAATAACTGGGCTAAGTAGGTTATGAACATTATCGTTAATGTTTACCACACCCTTATTGCCATTGCAAAACCAGCTTTAAAGTGATTAGGATCATATGGCTGGATTGATGGAGCCAGAATTCAAACCAAAGTCTTCTGATAGGAATATCTGTGCTGTCTCTGTTACACAAGGCCACCTCCCTCCTTCAGGAGTTTGGTCTACATGGTAGAAAGCAATTCTAAATGAAATTTTCACCAAATTGGCCAATGGGTTTTGAACAGCTTGTGTTCTTCAGTTGGCCAGATCAGTAAGTTTGGCATCTTAAGATCATGATGTTTTTTAATTTCCTTATTTAAATAGTACCTTTTTTCTCAAATGGTATGCTTTTTTTCTATTTCTTCTCTTGGTTAAAAGGTCAAAGTGACTTTAAGAGTGGAATTTAAAAGTGTTTCTTGGCATTTCCATTGTAGCTCAGTGGTAAGAAACCCAACTAGTATCCAGGAGGATGTGGGTTCGATCTTTGGCCTCACTCAGTGTGTTAAGGATCCAGTATTGCCATGAGCTGTGGTGTAGGTCACAGACATGGCTCAGAACCTGGATTGCTATGGCTGTGGCATAGGCCAGCAGCCATAGCTCTGATTCAGCCCCTAGTCTGGGAACTTCCATATGCTGTGGGTATGGCCCTAAAAAAGCAAAAAAAAAAAAAGTGGACTTTAAAGTGTTTCTTGATATTAAAATATTAAAGCCAGTCTCTCTCAGGAAACAATGTGGTTTGGGGAGGATGAAATGTGCACTCATATGCATTGAATACAAATTCAGTACCTGCGATACCAGAGCCAATATTTTCTTTTTCGTCTTTTTTAAGCTATTTTATTGAAGTTTAGTTGATTTGCAGTATTGTGTTAAATTTTGCTGTACAGAAAAGTGATTCAGTTATAAATACATGTTTTCAGTATATGTAGATAGATATTTTCTTTTTCATATCTTTTCCATTAGGGTTTAATCACAGGATACTGAATATAATTCTCTGTGCTGTACAGTAGGGCGTTGTTGTTTACCCAACCTATATATATACTAGTTTGCTAGTCCCAAACTCCCAGTCCTTCCCTCTCCCACCTTCTTCCCCCAGTGGCAACCACAAGTCCATTCTCCATGGACTTGTGTAAGTCTGTTTCTGCTTTATAGATATGTTCATTTGTGTCATATGTTAGATTCCACATATAAGTGACATCATATGGTATTTGTCTTTCTCTTTATGACTTACTTCACTTCGTAAGATCAACTCTAGGTCCATCCATGTTGCTACAAATGGCATTATTTCATTCTTTTGTATGGCGGAGTAATATTCCATTGTATCTTTGTACCACATTTTCTTTATCGATTCCTCTGTTAGTCAACATTTAGATTGTTTCCATGACAGCCAGTATCTTCTTACTTAAGCAACAAATTTTAAAGCAACAGCCTATTGAATCAAGTATGGTTTAGAACCACATTTCTTACAGTGAGGTTCAGGCATGATTCTGCATCAAATCCCCTTGGCTGGTAATTAGAAGACGTGTTGCTTGCTGGGCTGGACTGGCTGCATCCGGAGATTTGGAGGTGAGAACCAGCCATCCACAGGGTAACAACTCCACCCTGGGATCCACAGGCACAGGACAGGTTGGAATTTCTGCTTTCCATATATGGCTTTTTCTGATCCTCATTGCCTTTAGAACCGGCATCCAGAATCAGAATGGAGTTCTTTACACACAAGCATTCAGACAATGAGAAATCTCTTACCACTGGTCAAAGAAAGATTGAGAGAAGAGAGAAAGGGAAAGTACAGTCAAGAGGGACAATGTCTCCCACACGTAATCCCCTGAAGCTTGGTTTATGTAAGAAATCCAAGCCTATAAACTCAGCAGCCAAGAACCCCCAAGAGGCAGGTTTATCCCCCCACCTCATCTCACCTGCTTAGCCATAAGGCAACCAGACTACAGTAGAGAGCCTGGGCCTCCTCTCATCCTGCCTGATGCTGTTAATACAACATCATGATGCCATCAACTGCAGGTGACATTTGTATATCCTGTTCCTGATCAGAGCCAAGCTCCACAGCGAGATGGTAAGGATGGCAGGGGAAATACAAATCATCCTGATGGCCCAGTAATTGAGGACTTAGAACGGGCTCTCTTTGGCTTAGCATGTTACGTGCAGCATCTCATTTTATCTCCGCAACCTAAGAGCAAGGTCTTCTTTTATCCCCCTTTTTTTTGTTTGTTTGTTTTTGCTTTTTAGAACTGTACCCCTGGCATATGGAGGTTCCCAGGCTAGGGGTCTAATCAGAGCTACAGCTGCCGGCCTACACCATAGCCACAGCAATGCAGGATCTGAGCCAATTCTGTGACCTATGCCACGGCTCACAGCAATGTCGGATCCTTAACACACCAGGGATCAAACCTGCAAACTCATGGTTCCTAGTCAGATTCATTTCCACTGTGCCATGACGGGAACTCCTATGCCACTTTTGTAGATGAGGACACAGAGGCACAGAGAGGTTGAGGGATTTGCCCAGAGTGTTCAGACAGTGTTAGGAAGCACAATACTATATCCTAAATGCTCTGCTCGACAGCCTCAGAGGTTTGGCCCTAGTGAGTTACAGGTCCCCGTGTGGCAGTAGCCAACTGATTAATTCAGTTAGATAGACACATGTGGAAAAAAAAGCAAAAGGGGAGTATGTTATTGCCCACATGCCTTTGATGTTTGAATATGCCTATGACTGGGTCTAAATTGAAACTGATCAGCAGCAAGTGTCTGAAGAGCAAATGGATCACAATCTGGTGAAGACAGATTAGGTTTCAGTTTATAGGGATTCTAGGCTTGCATTTCTTTTTTTTGGCTGGGACTGGGAAAATCCCAGCACAGTCACAGCCAATTCTGGGTCTGTGTTATTAAAAACAGTTGACATTTGTTGGGTAATCACCACGTGTCAAGCACTGAATGCAAAGTTCCCGTACATTTCCTCATTTAACAATGAAAACCATCCCAGGGCAGCAGTTACTTCTGTGATCCCATTCTTCCCATGAGGCACATGAAGTGTAGAGTGGATGCAGACTTCAAAGTGAGGTCCAAGTGACCCTGGAGCCTGAGATATCCCACTATATTAAGGTTTTCTGGAAAAACAAAACCAATAGGAGATAAGTGTCTACATGTAGATAGCTATACCAATATGGAAATAGATATAGATATATAAATGAATTACAGAAATTGGCTCCTGCAGTTATGGAGTCTGAGAAGTCTCAGAGTCTGCTGCCTACAATGGAGAATCGGGGAGCTGGCTGTGTATGCAATTCAGTCCACGTTCAAAGGCCCAAGAACCAGGGAAGCCAATGGTAGAAGTCCCTTGTCCTAGTATGAAGACCCAAGAACCATGAGCACCAGTGTCCAAGGGCAGAAGATGGATGTTCCAACTCCAGCAAAGATAGAGCAAATCTGTTCCTTCTCTGCCTATTTACTTATTTATTTTTGTCTTTTTAGGGCCACACCTGTGGCATCTGGAAGTTCCCAGGCTAGGGGTCAAATCAGAGCTGTAGCTGCCAGCCTACACCACAGCAACTCAGGGTCTGAGCTGCATCTGTGACCTATAGCACAGCTCACAGAAACACTGGATCCTTAACCCACCGAGCAAGCCCAGGGATCGAACCTTCGTCCCATGACTACTAGTCGGGTTTGTTACTGCTGAGCCATGATGGGAGCTCCCTCCTCTGCTTTTTTGTTCCATTCATGCCCTCAGTGGGCTGGTTGAGGCCCACGGGCAGTGGTGAGGGCAGTCTTGCCTCCATTTACAGATTCAAACTCTACTCTCTTCCCAAGACACCCTCACAGACACACCCAGAAATCATGTCTTACCAGTTAGCCAGGCATCCTTTGGCCCAGTCAAGACGATACCTAAAAGTAACCTTCACACCTGCCAATCCCTCTTTCAAAAACCTAGAACTTGCCATGATAAAAATCAAAAGTCTCCTTTTTTTATGAGAAACACAATTTTATGGGCTTGCTCTTGTCATAGTAACCACATATGATAAACTTTAAGGGCCTAAATTGTACCAGTCTTGTAGAAATGCATTGGATGGTGAAATTCAGTTTTGTCTTGTAACTAGAATAAATTTCCCATGTTCCACCAAGGAATTTTCTCCCCACTCTTGGAGTAAGAACTGCTCCATTTAATAAGTGGAGCACTTAAAAAATATTTTTAATTTTATCCTTTCTGACACTAAAATTTGACCATCCTTATGACCATGTTTCTCAGTGAAAGATGAAAGATTGGACGTGGGGGAATGGGAAATAGCTTCTGTAATTTACACATCGTGTTCCAGGTATCGATTGCTTTTTTACTACAAACAAAAGCTTGGTTGGTCAGGACACCCGGAAGACAGAGAAAGCATTATAAGGTGCTTAAAATATGCTGACAAACAAGTGCACCGGTGATAAATAATATATCATTGAATAAAACAAGTAATTAGCCATGACAATGGAAATATAAACAGGATCTAATTAGCAGAACTTTTCATTATTATCTCTTGGTTGTAGACGATAAACATTTGGTATATTGTGATCACACCCTTGTGCATAATTTCTTAGTTGATTTTGGCCCAACTGACTGGGTAGTTGTCAAGATGTACAAACAGTTGCGAGCAGTCACAATGCTGAGGTTTTTTGCATTCATGCCATTTCAACCAAGCCAAAGACAACATAAGTATGAACTGGAAGTGTTCAGTGTTATCAAACTAAGCTTCTCATAAGAATTGCCTTCATCTGATATTTGGTTCCAGCAGTTTCCGTAATTCCTTAGAAACAACCATTCACCCCACACTTTCCATTACTTTCCAATGGAAAAGAAGCTGAGTTCCTCAGTCATCTGCAATCTGGTTTCCACACCTATCGATCTACCAGATCTGCTCAGGATAAGTTTCCAGTGACCACCATGTTACCGAAGCCATGTTCCTCTCTATCCTTCTTGACTTCTTGGTAATTTTTACCTTATCCCCACCCCCATCTTTAAAAATACACCCTGCTCTAGAATGGCTCCCTCTCCTGGTTTTCCATCGGCCCTTTTGGTTTTACCTTCTCCATTTCCTCTGTCCGCTCTCCTTAATTAATGGGGCTTCATTAACAATCATCTACACTTTCCCCTCCGTGAATAATCACTATGAAATCTCATACCCATCACAATTACAAGGGAATTCTTGCTTCCTTTACATTCTCACTAGCAACGTCTTTGCCCCAACTTCCGTTATTTGCTTTCTGCTTTATTTCTGTGTCTTCCTAATTTTTCTCCTTGCTCCCAATTTGACATCCCCCTCCTTCAATTTGTTCCATACCAGTATTTCCAAATTGCAGATTTGATCCCATTTGTTCTTTGTTCTCTGTCTTCTAGGCTTCTCTTTACAAAGTCATCTTGAGTTTGATGCAGCTGGGGTAGTTTATAACTCTTCAGGGCTGAGTAAGTGACTCCAGAGGCTAAGGTGTTAGGGGTGATGGCTGCTGTCACAAACATGGGCCTGCATACAGCTTTACATGGGAAAGCTGTATGCAGGCCAGACTGAGAGACGGGGGTCTCTCCCAGGATCTTCCAGGAGCAGGAGTTTTGTCCCGCACTGTGGTTGTCACAGTGTATTCTTATCAATAATAGACAGTTTTCTTGTCAGGTTTCATTCTGGCCTAAGGACAGTATATGGAAAAACATCACGAATAGGGAGAATCAGTAATGCACTGACTCAAGGATATCAGGGAAGTCACTGACCTTTGTTTTCATTTTCCCACCAGCCTGTCATAGTGCCTGCTTCATTATGATTCGATTAAGCTGCTAGTGACACAAAGCCTGAGGTAGCAGAGACCAAATGGAACTTTAATTCCCTTTTACATAAACAAAGTCCAAAGGTACGCTACCCAGGACTGGTTGGGTGCTCCCTCTTCATCAGATTCATTCTTCCAGCTTCCTGCTCAGCCATCATCAACACACTCCCATCTCAAGATCCAACCTGACTTCTTGAGTGCCAGCCTTCATGTCTGTGTTCCAGTCAATAGGAAAGGACATAAAAGTCAGACCACCTTCCATTAGGGACACTTCCTAGAAGTGGCACAGACAACAATTTCTATGGATCCCATTGGTTAAAGCTCAGCATCATAATCACCTTAGCTGCAAGAGAGACTAGCAGAGGTAATCTTTCTTTTGGACAGTCATGGTATCAGCTAAAAATAGGTATTCCATTATTTAGGAAGAAAGGGCAAATTGACCTATAGGGCAACTATCAATTTTTGCTGAAGCATCTGAAAGTTTGTTGTTTGAGATGCAGACCTTTAGTTCTGAAAAGATCCTCAGTGACAGACCCAACTCTCTGGTAGGTACCATCATGACTCCTTGACAGTCAATGTGACCTCAAGATTAAGAGGTTGTTAAGGCAGAGGGAATGTTACCACTAAGAGACAGAAGGGTTCTAAAACCAGAAGGAGGGATTCCCGTCATGGCTCAGCAGTAACAAACCCAACTATTATCCATGAGGATGCAGGTTTGATCCCCGGCCTCCATTAGTGGGTTACGGATCTGGCCTTGCCGTGAGCTGTGGTGTAGGTCACAGACACAGCTTGGTTTTCACGTTGCTGTGGCTGTGGCAATGGCCGGCAGCTACAGCTCTGATTTGATTCCTAGCCTGGGAACTTCCATATCCCATGGGTGCATACCTAAAAAGACAAAAAACAGAAGGAAGAAGACACCAAATAAATACCACTAAATAAATACATCCACTTAGTAATTTCAGGGAAGAAAGCAATGAAAACAGAAGCTAGGACAAATCTTGGTCAGCTATGTGAACTTGGAGTCATTCTTCCTCATCCGTAAAAGAGGAATAATTGGGTTATAAAATAATGAGCAGGAAGTTCCTGTTGTGGCTCAGTGTATTATGGACCTGACATTATCTCCTTGAGGAATTGGGTTTGATCCTTGGCCTCACTCGGTAGGTTAAGGATCTGGTGTTGCTGCAAGGTACAACATAGGTTGCAAATGCATCATGGACTGGGTGTTGCCATGGCTGTGGTGTGGGCCTTAGCTGCAGCTCCAATTTGACCCCTGGCCTGGGAACTTCCATATGCTGCAGGTGTGGCTGTTAAAAAATAAAAATGAAAATAATGAGCATGTCTTAAAGCCCCAGGTCCCCTGCCTTGATGGGCAGTAGACATTACTCCAGTGTTTCTATGTCTAGCTGCAAATATTAGGTTGAACAAAAGCCACTAGAAAGAAACCATAATTCAAAATGTAGATCCAGAGTTCTCCATTAGCCCAGAGTTAGCTCTGTTAGCAACAATTTGCTTGTTGTTAGCTTCACAACAGCAGAAGCAGGACCTTTGGGGACCCGCACTGGATCCTTGTTACCTGGCACAGCTACTGGCATGTAACAGGTATTTAAAGAAACCTTTAGTGAACTAAATGAGTGAATGACCCAAAGGGATACAATAAATTTTGCAGAAAACGGTAAGGACATTGTTGTAGAGGCTGCATGAGAGTTCTCAATCAAATTTAGGGGAAACTAGTGAAATGATCAGGCGAGTTTGGTGGAGGTGGGAGAAAGAGCTCATTAGCACATTTGATGCTGGCAGATACTTGGCAAAATGGTGATTATTTTTTAAACAATCTTGGGAGTTTGGCTTTTTTTGTTATTTTTGAACTTGGGATTTCTAAGTTCTTCTTTGATGCTTTATAAATTAGGATGGGATAAAAATGTAAACCGGAATTGATTTAATTAATCAGTAAAACAAATATGAGCAAAAAAACAAATACAAGAAATAAAAGTCCATAGTAATGTACTCTTACTTAATGACATACGTGGAGCTGTTGGCAACTTCCTCCAGGACAGATTGTTTTTCCCTTGAATTAAACAAATCTAAATGTTTATAAAACTCTCTAGAAAATATGGTGACCACATGAATAGTCAGTAACAGCTTTCTTTTTATAGATTGTGGCACTATGTTCACGAGATATTTATGGTGTCCATACCATCATTCCAGATTTGTCATAGAACATTTAATATCCACCTGGACATTGAATCACGTAACCACTGGAATGTGTAACTGTTTCTCACCAGCATTACCAATAGCTCATACTGGACTAATACCATGTAATTTTTTTCTACTTGTGAAGAAAGCCATATATATTTTCATCAGACATACTTTTTTCTCTCTCATCTGTACCTTGTCCCTGTTGTGCCTTAGTGGTCATTATACCAAAGGGAGAATCTCAATCAAAGATTCAGGTATGCAAAGAATATAGTTTTAATTTCCTATGTATTGCCTTAATTATGATTTCAAATCTCCTTTGTGCAAGGATAGAAGAAATTTATCTCCAGCACTTTAGGATCTTCCCTCTTTCCCTAGGGTTGCTGTGATATTCTAAGGGTGAGGAAAAATGCAGTGTCAAGGCCAAGAAAGGTGGTTCATCTGCTGCCCTATTGCCTTCTGTCTATGTAGCAGATGCAGTGGGTGCCCCCTCTATAACTTGTGGGCTTCTCTGGGAAGAGTGTTTTCAGTTCATGAAGGGCAATCCTGCTGAGAAGGATATAAGTGTGAGCTCCAGCAGATAGATGAGAGCGGTAGGCAGATAAAAGAAACTGTATGAAGCACCTACAGGCCCAGGATGCTAAGAGTCTGTTCAGGTCACTGCTATATCTGTCCCTGGTCCTACCCATAAAGCTGCTTCTAGCAGATCACTAGTTACTAGTAATCTGGCAGTAACTCCCCTGTGTCTGTGCTGCTCCAGAATGCAGAGGAATTCTTCTCTTGCAGCATGGTGGACCTAGTGAGGCTGCTAAGACCCAGTTTGCTGAGACGACCGTGTGGTCATCTCTTTCCTGAAATCTAGCTGCCACATCAGAACTCTGTCTGGCAAAGTTTGGAACTCTTACTTCTTGATCCCAAACCTTACCTGGGGAAAGTGTCCTTCCTTCTTCAGGGGTCAAACCAGAGAGTTAGAGGTCATACAGTTCAAAGGAATGAATCTGCATCTTAGCTCTCATGGCGTACCTTTGACCCTTCTCACCCTTCCTGAAATTCTTTTAGAATTTTAGGAGCAAAAAAAAAAAACTTGCTGTAACTGAATACATTTTCTCCTGAATTTATCATCTATACCATGAGCCTTTTCCCTTCCTTCATTGTCATGGCCAATGCTGTTCAATAGAAATATAATATGGACCACATACGTAGCTTTCTAGTAGCTAAATTTTTTTGAAGAAAATGGGTAAAGTTAATATTGAAAATATTTTGCTTAAACTAATAAAATATTAGCTTTTCAACCTGTGATCATTGTTTTAATTACTGATGAAGTATTTTACATCCCTTTTTCTGGTACTAAGTCTTTGAAGTTCAAGGTGTAGTGTATGCTTACAGCACACAGCCTGGCTGCATTTCAGGCATGCAATAGCCACCTTAAGGCAAGTGGCTGCCATATTGGTCAGCACAAGTCTATGCCAAGAGTCTTCCTTTCTGTTCCTTCACTGACTGACTTCTGGAATGTAAAATCCAGAAGAGCCTCCTTTCTATCCACTTTTCTGCTAGTCCATTTATTCCCTGAAGCAATGAACCCAAAAGAGACAACTTCCCAAATGAGGAACATGGTTACGGGATAAAAAGAAACACTTGGAGAAAGTTGGGGGAACAAAGATGAGTAATTCATAGATGTTACCCTGCCATTTCATTGATAAATTTTTTATGATTTATTTATGATAAACATAGCTTTTGTTATTTATTATATTTTACTCCTGTATTTTATTATTGCATTAAAATATATTACTATATATTAACAAGTATTCTTATAAATGCTATCCTACTATTCTATGTTGAGTGCCTACTATGTGTACTTGATAAACTTTATTTCCAGGACTTTTAACAACCCCACACAGAAGGTATATTCCAATATATTATCTGAAGACACAGACTTACAGATGTTAATTCACTTGCACATGATGAGGGTTGACAGAACCAGAATTTCAAATTCAAATCATTCTGGTGGCCCCCAGATCCTTTGCCCCTTCCACTGAACCATGCCAACTTCTTTGTCTTCTTGCTCGAACTAGTTTTGTTTTTTCCTCCCCCTGCCACATCATGACATAGCAGAGCATGTGGGAAAGACTGCCTTCTGCCCCTTCACTATGTTGGTTGAATTGGCTCTCAGTGTCACCTAGTAGAGGAACCCAGAAAGGCCAGGGAGCAGCTGTTGGAATGGCTGGTCCAACCAGTGATTGCCCTGGCCTTGACATGGGGCCATCTCTGATTCCCATGTCAAGAGAATTGTCATTGTTGATAAATGATGGTGGTTGAGATTGAAAAATTCAATTCCAGCGATTGGCAAGGAGCTACAGGTTCACTCTCTCAAAGTGAATGGCTGCAATTCACAGGTTCAATTGGATGTGAGTCCTGGGTTCTTAGCCATCACTCGGGGTGCAACAGAGACCTGACTTGGGGTTTTAGTTCTGGCTTAATCTTTTCTATAATAATTTTCATTCTTTATCTGAAGACATCTATTTCTTTCTATTTCTCTTTGTGCGACACAGATCTAATTTTCTTATTTCCTTTTGTACAGAGGGCAGTCCACCAAATTCAAAGGGCTGTTTGAATTACCTGCCCCAGGTTTGCTTAACGTTTAGGCTGGTTTCCCGCATTTGGATTTGATCTTCTCCTTCTTACTAAGAGTCCTGGCTTAAATCACTTTTTCATTTACCTACTGTGTGAATGATTGTTTATGCATTTGTCTTCTTCTTTTTTAACAACTTAGGGGAAGAGATCCTATCTATTCAACTTTGTTTTCCCTTTTCAATAGTCCATATAACATATACTTATCAGCTACCTCCCAGGGACAGACCAGCCACAAAAGATATGAGGACACAATTCAGTTCTCACCCCGAGGAACTTAGAATAGTGTTTTTAAAAATGAAATGGTATCCAATTTTATAGAAAAAAAAAAGGATTCCTTGGACAAATAAATTTGAAAAACATTGTGTTAAATTAACCCTACCTCCACTCCAGACACTACAGGACTTCTCAGAGCCTTTAATATGCTGATGTTTACCATGAATCTCCACAAGGGAGAATAAAAAATGTATCATTTCCTAAAATTTTTATGTGGTGTGATCTTATGGGACAAGTGTTTTGTGAAATATGCTTTAGGGAATGATGGTTTACAGATTAGGAGAGGGGAGAGACACAGAAAAATAATTTAAATAAAGTCAGCTAACAGTTAAGGAGTTCTTACTGTGGGCCAGGCTCTAGGCAGATGCTGACAGGAGGGAACACTTCTGAGGGGGGGTTAAAGAAGACATGATCAGGTGGGGTCTCTCCAGCTATGGACTGAAAGATTAGGCAAAGACTTATATATAGAGCTTCAAGAATATTTGTTGAGGGAGTTCCCTTTGTGGCTCAGTGGTTAAGGAATCCGACTAAGAACCATGAGGTTGCGGGTTCGATTCCTGGCCTTGCTCAGTGGGTTAAGGATCCGGCATTGCCGTGAGCTGTGGTGTAGGTTGCAGACGCGGCTCGGATCCTGCGTTGCTGTGGCTGTGGCGAAGGCCGGCGGCTACAGCTCCTGTTAGACCCCTAGCATGGGAACCTCCATATGCCACGAGTACGGCCCTAGAAAAGGCAAAAAGACAAAAAAAAAAAAAAAGAATATTTGTTGAGAAAATGAGTGGAAAAGATATATCTGCAATCAACTTGATTTATACTATAATTACACATTTTTTCTTTTGAGTATTTATTTTTATTTTACTTTGTGGTGGAAAGAACACGTAACATGAAATCTACATTTTACTGCATTTTAAGTGTATGATATATTATTGCTGACTCCAGGTGCAATGTTGTGGAACAGATTTCTAGAATTTATTCATCTTGCTTGAATGAAACTTTATGCCCATTGATTAGTATTTCCCCCTCCCCCTAGCCTCTGGAAAATATCATTTTTCTCTTTGATTTTTCTGAATATGATTACTTTAGGGATACCTTATATATTGGAATCATTGCAGTAACTGTCTTTCTGTGACTGGCTTATTTCACTTAGTATAATGTCCTCAAGGTTCATTCCTATTGTCTAATATTACAGAATTTCCTCCCTTTTTTAAAAAAGATGAATAGTCTTCCATTATTTGCATATACAACAGTTTCTTTATCTATTTAACTGTCGATGGATGTTTAGGTTGTTTCCACCTCTTGGTTGTGAATAGTGCTGCAGTGAACATAGGAGTGCTAATATCTCTTCAAGCCACTGATTTCATTTCTTTTGGATAAATACCCAGAAGTGGAATTGCTGGATCATTTGGCAGTTCTGTTTTTATTTTTTTTTTCTTTTTTTTAGGACCGTACCCACAGCATATGGAGGTTCCCAGGCTAGGGATTGAATCAGATCCATAGCTGACTGCCTACGCCACAGCCACAGCAACACCAGATCCTAGCCACGGCTGCGACCTACACCACAGCTCAGGGCAATGCCGGATTGTTAACCCACTGAGCAAGGCCAGGAATCAAACTCGCAACCTCATGGTTCCTAGTCGGATTCGTTAACCCCTGCTCCACGACGGGAACTCCTGTTTTTAATTTTTTGGTAAAACTCCGTACTTCAGTGGCTGCATCATTTTGCATTTCCACCAAGAGTGTACAAGGTCTCCAATTTCTCCACATTCTTCTTCTGTTTTTTTTTGCTAAGAGCCCTCCTGACAATTGGTATCTCATTGTGGTTTTGATTTGCATTCCCCTGTGATTAGCAACATTGATCATCTTGCATATACCTGCTGGCCATTTGTAAGATCTCCTTTAAAGAAATATTTATTCAGGTCCTTAGTCCATTTTTAAATTGAATTATTAGGGTTGTTTTGTTTTACTATTGATTTGTAGGCAGTCCTTCTATGCTTTGAAGATTAACCCTGTTTCACACACGTAGTTTGGAATTATTTTTCCCTATTCCATAGGTTGTCTTTTCACTCTGATGATTACTTCCTTTGCTGTGCACAAGCTTTTTAGTTTGATGCAATCCCATTTTTTTAAATCTTTTATTGTGCTGCCTGTGATTTTGGTCATGTATATGAAATCATTAGCAAGACCAGTGCCGTGCAGTTTTCCACTTCAAGGAGATTTACGGTTTGGTGTTGTACATTTAAGTCTTTTTTTTTTTGTCTTTTTGCCTTATCTAGGGCCGCACCCACAGCATATGGAGGTTCCCAGGCTAGGGGTCTAACAGGAGCTGTAGCCACCAGCCTTCGCCACAGCCACAGCAACGTGGGATCCGAGCCGCGTCTGCAACCTACACCACAGCTCACGGCAATGCCGGATCCTTAACCCACTGAGCAAGGCCAGGGATTGAACCCGCAACCTCATGGTTCCTAGTTGGATTCGTTAACCACTGAGCCACGACAGGAAGTCCCAAGTCTATAATCCATTTTGAGTTGATTTTTGTGTGTAGTGTAAGATAAGGATCCAATTAAAATTCTTTTTTTAGGATAATGTTTATTTTTTAACTTTTTAAAGTAAAGAATAGTTGATTTACAGTGTTATGTCAATTTCTTCTATACAGCAAAGTGACTCAATTATACATATATATGCATTCTTTTTTTTTTTAATATTTTCCATTGTGGTCTATCCCAGGAGATTGGATATAGTTCCCTAGGCTATACAGTAGGTCTTTATTGTCTATCCATTCTAAATGTAATAGTTTGCATCTACTAACCCCAAACTCCCAGTCCATCCCAATCCCCCCACCTTCTCCTTTCCCAAACGTGCAGACATAGGGAACCAGATGTCTGTTCCCTATGTCTGTGAGTCTGTTTCTGTTTGTAGATAGGTTCATTTGTGCTATATTTTAGATTCCACATATAAGTGATGTCATATGGTATTTGTCTTTCTCTTTCTGACTTACTTCACTTAGTATGAGACTATTTATTGATTATGAATTGCATGCATATTGCTAGAAATGGCATTATTTCATTCTTTTTATGGCTAAGTTGTATTCTATTGTATGTGTGTACCACATCTTCTTAATCCATTCATCTGTTCATGGACATTTAGGTTGTTTTCATGTCTTGGCTATTGGTGAATAGTGCTGCTATGAACATAGGGTTGCATGTATCTTTTTAAATTATAGTTTTTTCCAGATATATTCCCAGTGGTGGGATTGCTGGATCAGATGGTAGCTCTGTTTTTAGCTTTCTGAGGAACCTCCCTATGTTTTCCATGGGGGTTATACCAACTTATTTTACCACCAACAGCCTAGGAGGGTTCCCTTTTCTCCATACCCTCTCCATCATTTGCTACTTGTAGACTTATTAATGACGGTCATTCTTGGGGATAGGATCAAGATGACAGAATAGAAGGCCTGGAGCTCAACTTCTCTCATAAAAACAACAAAGTCACAATCAAATGATGAGCAACTTTCAACCAAATGGACTTGAAACTTTCAAAAAGATATCCTACTCCAGAAGACAAAGAGGAGGCCAATTAAAGAGGTAGAGGGGTGATTACTCACTATAAGAAACCCCTTACCTCCTGGGTGGGAAGCACCACAGACTGGAAAGTGACTGTATCACAGAGACTCACCTATAGGACTGAGAGTTCTGAGCCCCACATCAGGTCTCCATGCCTGAGGATCTGGCAGTGGGAGAAAGAGACCCTGGAGCATCTGGCATTGAAGGCCAGTGGGACTGGGGGAAATGGAGACCCCATTCTTGAAAGGCACACACAGACTTTCACATGCACTGGATTCCAGGGCAAAGCAAAGGCTCCATAGGAATCTAGGTTGACCCTGACTGTAGTTCTTGGAGGATCTCCTCGGAAAACAGGGGGTGACTGTGGCTTGTTGTGGGGGAAGGACATTGGAGGCAAAGCTCTTGGGAATATTCATCAGCCTGTGTTTCTCTGGAGGTGGCCATTTTGGGA
This sequence comes from Catagonus wagneri, assembly GCA_004024745.2. NCBI lineage: Eukaryota > Metazoa > Chordata > Mammalia > Artiodactyla > Tayassuidae > Catagonus > Catagonus wagneri. The sequence goes on along the minus strand of PVHT021183699.1, from coordinate 49,403,055 downwards.
AGATCTGACCCCACCCATCAGTGCTGAGAAGCCCCAGGCCAAACAATAATCCAGGTGGGACCACAGCCCCACCCATTAGCAAATAGGCTGCCTAAAGACCCTTCAGGCAGACAGCCAGCCTCTAATCTCACCCAGAGGCAAAGCCCCACCCACCAGAGGGTTAGGAATCAGCCCCACCCACCCTGGACAGGCACCAGTCCCTCCCATCAGGAAGCCTACAGCAATTCCCCAACCAACTTCAGCCACAAGGGAGGCAGACACCAGAAGTGAGAGAGGCTACAATTCTATTGTCATCAAAAAGGTCACCACACCAAAAATCTATAAAAATGAAAAGACAGGGAACTGTAACTCAGATTAATGAGAAAGAAAAAAACCCCAGAAAAACAGCTAATTGATCAGGAGATTATCAGCCTCCAGGAAAAAGACTTTAGGCTGCTGAAGCTGAAGATGATGTAAGACATTAGAAATAAACTGGAGGCAAAGATTGAAAATTTACAGGAAACACTGAGCAAAGAAATACAAGATATAAAACTTAAACAAGAAGAGACGCAAAATACAGTAACTGAAATAAAAAATTCATTAGAAGCAGCCAACAGCAGAATACAAGAAGCAGAAGAATGAATAAGTGAGGTGGAGGACAGACTAGTGAAAATCACTAATGCAAAAGAGAAAAGAAATAAAAGATTGAAAAGAAATGAGAGGAGTTCCCTTCGTGGCTCAGTGGTTAACGAATCCGACTAAGAACCATGAGGTTGTCGGTTTGATCCCTGGCCTTGCTCAGTGGGTTAAGGATCTGGAGTTGCCGTGAGCTGTGGTGTAGGTTGCAGATGCGGCTCGGATCCCACGTTGCTGTGGCTGTGGTGAAGGGCAGCAGCTACAGCTCCTGTTAGACCCCTAGCCTGGGAACCTCCACATGCCACAAGTTTGGCTCTACATAAAGGCAAAAAGACAAAAAAAAAAAAAAAAAGAATTGAGGAGAGTCTCAGAGAACTCTGGGATAATGTTAAATTCACCAACATCCGTATTATAGGGGTGCCAGAGGAAGAAGACAGACAGAAAGTGACAGAAAAAATATTTGGAGCAGTAATAACTGAAAACTTCCCTAACATGGGAAAGGAACCACTCACTCAAATCCAGGAAATGCAATGAATACCATATAAAATAAACCCAAAAAGGAACACCCCAAGACACATATTAATCAGTATGACCAAAATTAAAAACAAAGAAAATATTGAAAGCAGCTAGGGAAAAGAAACAAATGACATACAAGGGAACCCCAATAAGGTTATCAGCAGATCTTTCAGCAGAAACTCTGCAGGCCAGAAGGGAGTGGCATGATATACTTAATGGATGATAGGAAAAAAACTTCCAACCAAGATTACTTTACTTGGCAAGGCTCTCATTCAGATTTGAAGGAGAAATCAAAAGCTTTACAGAAAAGCAAAAGCTAAGAGAATTCTGTAACACTACAGCAGCTTTACAACAAATACTAAAGGAACTTCTCTAGGCAGAAAATAAAAGGCCACAGCAAGAAAGAAAAATACCACAAATGACAAGGATCACCAGTAAAGGCATATATACAGTAAAGATATGAAATCATCCATGCACAATGACGCTACCCAAATCAGAAATCATGAGAAGAGGAGCGTACAAATGCAGGACACTGGAGATGCACCTGCAATTGAGAAACCAACAACTTAAAACAATCTCGTTTTTATATAGACTCTTATATCAAAACTTCAGGGTAACTGCAAACGAAAAATCTACAATTGATACACAAACAAATAAGAAAAATCAACTCAAATACAACACTAAAGACAGTCATCAAACCACAAAAGGAGAGAACAAGATGAGAGAGGAAGAAAAAAGAGCAGCAAAAACAAGTCCAAAACAGTTAATAAAGTAGCAATAAGAACATACATATCAATAATTACCTTAAATGTTAATGGACTAAGTGTCCCAACCAAAAGACACAGACTGGCTGAATGGATACAAAAACAAGACCCATATATATGCTGTCTTCAAGAGACCCACTTCAATTCTAGGGGAACATACAATTGAAAGTGAGAGGATGGAAGAAAATATTCCAAAAGAAATCTGGAGTAGCAATACTCATATCAGACAAAATAGACCTTACAATGAAGAATACTTTAAGAGACAAGGAAGGACACTACGTAACTATGGTCATTCTGACCAGTGTGAGGTGTTTTATTATTGCAGTTCTGATTTGCATTTCTGTAATAATTAGTGATGTTGAACATCTTTTCATGTGCCTACTGGCCATCTCTTTGTCTTTGGAGAAATGTCTATTTAGGTCTTCTGCCCATTTTTTGATTGAGTTGTTTGTTTTTTTTTTGTTGTTGAATTGCTTGCATATTTTAGATATTAAGTGCTTGTTGGTTACATTGTTTACAATAATTTTCTCTCATTCTGTAGGTTATCATTTTGTTTTGTTTATGGTTTCCTTTGCTGTGCAAAAAACTTGTACGTTTGATGAGGTCCTATTTGTTTATTTTTATTTCTATTGCCCTGGTACACTGGCCTAAGAAGACATCTGTACGATTTATGTCAGGCAATGTTTTGCCTATGTCCTATTTTAGGAGTTTTATGGTGTAATGCCCTAAGTTTAAATCTTTAAGTCATTTCAAGTTTATTTCTATGCATGGTGTGAAAGTGTGTTCTAATTTCATTGATTTACATGCAGCTGTCCAATTTTCCTAGCACTACTTGCTGAAGAGACTGTCTTTTTCCCATTTTATATTCTTGCCTCCTTTGTCTAAGATTAATTGACCATAGGTGTCTGGATTTATTTCTGGGTTCTCTATTCTACTCCGTTGATATGTGTATTCTTTCTTTTTTTGTACCAGTACCACACTGTCTTGATTACTGTAGTTTTGTAATATTGTCTGAAGTCTGGAAGAGTTATGCCTCCTGCTTTGTTTTCTTCCTCAGGATTGCTTTGGCAATTCTGGGTCTTCTATGGTTCCATATAAATTTTTGGATTATTTGTTCTAGCTCTGTGAAAATTGTCATGGGTAGTTTGATGGAATCACATTAAAGCTGTAGATTTCTTTGGGTAGTATGGCCATTTTAATTCATCCAGTTCAGGAGCATGGGATGTCTTTCCTTTTTTGAATCCTCTTTAACTTCATATAAATTAATATTTTTATAGTTCTAAGCATATGTCTTTCACTTCCTTGGTCAATTTTTTTTTTTTTGGTCTTTTTGCCTTATCTATGGCCGCACCCGCGGCATATGGAGGTTCCCAGGCTAGGAGTCTAATAGGAGCTGTAGCTGCTGGCCACAGCCACAGCCACAGCCACAGGCACGCAGGATCTGAGCCATGTCTGCAACCTACACCACAGCTCATGGCAAAGTCAGATCCTTAACCCACTGAGCAAAGCCAGGGATCAAACCCACAACCTCATGGTTCCTACTCAGTTTCTTTAACCGCTGAGCCACGATGGGAACTCCACTTCCTTGATCAAGTTTATTCCTAGGTACTTGTGTGTACGCAATTTAATTTTTTTAATTTTTATTAGTTTTATTAAATTTTGTTTTTTTTATTTTTTTGTTGTTGCTTTGCAATGTTGTGCCAATTTCTGCTATACACAAAAGTGACCTAGTCATACATTCTGTTTCTTACATTATCTTCCATCATTGTCTATCCCAAGAGACTGTATATAGTTCCCTGGGCTATAAAGTAGAACCTCATTGCTTATCCATTCTAAATATAATAGTTTGCATCTACTAACCCCAGACTCTCCATCCATCCCACTCCCTTCTCGATCCCACTTGGCAACCACAAATCTGTTCTCCATATCTGTGAGTCTATTTCTATTTTGTAAGTTGATTCATTTGTGCCATATTTTAGATTTCACATATAAATGATGTCATATGATATTTGCCTTTCTGATTTACTTCACTTAGTATGATAATCTCTAGTTACATCCATGTTGCTGCAAATGGTGTTATTTTGTTCTCTTTTATGTCTGAGTAGTATTCCATTGTGTACATGTACCACATCTTCTTAATCCATTCATCTGTTGATGGACATTTAGGTTATTTCCATGTCTTGGCGATGTGAATAGTGCTGCAGTGAACATAGGGGTTCATGTACCTTTTTGAATTGATTATAGTTTTGTCTGGATATATGCCCAGGAATGGGATTGCTAGATCATATGGTAGTTTTATTTTTTATTTTTCTAAGGAACTTTCATACTGTTTTCCATAGTGGTTGTACCAATTTACATCCCTTTTGGTGCAATTTTAAAAGTTTTTTTTTTTAATATTCCTTATCTTTCATTGTTAGTATACAGAAATGCATTTGATTTCTGAATGTTAATCTTGTATCCTGCTTCTTTGTTGAATTTGTTGATCAGATCAAGTAGTTTTTGTGTGGAGTCCTTAGCTTTTTCTGTATATGGAATTATGTCATATGCATATAGTAACAATTTTACTTCTTCCCTTCCAATTTGGATATTTCTTTCTCTTGTCTGATTTCTGTGGCTATGACTTCCAATACTGTGTTGAATAAAAGTGGTGAGAGTGGGCATCCTTGCCTTGTTCCAGATTTCAGCAGGAAAGCTTTCAGCTTTTCTCCACTGAATATTATGAAATTGTGAAGGTTCTGAGGACACTTTTGACCCTTTGAAGGGATGCTTTCCAACTCCTTTGCAAAAGTAACCTCAGTCCCCTGATACCAAGTGGGCACTTAATATTTATGGACTGAATAAGTAAATGAATCACTCCCTCCCCTCCTGTCACCTCTGCTTGTTATTATAAAGTCTCTTCTGCAGGAATGTGGATAGTTTTCACCTCCACTGATGAGGCCAGTGAGGAGTTTCTCACAGGCAAAGGGAGCCATTGGGATTCCAGGCAGAAAAGCAGCTTCAGGATTTGCCTTTTGTTTCCCTTTCACATTCCTGCTTGAGACCAAGGCCTCCACCCTCCTTGCCAGAAAAGAGGGAGGGGAATTTTTTTCTTTTTTAAGAAGAATAAAGAGATAAAGTGCCTTTGTGATAGCTCATGCTTTATCTATGGCTTCCTCTGGAAGCCACCCATCCCTTCCCTTTAGATTGTGAGAACTGGACCCTTTTTTAGTTTTTCTTATCAAGGGGGAAATAAGAAAAGAATTGCCTTTTCAAAGCCTTCAGAAATCATCAGATTGCATCTCTGGAAGGGGGAAAATGTTCCAACCTTCAGAGAGTCAGGCCCAGGGAAGGTTTCCTCCTGGTTAAGGCACACCTGCTCCCCGAGAAGGCTCTGACTCCTGTGTCTGGGGAATGGGGATGGGAGTGGGTTTACCAAGCCCAGCAATGCAGCTGTTTGCTTTAGGAAAATAGCTTACACTGTAAATACTCCGAGGTATTGTGCCTGGTGTACAAAAATTTTGGTTCCAGAGCAAATACATAAATCTTACCCTGACAGGGGGAGCTTAGCAGGGCCACATGTTCAAAAATGCTTAGTGTTTTCCTTATAAAAGTAGATTGCCTTGCCCTGTGGACTTAGAGGATCCTGTTTTCTTTTTTTATTTCAAATCCACAGGCTCTCAGAAGAATTGAAAGCAAACAGGTTACACCAGGTGCTTTGAGGACAATGAAAAACGGCTGCCAGACCTAAAAGCATTAGTCATTTGGGGAATTTTTTCCTCTTTTTCAAACAAGACCTGGTGGAATTAAATGCTCAGAGCAGTAATTACAATTTAGCTGGACCAGGTGGTTTCTTGGGCAGTGTCTATAATGGACCCAGTTCAGTGGGTGCTGTCAAAAATCTGGTTTGTTTCATGAAAAAGGAGACAGCCAAGCAGATACTAGAGTTCTCTCCCCTGCCCCTACCGCACCCCCAAAAATCAATGAGGTTTTTGAATTCTAATAAAACATCTCTTACCATCTTTTCCACACTTGTAGTCCCAGTCTTCCCCTGGAGACACAGATAAAAATGAGGCCTCTTTTAATGCGGATAAAAAGAGGCCTCATTTTTATCCAAACCAAAATTAGTGCTGAAATCAGTCAACCCTAAACCAAGGACACAACAAATTACTCCAACATTTGCTATTCTGACAGTTCTGTTCTTTATAGCCACCTCTCTTTGTTACTTTAATTTCTTCCCCCTCCAAAAAGAATGGTGAAAATTTATGGCGAGGAGAAATAACTGATTGCTGCTGGCAAGTTAACTGAAGGGGCCAATTGTTCCATACGGCAAGAATCACAAGGCTCGGGAGCCATTCACCAGGAAAGACTGATGTGCGAAAGGGCAGAGCGAGGGTCCCTCCATTGTGTGACGAGGAGTTTCATGTTTGGTTCCAAATTCCTAAAGGCAGCCTGGTGTGCAACAGGCCGAGGCATAGGGAGAGCATGAGGAAGCTGAGCACACACTTTACATGCAAGATCAGGGTCAACTTCCAGGAGACAAAGGTTTCCTGTTCCCTTTGGTCGGCATGGTCGAGACCTTTGGTGCAGTTATCAAGACAGAAGAAGCCGTTTTGCCATTTTCACATGAAATCTGTATGGCCCCTGGCCTCATTAGACTTGAGGAATGAGGTCATGGAGACCCCTGAGACACCCACACACATATACCAAAGTGTTTCTAGGGACCCCAGAGGAGGCTCACATGTGCTGAAGCCAAATTTAATGGGAAGCTGCTGCTCCAGGCAACTGCTGTGCATTGCCTCGTCTCAGCCATCTCCTACCAGACAACAGAATCTCAGCCATCACTGTCACTGTTCTAGATGCTATCATCAATGTATAAGGACTCCCACGAGGCCAGCACGGATTCACCTGAAACCAGGAGAATGTTCTGTCTCACATTTTGCCATGTGACCCCGAGCAATAGCATATCTGACCACATTCCCAGAGGTACCCTCCCACCACTTGAAGACAATTACAACTTTGCCCTGTAGCTCTTCCACAAGGCTTCGGAGGCATCCATGGGATTGGGGAAAAGACCCTGCCTTGCCTTTATTGTCCCCCTCCTGCCCCTCAGTGTCTGCTCACAAAACTCTCCTCTCACTAAATTATTTTTCTGACAGAGTCTATCAATTCATGCAAATAGTACACTAGGAAGACCTTGACCCCAAGTCAACGAAACTCAGTCAGACCCTGAACCTCAATAAAGATCAACACAGGGAGTTCCCATTGTGGTTCATCAGGTTAAGAACCCAAATAGTATCCATGAGGATTTGGGTTCCATTCCTGGCCTTGCTCAGTGGGTTAGGAGTCCGGTGTTGCTGTCAGCTGCTGTGTAGGTTGCAGACGCAGCTCGGATCTGGAATTGCCGTGGCTGTGGCATAGGCCAGTGGCTGCAGCTCTGATTCCACCCTTAGCCTGGGAATTTCCATATGCCACAGGTGTGGCCCTAAAAAAAAATAATAATAAAAGACCAACGCGTTACACACAGTATGTCCAAGTGAGACCTCCACTAAATGAGGTCCCGTTTGGGTAGGTGGCTCTTGCTCTGATATGCTCCGTCACTACTTGACCAGTCATTCCCTATGTTCACTGTATGTGTTACTAAGGCTGAGAAAGTCACAGAATGAGAAAAAGTTATAAATAGGAAGGAGTGATGAGATGGTCTAGTCCAGCCCACAGCAGGAGGGAGAAACCTCAAACCTTATGTCTTCTGCGTGGTCCTAATAAGAACAGCATCTCTAATCGCTAACAGCAGTCGATTGCTTTAGAATTTATGAAGCATTTTACATACATTATTTCATTTAAATAATAAACTGAACGCAACCCTTTGGACCCCAAGTTGTTAAATAGCAATGAAATGAAAGTTTCTAAGTAGGGAAGCTTTAAAAAAAAAAAAAGAACTTATTAAAAATAGCTCCAAAGGCAATTTCAACATCAAAGAGCTTTTTATGAAACAGCATTTTGATGAGTTAAGTGTAAATGAATCAGAAACATGTGGATTAAATTTCCTTTAAAATAAACAGGGTTTAAAAATTAAGAGGCAAAGTAGTTTGGAAAACACATCTGACTTAATCCAAAGTGTCTGACCACAGAAAGTGACTAGGGTTTTGTGAACCAGGGAGGTGAAAAATGGTTATCTCGTTACCTGGAGTTCTTGTCCTGTGGTCCAGCCAGAGAAGAACTCTACACACCTTAGTCCCTAAATGAGTGGAGACCTGTAAGTTATTCTGAAATTTCCCTTTAAGTTGTACAATTATTATATTAATACCAGATGCCGATGATCGTGAATTAAGCTATCAAATGATTGATAATACCATAGAGCTTCTGTTTTTCTAACATGATTTCAACTCTTTTGTGGGACTGCTTCTATGCTCAGTTTTCAAAGATGTTTTCCATGTTCGGGTATCTCCCCCTCTCCCCCTTCCCCTTCTCCTCCTCCTGCTCCTACTTCTTCTTCCTTCTCTCTGGCTGTCTCTCTCTTTCAAATATTTATTTGGAGACATACCATGTTATCTTTTTTCTTCCAAGATTAATAGGCCATCCACAGAGTATAAAATATTCTTTTCCAATTTATTCATCTAATTTTGCGGTTGTTGACTGAGTCAGCTATTTTAAGATATACAACTCAAAAAACTCTACGTGGTTTGGGGAGCCATGGTTGTTTTCCAGTTATATAAGAATCCTTGTTTCAAGCCCGTAACCAAGGCTGACAAAGTTTTGATTTGCGCAGGTGGTTTCCTCTCATCTTGTGAAATTTTCTGCCTTACTAACAGTCTTTTATTTGCCTTTAGTGGATAGTGCAGCCTGGCATCTTCTGCAAATGTTCCTTATCTTAAGAGATCTATTTTCCTCTGACTAGCATAAAACCTCAGGTTTCAAGGGCAAAGATTCTTTTCGCCTCCCCTCATGGTGAAATCCTCAAAGCAATTGCTGCACTTGATCTGGCCCTAGCTGCCACTAAATAAGTACTGCTTGATAGAGTCATGGTACTTAAAAGATTTCTAGGAAAAGTTTTAGGCAGTGTCTGGGTGTCTGTAGTAAAATTGGATTGAGACAGGGAGTTTCCCAGTACCAATTATCCTCTGCCCATCCATGTCAGCAGTCCTTAACTGGCTTTCAGAAACCAGAGCAGCCTGAGGCAGACTGTCAAATTGTCAAAATTTGTCCTTGGCATTCTTCCAGTTTCTCATATTACTTCCACAGTTTCTGTGCCCACACACAGACCTGGCCTGCGGTAGACTGGAAAACATTGTGCTTGAAGTCCCATGGACATGGGTTCAAAACCCACCAACGTACGGTAGATTCAGTAAAAACTGACCCTGTACAACATGGCGTTTTTAAATTTTCCAAGTCACTCCTTTCTATTTCAAGTGTCCTGGGTTTAAGACATCCTGTCAGTGATGAGCTCGGATGTTGCGTTGGGAAGATGCTATGTTCTTGTCTTAGGACCACACCTTTGTCTATACAGACAGGCTGAGCTTTTCTTGCCATGCCTACGTCGTCTCTGCCCTCATAATTCCTCTATCTGGAATTTGATCCGCATCTCTGGCCATAATTCGTGTGATCAGAAAGCCTGCCCATCCTTCAGACCCACCTTTCCTGGAGTCTCTTCCATGAAGTGCCTGCTCCGAGGTGATGCTTTCCACTGCTCAGTTTCTGTGCCCCAGCTGTGCCCCTCCCCCATGGTGTCACTAATTGTCAACATGTGGTCTACGTCCATCTCATCTCCTCTTCTAAGTCTGCTCTGTCCAGAGCCACCAGCCGTGCGCGGCATGTTAATTTAAAGTCATTAAACTTAATGCAATTTAAAATTCAGTTCCGGAGTTCCCTTCATGGCTCAGCGGTTAACGAATTCGACTAAGAACCATGAGGTTGCAGGTTCGATCCCTGGCCTTGCTCAGTGGGTTAAGGATCCGGTGTTGCCGTGAGCTGTGGTGTAGGTTGCAGACGCGGCTCGGATCCCGCGTTGCTGTGGCTGTGGCGAAGGCCGGCGGCTACAGTTCCTGTTAGACCCCTAGCCTGGGAACCTCCATATGCCGCAGGTGCGGCTCTAGATAAAAAGACAAAAAAATAAAAATAAATAAAATAAAATTCAGTTCCTCGGTGGCAGTAGCCACATCTTAAGTGCTCCATACTCCCGTGTAACTAGGGTCTGTCCCGTTTGGCAGCACAGACAGGGCACATTTTGGTCACCCCAGGAAGTTTTATTGAACCACACCGTTCTAGACTCTACAAGACAAAGGGCAGCATCTTTCTGCTTTATCTCTTCTACAAATTCTCCCCCACCCTCTCCTATACATGCCGCCGGGCCTGGCACAGGAGGTTCTGTCCTCATCTGTCAGCTCCCTGTCTTCCATGGGGCCAATTCACAGCCTTTTACAGAACAATGATAGTAAAGCCTTATCATTTGAAGTAGCTTGTATTATACTGAGCACTTTATGAGGTAGGTATAGGTAGTTTCATTTTACAAATGAAAGAATTAAGTGAAGTGACCTGTCTAGGTCACGGGGGCAGGCGATGATGAAGCCAGGATTTGAATCTGATCAATTCCCATGCTCTAGAGTGGGATTTCTCAACCTCGGCAGCACTGACAATACTGATGATCTGGGGCTGGGTAATTGTTGTGGGGCTGTCCTGTGCCTTTTAGGATGTTTAACAGCATCCCTTCCTCTTAGATGCCAGTAGTATTACCCATCCACCACCCGCCATCATTGTGACAGCCATAAATATCTCCAGACATTGCCCTGTGTCCCCTGGGGGCACTCTCCTGCAGTAAGTCCCCATGCTCTGCCATGGTCAGTTGACCTTGGTCACATGGGTAGAGGTGACACAAAGTACTGACTTCTTACTTTTAACAAGTGAGAAGCCAGTTGACATTTTTTCTATAGGGAAATCAAAAAAAAAAAAAAAGTCATTCTTCTAATCTCCTGTGTAACCCGTAAGGCCAGCTCCCCATCTGGGAAATGCTCTGAGGCTGCTTCCTTTCATGTTGGGCAGAGATAGAACCTTGGGTCACTGATGGCCCAGATGATCTGCAGGTCACCATTACTCGCCTTCACCCCCACGTGCCCTGTTCTGCAAGGCAGGCCAGCCAGCTCTTCCTTGAGACCACCTGGTTTAGGCAAATGCTCTCTGTGGGAGGAGGGCAGAGTGAGTGGGGTTGAAGAGATGAAGGAAGAAAGAAGCAAAGAGCTACTATCTGGCAGACCCCAGATGAGAGAAAGCCATTCAGAGCTTTCAGAGTTGGATCCAGGGCCTCACCAATATCTCCAAAACCAGAGGAAGCGAGAACAGGCAACTTGGGGATGATATTTCAGTCCTTATAAGGATCACAAGATGAATGAGGCAAATAAGATGATCTTTTTAAAAAGCCACAGAATCTGGAGTTCCTGTTGTGGCTCAGCAGATTCAGAACCTGTCTAATAGCCATGAGGATGTGGGTTCTATCCCTGACCTCACTCAGTGGGTTAAGGATCTGACATTGCTGTGGCTGTAGTTAGGTAGGCAGCAGCTTGCAGCTCTGATTCCATCCCTATCCCATGAACTTACATATGCCACAGGTACAGCCCTAAAAAGAAAAAAAAGAGCCACAGAATCTTCTTTCTAAGGCCACTCTGTTTCCACTGTAGATTTACCACCTAGCCCTATGACGTTGGTGAAGCCAGAGCCTCCCTGAGTCTTGCACCCTGCTCCCAAGGTGCCACATACTTGACATTCCTGGCTTCTCCTCTGTTTGGTTGTCTTCTAACTTTGGTAGCTGCAAACACCCTCTAAGAAAAGCACTTCTTGGAGTTCCCTTCATGGCTCAGTGGTTAACGGACCCTACTAGCATCCATGAGGATGTGGGTTCAATCCCTGGCGTTGCTCAGTGGGTCAGGATCTGACGTTGCCATGAGCTGTGGTGTAAGTGGCAGACGCGGCTCAGATCTGGCATTGCTGCGGCTGTGGCGTAGGCTGGCAGCTGTAGCTCCGATTCAACCTCTAGCCTGGGAACCTACATATGCCCATATGCCGTGGATTCAACCCTGAAAAGCAAAAAAAAAAAAAAAAAGCACTTCTTTTTGAGAGTGTGTATCTCTAAGGCAGCAGGTTCTAGCCCTATGAGAAATGTCACAGATAAAAAGTGGGTTCCATAAGCTGGAGAAATTCTAACTTCTGTTTTCTCTTTCTGGGAATCCCAATGTAAACAAACGTATACAGGCTCTGAGAAGGCCTGCTACAGAGAAATGCAGATTGCAAACAAAGAAACCTTCTCTAGCAAAAGGTGATCATACCTACCCTACCAGCCCTTGGGGGAGAAGCGAAATAGTAAAAATAGAAGGCATGAAAATATTTTTAAATATTGAAGGAATAAGTACAAATATCTGGTAGAACCCAATTAAGGTTGCATTTTGCCAGGAAGTAGAGGACTCTCAGTTATGAAAGCATTGGGTTCAGAACAAACTTCTTGGGCTCAAAATTAAAAAAAAAAAAAGACTTTTTTTTTTCCCACTGAGCATGTAAAGCTTTATTCTTTCAAAAATAATCTGTTTGAAGAGTTTTATTTTAGGTTCAGAATGTCAGATGCTCTCCGTGTCTCTTTCTTAGGCATCCAATGCCTGACTCTAATTAAGATGTTACACTCAGCTCTTAACCAGCAATAAAATCCAGAGAATGAGCAGTTACCGCTTTTGAACAATGATCATCATCAGAAAGGCTGAAATGGTAACTGGCAGCACCATCCTAGAGCTGTTTTCTCCTCTTCCCTCTCCTTCCTTAGCTTTCTCTCAAGATTTTTAGGAGAGGCACCTTGGGGGCAGGGCACGAGGCTCAGGAAGGCCTTACCCAGGTCCCAGGGCTGGTAGGTGGAGATGTTGCTTCTTAGATTTCACTTTGGTGCCCAGAATAGAGGGACGGTGGCTACAAGGTTGTGTTTCTCTCACAAAGAGCCAGGCCAAACTGTACAGTCACATTTCATGCCTTGGCTTGTATTCATCTACCCATATCCCATTAGGCACAGCAAGTCCTGTCGCTAAGTCCAAAGTCAAGGATCTGGTCAGCAAGTTCACTACCACCCTGAGGCCAAGGCAAAGGGATGGATATTTAACCTCCTCATAGGGGAGAGAATAACTGGGACCAGTCATTCAGTCTGTTACATATGGACAGATGGATAGGCAATCTGATCATCTGGTAGAATTACACCAAAATAGAACTATTTAATTCTATATTTTTATTTTATTTTATTTTATTTTATTTTTTGCCTTTTGTCATTTTATGGCCGCACCAGTGGCATGTGGAGGTTCCCAGGCTAGGGGTCTGATCGGAGCTGTGGCCACTGGCCTGCGCCGCAGCCACAGCAACGCGGGATCCAAGCCGCATCTGCGACCTACACCACAGCTCACGGCAACGCCGGATCCTTAACCCACTGAGCAAGGCCAGGGATCAAACCCGCAACCTCATGGTTCCTAGTCGGATTCATTAACCACTGTGCCACGACGGGAACTCCTAATTCTATTTTTAAATGAAAGCATTAAATTAAATATTACTTGAATTTAACAGAAGGAAAAGAAACTGAACTAAAGGCACTGCTTCCTGTCAAGTAAATCTTTTTCTACCATAGCAAAGTAAAAAGTATTTGGGATTTCTTTTTTAACCTCCTTCAATTTTTAATAAATACGACTATTTTTTTAACAATGCATTTTCAAAAGCAGTGATGCCATAGACCAAATGACTGTGTCCCCCTAAAATTCACATGTTGAAACCTAATCCCCAATGAAAGGGTTTTAGGAGATGAGGTCTTTGGGGGAAGATGAGGTCAGAAGGGTGGGGCCCTTACGAATGGAATTAGTGTCCTCCTAAAAGAGACTGCAGAGACATCCTTCACCCTTTCCTCCATGTGAGGACACTGGGAAGGAGGCTGGAGGACACTGGGAAGGAGGCTATCTGTGAACCAGAAAGCAATCCTCACCAAACACTGAATCCGCTGGTGCCTTGATCGTGAACTTCCTAGTCTCCAAAACCGTGAGAAATAAATCTCTGTTGTTTATAATCCACCCAGTCTATGGTGTTCTGTTATAGCAGCCTGAATGAACCTTATATATTTTGTATATTAACTTGGATGAGGAAAATATACTTTAAAAATTTTTTGCGGTAACCACTAACTGAAATTTACCATTTCCTTCTATTATAAATATAGGCAACAATACAGTAGAAGTAGCAGCACCTATAACTTTGTAACCCGTAGAAATAATTTTGTCACATTACAGTTATAGATGTCTTGAAATATTATTTTCACTTATTACAACTTCAAAATTATGAGAGCTGTTGTACCTTTAAATAGCTCTTACTGTTGATAAATGAAGCTGTGTATGTGTGTATATATATATATATATAACATATATATGTACATATACAATATTTATTATGTATATACATACATATACACATACATACATATGTAATTATTTAAGTGTAATATTTTGATAGCTGTTTTTGAATATGTTTGGTTTCCTTTGGAATCCTATGTATTTCATTTTATATGTTAAAAAATATTCTTTTCTGAGAAGAGAGCATGGGCTCTACTACCCAGGAGTTCAAGGCATGGAAAAGATTAAGAACACCTAGTGAGTTCTGTTATCACCCATTTTTACAGATTGGCAGGCTGAGGCACAGAAAGCCTATGCAGTTTACCCAAGAGCAAAGATTTTATTAGGAGCACACTTAGAATAAGAAACCAGGTAATCTGGCTCCAAAGTACACGCCTCTCACAAGGACCTGGCGGCTGCCTCTCTGAGATTTTGGGAAAGCTCTGCTATAAGACTCTAGAGTCTTCCCATGAGTAACCTCAGCATCACAGGCAACCAAGGGTGCTCAATGAAATCCCTTGTTGACATCCCCTTGTACTGTCCTGCTCGTTCTGGGCTTTGCCTCCCCTCCAAGTTCGTCTCCTCCCCTTTCTCTCTCCTCTATTTTCCGACCACACTGGTCTCCTTTGAACTTCCCTTTTCCTGTTGTTGTTGGAATGCTCGTTCTTCCCTCACATGCATCTCATTCCGTGACCTCTGCTCTCCAGTCACCACCTCTCAGAGGGCTTCTGTGATTAACTCATCAGAGTTCTCTTACTTCTTTACGTATTTTGTGTATCAGTCCTTTTCTCGGTTCTGAGTATTGCAAATATCATCTCCCAGATTTTGGCTTATCTTTTCACCTTCTTTAGAGAATCATTCATTGGTCAAAATTCTTAATTTTAATGAGTCAGACTGGCCAATCTTTTCCTTGATAGTTGGTGCTTTTTGTTTCTTGTTTAAGAAGTCATTCCTCACCTCCAAGTTTATGGAGATATACTTTTGTTCTTCCTAAATATTTTGAAGTTTCTCCTTTCACGTTAAGGCCTTGATGCATCTGAAATTGACTTTGGTAAAAGTATGAATTTCCTTTTTTTTTCCATATGGATAACTAGGTGTCTTACATCCATTATTAAATTGCCTGATTTCCCCCCACAGATTCCACATGGACCTTTTGTTTCTATGTCCTGTGGGCCAATCCCTGGGCCCATACTATACTGTCTTATTTAACATAATTTTTCCCCATTTTTCAGCCACACCCATATGGAGGTTCCTAAGCCAGAGACTGAATCCTGAGTCAGAGCTGCAACCTATGCCACAGCTGCAGCCACACTGATCCTTAACCCAATGTGCCACAGTGGGAACACCAACATGGTCTTACTATATGTTATGGCAAGTCTCATTTATTCACTTTTTTTAAGGAGTGTCTTGCTAATTGTTCCTTTTCTAGGTGAATT
The DNA here is from genome assembly GCA_004024745.2 of Catagonus wagneri. Lineage (NCBI taxonomy): Eukaryota > Metazoa > Chordata > Mammalia > Artiodactyla > Tayassuidae > Catagonus > Catagonus wagneri. The sequence continues at coordinate 49,387,365 of PVHT021183699.1, read as the reverse complement.
TCTAAATAATCTGTCAAGTTTCACCAAAAAAAACCTTAGATTTTCACTACAGTTACTTTGTATCTACATATTAATTTGGGAAGAATTGACATCTTTATACTTTTGTCTTTTTAAGCATAAAACCATAAATGAAGATTATTGTTGCATTTATTTGGGTCATTCAATTAAATTATTTTGATTTATAATTTTTGCTATCAGATTTTACACGTATTTCATGTCTTCTTCAAATAGATAATCTTGCTGTTATAACAGAATTTTATATTTTCTGTTTATTGCTAGTACAAAGAAATATCATTAATTGTATCTAGACATGGATATTCCATGAACTTGCTATCTTCTCATATCTAGTTTCTTGTGGATAATTTGATGTGTTTACTTTCTTTATAGATGTTTATATCACCCAAAGATAATGGAAGTTTGTTTTCTTCCTTTCTAATGTTTATACATTTATTTACTTTTCTTACTTTGTGGCGTCGGTGGCAGAATAAAATAACTATCATTCTTTTCTTGATTCCGATTTCAAAAGAAGTACTTTTAGCATTTCAATATTGAGTCTGCTGTTTGTTTAAAGGTTTTTTTTGTAGATACCAGATTTTTTTTTAATTAAAAGACTTTCTTTTTTAGGCTATATGATTTTTTTTATTTTTTACCTTTTTATTGTAATTGATTTACAATGTTCTGTCAATCTCTGCTGTATAGCAGTGACCCAGCTATCCATCCATATACATTCTTTTTTTCACATTATCCTCCATCGTGTTCATCACAAGTGACCAGATATAGTTGCCTGTGCTATACAGTAGGATCTCATTGCTTATCCACTCCAAATGCAAGAGTTTGCATTTACTAACCCCAAACTCCCAGTCGCTCTCCCACCCTCTCTCCCCCTCTTGGCAACCACAGGTCTGTTCTCCTTGTCCATGAGTTTGTTTCTTTTTTGTAGATAGGTTCATTTGTGCCATTTAAAAAAAAAAAAAAAGCTTTCTTTCTATTCTTAATTTATTCTCATTTTTTACCACTAGTTTTTACCATAAGTATTTTGTTAAATTTTACTTAATTTTTTCTTCATCTAATAGAGTTGATTTATTTCCTATATTTTGTTAGTGTAATGAATAGATTTTCCAAGGTTTAACCAACCTTGCTTTCTTGAAATAAGCCCTTCTTAATTATGATGTGTTCTCTTTTTTATGTAATGACAGATTTCATTTCCTTAAATTTTGCTTAGAATGTTGTTTATGATCCTCAGTGCATTTGAGCTTTTATTTTCTTCTTTCATACTGTTTTTGTTTAGTTTTATTGTCCAGGTTTTACTAGCCTCATAAAAATGAGTTATGATATAGCCTCTCTATTTCTATTTTTGAAAAGATTCTGTATGATTGAATTTGTCTGTTCTTTGAATGTTTGGTAGAATTTGCCAATAAAAGCATCTGGGCCTAGTATTTTCTTAGTGAGATTTTTTTTAACTGCTGAATCAATGTCCTTGACAATTTTAGAATATGATAGATTACCAAATAAAGGCTACAGTCCTTCATTTTTTTTTGCTATTTCCATGCCCTCTCACTAAAGAGAAGGTGTCTGTTTTCTCATCTTTTGAATCTAGGCTGGCATTGTAAATTTCTTAGCCAATAGACTACAGCTCTTCCACTCCACCAGTTTCAACCTTGACCCCTAAAGGCCCTTCTCCCCGCTACTCACTCCCTCACAACTCTGCCACTACCACATGAAGAAGCCCAGCCTAGCCTATTGGAGGATGAGATACCATGTGGAATTCAGCTTAGCTGACTCGTCTGAGGCCACACTATACTGCCCTATAGCCAACCCCCCTTGAAACATGTGTGAGGGAAAGGCAGCCTCAATCAGCCGAGACACTTACTTAACCTGCAACTGACTAGACAAAGAGTAAGCCTAGCCAAGAACTCAAGAGCTATCTAGCTGACCCATAGACTTCTGAGCAATAATAAATGTTTATTATTTTAATCCATGGAGTGGTAGGGTAGTTTGTTATTCACCAATAGATAATGAATGCATAGGATAATTCATATTTTCTGTTTCTTGAATAAGTTTGAGTAATTTATACTTTTCTAAGATTAAATTCATTTCCTTTGAATTTTAAAAATGTTTTAGCAGAAAAATTATTCATCTTGTCTCATTTTACAATTTAATTTTTAATGTATTTACCCTTTTTTCCTTTTTATTTTCAGCCACCCTTGCAGCATATGGAAGTTCCTGGGCCAGGGATCGAATCCGAGCCTGAGTTGGGACCTATGCCACAGCTGCAGCAATGGGGATCCTTAAAATACTGTGGCTGGCAGGGGATTCAACTAGCAGTTCCACAGAGACAAGCCAGGGCATTAACCCAATGCACCGGAGCAGGAATTCCCTTTTTTCTCTTTTTTTTTTTTGCCTTTTGTCATTTTTATGGCCGCGGGTTTATGGCCGCACCCGTGGCATGTGGAGGTTCTCGGGCTAGGGGTCTAATCGGAGCTGTGGCCACTGGCCTGCGCCGCAGCCACAGCAACGCAGGATCCGAGCCGCGTCTGCAAGCTACACCACAGCTCACGGCAACGCCGGACCGTTAACCCACTGAGCAAGGGCAGGGATCGAACCCGCAACCTCATGGTTCCTAGTCGGATTCGTTAACCACTGCTCCACGACGGGAACTCCCCCTTTTTTCTCTTTTAATTGGGGTTTCCTTTTGACTTGATCAATCTTGTTGAAGATTTGTCAATTATAATCACATCGG
>PVHT021183699.1:49362322-49383625 GCA_004024745.2 Catagonus wagneri | reverse complement strand
CTACACCACAGCTCACGGCAACGCCGGACCGTTAACCCACTGAGCAAGGGCAGGGATCGAACCCGCAACCTCATGGTTCCTAGTCGGATTCGTTAACCACTGCTCCACGACGGGAACTCCCCCTTTTTTCTCTTTTAATTGGGGTTTCCTTTTGACTTGATCAATCTTGTTGAAGATTTGTCAATTATAATCACATCGGAAAACCAAGAAATAGCTGTCTGTGGAGATCTGTTGTTTATTGATGTTATCTTTCATTAATGTCTGCCTTTTCATTATTAGGTCCCTCATTCTACTTTTTTTTTTCTTCTGTTCACGTTGTTCAGTTTAAAGTAAATCTAAGCTTATTTATTTTCAGCCTTTCCCATCTTTATATATAATCATCTAAAGATACAAATTTTCTTTGAAGAACACTTTAGTTGCATCCTGCAAGATTCACAATATAATGTTTTTATTATCACTCAGTCTGAGTGCCCATTATAATTTCTTCTTTGATATGTGAGCCATTACAAGGTATGTTTTTAATATTCAAATGAATGGGGTAGTTTATTAATTCATTATTAATAGCAATTTTGTTTTTTATAATCAGAGAGTGCTTCAGCCAATTCATGCTGACTCACAAGATTTAACTTTTAAAGATTCCAGGATTTGCAAATCCTTTGTTAACAAACTGATAGCTTGGAATCAACTGTCGTGGGGTATTTATATCACAGAAATCCAGAAACATTACAAATCAAGGGGTTTTTTTTCTTTTCCAACAGAGGAAGTTCAGCAGCATACCATTGTCTGTATAATACCAGTTGCTTGAAATTTGTTGATACTTGCTTTATGCCCCAGGACATGGCCAGATTTTATGTATCTTACATGTATCAAAAAAAAGGATTTAGTCGTTTTTCGGAATAGTATTCTTTAGGTTAGGTTATTCTGGCTAATTGTGTTATTTAAACCTTCTAAAATCTCATTTTTATTTCCTTTATTAGTTTTTATTTCCTTTATTAGTTTTTATTTCCTATTTACCTTTATCAGTTATTGATGAAGTTCTTACTAGCTATCGTAGGGGATTTGTTGATATTTCTTTGCGATCCTGAAATTTACTTTAGGTATTTTGAAGTTATATTATCAAAAATGTAAGTTTAGAATTGTTATCTTTCTGATGAATTGAAACTTTTAGTGACCCTCTTTGTCTCTAGAAGCATTGTTTCCATAAATGCAAGTACAGGTGTTTCCTTAGTACATACTTGTCACATATTGTCCATCCTTTTATTTTCCATCATTCTGTGTTGCTGAATTTTTTTAGTGATACCTAATGACCTTTGATTTCTTATTGAAAGGTTTAGTTTATTTTCACTTATTTGATTGTGATTACTAGTCTATTTTAATTTGTATCTATAATCTTATTTTAAGCTCTCTATTGACTGCATTCCATTTCAGACTGGACAGACTTTTTTTTGTCTTTTTAGGGCCACACTTGCGGCATATGGAGGTTCCCAGGCTAGGGGTCAGGGGTCAAATGGGAGCTGTAGCCGCTGGCCTACATCACAGTCACAGCAACACCAGATCCAAGTCCCATCTGTAACCTGTACCACAGCTCATGGTAACACCGGATCCCTAACCCAATGAGCAAGGCCAAGGATCGAACCTGCGTGCTCATGGATGCTAGTCAGATTCATTTCTGCTGAGCCATGACAGGAACTCTTCATTCCATTTTTTCCTCTTGACTAGTTGGGGAATTTTATGTATAGCCTTGTTGGTCTTTATATTCATGATGACTTTGTTTCCTAATGTTTGTATTGGTTTTGATTGTGAATATTATTTCTAGATTTTCTTTGAGACTTAGGTTTGAAATCTTTGAGACTTAGGTTGTACCTCTGCATTGAGGATTTGAGATTTTCCTTCTCCCAGCCACCTTAGAACTACCTAAAACTACATTTCTGACTTGAGGTTGTTTGTTGATAGCATGGATTCCAACCCCAAATCTGCTAATGCCCTTGCCATAGGTTTATCGTAAGGAATTCCAAAGGGATTCTATTCTTTTTTCTTCACACAAAGCCAAGATGGAGGCAAGTACCATACCCCCAGGGTCTCTCTTATGGCCAGGATCTGATTTGATTTTTCAGTTCACTCACTAAGACTTGCCCTTCTGTCTCTTGGCCTCATGTTGAGGTCCATCAGTGCAACCTCTGCTCAGTCTTATGCTCCCCTTCTCTCCCACACGCAAGTGGTTGAAACTCAGGATTTCAGCTACCAGAGATACAACCAGACCCTAAGGTAAATGCCACCTCCAGTTACCTCTCCCTTGATGATTCTTGCTTTCTAGTCACTTCTGGCCTCCACAGAATTCCCTTACTCTCCTGCACAGAAAGCTATGCATTTTTAAATACATCTTTACTATTTTATTGAGCATTAAAATTGTTGCACTTTACTGAGAGAGGTGTCTGCAAACATCTAGTCTCCCATACAGCTAGAAATAAGAAACCATCCCTCCTTTCTCTTTCTCACACCATTATTTATTTCCTTGGTAACACACAAAGTGTCATTATTTGTTGACTTGTTTATTTTCTGTCTTCCTCACTAGAGTATATCATCTGTGAAGGAAACAACCTATTCTTGTCTTTACCCTGTATCTTCAGCACTTTGTTGGCATCATTAGGCTCTCAATACATTTCTATTAAATTTATATGTGAATGAATTAATGAAAGAAAGTTAAGCAAGCTGGGAGATTAGTAAGTAGTGATAAAGAGAAGGCAGGTCTTTGGAGAATGTATTTATTCCACATCTTAAATTTAAGGGAGCTCAACTATTTTTCCTATGCAGCTGTTGGAAACTGGAAGAAACAAAGTCAAGGTAATGTGTAGAGCTGCCACATGGAAGGCACCTGTGGTCCTGCTCTCAAGGTGTCAGGCCACTTTAGGTTTCACAGTGGAGAGAGGAAAAAGAGTTTCATAGGCAAAAGTTGTCTGAAAATATATACTGCCCTTATGCAGGTTACGTAGAGTTTGAGGACCACGTTGTAAAGGTTTCCTGCTCATTTTGTCTCATAGACTTTTTCTAAAGGCTTGATGCACTGACTGAGGTTAGTGACCGGCTAGGTGCCCCAAGGAAACCGTGTGCAGTGTGAGAACAAAGTACTCGCAACACTGTTTACCTTCTGACCACCCTGTTCCCAGTTTCTGCTCCAACAGGTTTTATTTATTTTAAGATTAAAGCAAATCAGCAGTGGACATGTAGTTATTGCTTTATGGTGAAATGCAAACACGTAAGCCAGAGGCATCAGGGGATTCTGTCACCTTTGAAAAATGATTCATTTTTCTGTGGGCTTTGTTTTTCCCTCATGGGAAACCTGATAACATTTCAGAGCCGAAATCTTTCCCTAAGCTAAAATAACCTGTTGGAAGTAAGGTGAAACCAAATCTAAGGTAGAGGAGCAAAGATTTTTTTATAAGTTCCTTGAATTTGGAAACGTAGCTGGTCACACTATTGCAATTATAAACAAGAAATTGTAATTAGATTTCCCTGACATAATTTATACTGAAATTGACTAATTGTGTTACATTTCATAAATCTGAGACTTATGTCTACTCTAGACTGTGTATTGTCATTAATCAATCATAGAGCTTCTCCACTGGACCTCAGAATCCTTTTTAACACAGAGCAAGGGGAGAAGCTTAAATGCCATTTAAAGTCACCACCACCATTTGCCATTTTGCCACCCAAGCTAATGCGAAATCAACTCTTTAGTGTAGGTTCTGGATTTGTGTTGGTAACCTTCTACTTGGCAGTTCAAAGCTTCATCTCAGAAGTTTGGCAAAACTTACTTTCTATGTTTCTTTCTCACAGATAATCTATTTTTCATTCATTCTGCCTCTCTCCTACCAAAACTTGTTTAGTTCTTTCCTTATTAATGATTCAAAAACAAAAATAATATCCTTTACAAGAATAAGGAAATTCCTAACTGCAGAGAAACATGCAATCAGATAAATGAAATCCACTTATTTTCCATAAGATAAACTTAGTGGCTCTGATCCCTGTTGAACCTGCTGGAAGGCGATAAACTGTATACGGCATCAGTGAAAGTTTTGATAACAACCAGCAAGTGATTTTTTTCCACAGTAAAGAGATTTTCCATCAGATTTCACTTGACCTTGAGCACTGTGTTAGCCATGAATAATTAATGGTACTTAATACAGGAAGGTCCCGTTTAACTGACATTATCAGGGAATTAGATGCTCTAAATGAGTGAATTGGCCAGATATTGACTTACTCTCTTTATGGGCTGAAAAAAAATCTTTATTATAACCATTTCAGAGCTTATTTTTCTAAAATGTGTGGCCAATTTTGTGACTTATTGACATTCAAGAAAACAAACATTTATTTATTCAATAAATAGTCACTGAAGCCTAATAAGTGCCAGGCACTGTGCCAGCTACGGGCAATAAAATAGCAAATGGGAAAGACAGAGTGTCTGTCCTTATAAAACCTCTGTTCTGTTGGAAAGAAAAACAAAGAATCACACCAAAGTGACAGGATAAGAGAAATAAAGACTATTGTGAACGTCACTGAATTGGGTGGCAAAACAGTTAAATTCAAAGTTGGCTGAGTTCCCCGGAACTGTTTGTCTCGCCACTCAGTGCCCTCTGTTTGCTGTGTCTTGAGTTCTTGTTATTGGCCTTGATAATGTCTGTACTTCCTCCCTAAAAGTCAGCTATTTTTATTGCTGCTTGCTAAGCCTGTGGTGCCACCCTTGCTATTTTTCTGTTGCTCAATAATTTCATAAAGTGATTAAACTAAAGACGGCAAATCCACAATCTGTTATCTATTGCTGCATAACAAATCACCCCAAAGCTTACCAACTCAGAAGAGCACACATTTTTTTATTAAAATATAGTTGATTTATAATGTTCTATCTATTTCTACTATACAGCAAAGTGACCCAGTCATACACATATATGCATTCTTTTTCTCATACTATCTACCATCATATTCTATCCCAAGTGATTGGATGTAGTTACCTGAGCTGTACAGCAGGTCCTCATTGCTTTCCATTCTAAATGCAATAGGTTGTATCTACTAAACCCAAACTCCCAGTCCATCCCACTCCCTCCTCCTCCCGCTCGGCAACCACAAGAAGCGTATACATGTATTATTGTTCAGTTTCTGTGAGTCAAGAGTCAACACACTTCTCTGGATCCTCTACTTCAAGGTGTCTGACATGGCTGCATGCCATCAAGGTGTTGGCCACGGCTGGGGACTCATCTGAAGACAGGATTCCTCTCCTCAAAGACTGTTGGACTGAGACCCTCAGTTCTCTGCTGGCTGTTGGCTGGAGGCCACCCTCAGTTCCTCGTTACATGAGCTTTTCCAAGAAGGCAGCTAGCTTGCTTCATTGAAGCCAGTAAGAGAGTGTCTTCTAGCAAAGAGAACATCCCAGTCTTCTGTAACCTAATTGAAGAAGTGGCATTCCATCACTTTTGCTGTTTCCATTGGTTCTAAGCAAGTCATAAATCCCACCCACTGTCAAGGGGAAAAATATCGGGAAGAAGATGATTGGGGACCCTCACAGAGGCTGTTCACACCTGCAGACCAAGTTCACCCCCACAGACCAAGCATTTCATCACATTTCTCCCAGAAGCCATAGCAAATAATATTAATCAATCATAGCATGCTCTCCTGCTGAGCCTAGAAGTTTCAAAATCCTACCTCATAGAAGACTCTAAGAGGCCTCTTATTAATCAATTGGTGAGATAAAGCCACTTTCTTACTCATAGTTAAGTTAAACAGTGATTATTCCAAGTAGTTGCAATGGAGAAAATATTTAGATTCTAGACAGAAACAGGGGCTGTAGTTGGAAATAAAACTACAACATGTCACAACGATAGTCATCATTTGCCAAGTCAATGAGAAAGGAAACAAACCTGACAGCAGAAATCAATTGATAATGTCTTAAAGACAAATATTTCAAAATAAGGACCAAGAATCAAGAAATACGTATCTCAGGTCTTTCACCTTCTTGGTTGTCTAGACCTGAGACATCCTAGCACTGGAGCCTACAGGCTGTTGGATGGGGCCAGGTCTTGGTGCTAATGTCCCAGACAAGATGTCAGCCTTCAGATGAATACCCCAGATGTGTTCACCCCCAGCTTTTACATCCCAGGAGAGAGCCACAGCTGCCTCTTGCCTCTGCAGGAAACTCTCTAGGACCAGTAGGTTAATTCATTGCAATGTGCCAGACCCTGAGCTGGGCTCTAAGACTCCAGAGATGAAGAGGACAGAGTCCTTTCCTAATAGCCCAACTCAGAAAAAGCACATCAATGAATGAAGACAGTGCAGTGGAATAAGTCCTACTGTGTAGAGGAAGGCAGGTATACAAGTTAAGATGAATGCATACCGGATTAGGTGGGTTTCTGATCCAGTGGTGGAGCTACAAGGCAAAGGACACCAAGTATTGCCAGCAACCACCATACTTTCCTTCAGAGCCTCCAGAAGGTATCAACCATGTCAACACTTTGATTTCAGACTTCTAGCCTCCAGAGCCATAAAAAGTAATTTGCAGGAGTTTCCACTGTGGCACAATGGGTTAAGAATCTGATCTCTGTGGCTGGGGTCACTGTGGTGGCATGGGTTTGATCCCCAGCCCAGCACAATGGGTTAAAGGATGCGACGTTGCTGCACTGGTGACTTGAATTCCATACCTGGCCCAGGAACTGTCATATACCACAAGTGCAGCCATTAAAAAAAAAAAAAAAAAAAAAAAAAAAAAAAAAAAAAAAAAAAAAAGGAAAGAAAAAAAGCACCTTGCAGAGTTGATACCCCATTCCCCCAATATTCCATTGTCTCATCCCTAAAACTAAGAGCTGTGTCTTACATCGTCACAGCACAGCCATAAACAGCAATGCCTTCTAGTCCACAGACTTCTGCACTTCACCCATCGCTCCAATAACGTCCTTTATAAGTCCAGATCCAACCACAATCATGCGCTGCATTTAGCTTTCAGATCTCTTTAACTCCCTCCATTTGGGACAGTCCCTCAAGCTTCCCTCACCTTTTGTGGCTGACCACTTTTGAAGTGTATGCGCCAGTCACTTTGCAGAATCCCTCCATTTGGGTTTGTCTAAATGCTTCCTCAAGATTAGATTCAGGGTGTGCTTTTCAAGTGGAAAGATCAGAGAAAATGATGCCTTGTTTTTCTCCATGCACCCTACCCATGGGGACCCACTGTTCGTCTGCATGGGGTGCTTGCCAGTTTCTCTGACACTTTATTTTGTGTGTAGTGATCATTTCTGTTTTGCATGGAGGTGTACTTAGAGCCTGTAACTGCCCTGTTCCTCCTCAGACTTGCCCCCAGCAGCTCTAGCCTCCACTGATGAATTCCAGACTGTCAGCTCCTCTCTCGATGCTTCTTAGACTTTTCTGTCCAAGAACATACCAGTGCGTCCTGGTTCTCCTTCCATAGGTTCCAGCTACAAATTCTTGGGGACACTCACTGTGGGACATCACAGGCACAAAGCGAGGTGTGTACCTGGGCTTGTACCAGGGGCCCCAGCTGGTTCGCTCTCCCACTTCGCCTTTCACAGCCATAGAGACCTTTTTTTTTCCCTTTTACCAAAGAAAAATCTACCTCTCACCCATCTGAATCTAACTGTGGTGCATTCCCCCAGGGTAAAAAAAACCTCAGGACTCCAAACAAAGGAGTGATTCAAAATCTAGCTGTTAGGGTTGAGAAAGTGAATGATTCTAATGATTGGGTTACAAATCCTTCTCAGTTCTTTGCTTTCAACAAAATTGAAGAAGGGTCTGATGGAGTTGTCAACTGGTAGATCATTAAAAATAATTTTTGATGATAGATCATCATGTAATTTTTGGCAAATAACTTGGAAGCATTTAAAGAATTGAGTGATGATACTGTAACAAAACTCTTTCCATTCCCATCTACTTATGTGAACAAAGTTCTTCAGTCCTTACTATTATGATTTAAAGGGAAAAAACAGAATAAAATTGATGCTGAATTCCATTTCATTTGGACCATAAGAAATAGTCCGGAGTTGATAAGAGGAAAAATCTCCATCCATCTCATTTAAGATATACACTTCCATTAAATTTTACTTCTCAGAGTTCCTTGGTGGCACAGTGGGTTAAGGATCCAGTATTGTCACTGTTGTGACTTGGGTCTCTTCTGTGGCCCAGGTACGAACCCTGCCCCAGGAACTTCCATATGTCACAGGCTCAACTGAAAAAAATTTTCTTTACTTCTCATGTTTTGTAATTACTTACCAAAATTTATAATATATTTGTTGTTTTGACCAATTAAGTGCAAAAAAATTAATTGTAATGATAACACAAATGAAATTATTTAACATTTAGAGCATCAAAAGCACAAAGATATTGACAATTTTAAATTTTAACTTTGTTTAGAGTCTTGATATAGAAAAGGATGACAGAGTGAGTAATAAAAAGTGTCTTAAGAGTTAAAATGTTATAGTCTCTTCTGTGCTGGGACTGGAATGCAATCATGAAAAGGAACAATGTTTCAAACCCCTATGATATTTAGCACACCCTGCATGAATTTAAAAGAAGGAATAAGTTGTTTTCTATGTCTGTGAGTCTGTTTCTGTTTTGTGTACATTAATTTGTACAATTTTTTAGATTCTGTATATAAGTGATATAATACTTGTTTTTGTCTGACTTCACTAAGTATAACATTCTATAGGTCCATCCATGTTGCTACAAATGGCAATATTTCATTCTTTTTATGGCTGAGTAATATTCCATTGTGTGTAAAACACCTTTGCTTATAGAAAACAAGCTTATTGTTATCAAAAGTGAGAGACAGAAGGGTAGGAAGAAATTAGGAATATGGGATCAATAGATCCAAGCTACTATACATAAAATAGATAAGCAACAAGGATTTACCACATAGCAAGGGAATTATATCCAATATCTTATAATGACCTATAAGGAAAAATAATCTGAAAGAAATGTGTGTATGTGTGTATATATATATATATCTGAATCACTTTGCTGTATACCTGAAAGTAACACAATATTGTCATTCAACTATTCTTCAATTAAGAAAAAGAGTGAATAATACCATTTTTATTTTATAGCATCAACATTTAAAGTGTACCAGAAAGTATGATCATTTACCTTATGATGGTATATTTTCTCTCTCATTTTTAAAAAGGTGAGGGATAAGTAATTTTTCAGAAACATTTTAGGAACCGCACGAGCAACAGTATTTGAAGAATATTGCTCACAAGGACTCTTTCTGTGTGTGTATTACTCACTGAGTTTCTCTGGGTCTTTACCTTCTATTTCCTACGGCCAGCCTTTACTTCTCATCCAGCATTTGTCTTCACTTTACTTTCTGAGCCCTGCTCGCTCATCGGACCCCACTCCTACCCTCGGTGAGGCTTTGCCTCCAAGTTAAGACTAGGCTTGCCCATGGGCAGTAAAGGGATCCACCTCATCTTCATAGATACTCCAATTAAAGATTATCCTTTGGGGGAGTTCCCACTGTGGCACAGTGGATTAAGGCTCCGACTTATCTCTGTGGAGGTGCCGGTTCAACCCCTGACCTGGCACAGTGGGTTGAGGATTCAGTGTTGCCATAGCTGTGGCGTAGGTTGCAGCTGTGGCTCAGTTTCAGTCCATCCCTGGTCCGGGAACTTCCATATGCTGTAGGTGTGGCTTGAAAAAGAAAAAAAAATTAAACTTATCCTTTGGGTATTGTGCTTATCATGCCTATATTCTCAGGACACGTGGTCCATCTCTGAGTATAGTCAAGATCTCATGTCCCAAGAGGAAAAACGTGTCCTTGTGGCAAGTACCCCTGGTCAGGATTCTGTGTGAATGAGGGCCGTCTTACTCGGAATATGTGTACCACATCAGGCCCAGTCAGGAAGAAGTCAACAGCCATTCCTAAATTGCAGGATCCTTGTTAAAATTCTTATTAAGATTCCTGGGCTTTGACAACAAGATCACCTGTCTTGGTGAGTGTGGGGTATAGCACAGCCCCCACCGGCTAATTTGGTTGTGTTTGTCCTTGCACCAGACTTTAAGGATGGCTGCCTTAGAATATGGTCCTCGATCCTGATTTAGACTTTTCAAATCCATTCTTTTGTTTCTATCCAGGTACTCAGTATCCCAGAGACTTCAGATGGATCAGTAGATCAGCTAAAGGTAAGTGAGCTGCTTTTTGATTTTTGTTTATTTTTCATTTTTTAAAGTTTTATTGAAGTGTAGTTGATTTACATGTTAGGATAATTTTTGCTCTATGACAAAGTGACCCGGCCATACATCCATTCTCTTTCAGATTCTTTTCCCGCATAGATTATCACAGAACATTGGGTAGAGTCCTCTGTGCTATACAGCCGGTCCCGTTGGCCAGTCATTCCATGTACCTCAGTGTGCATATGCCAGCCCCAAACCCCCAGTCCTTCCCTCCCACCACCACCTTCCCCTTTGGTAACCATACGTTTTTCATAGTCCGTGAGTCTGTTTCTATTCTGCAAATAAGTTCATCTGTATCCTTTCTTTAGATTCCACGTATAAATGATATATGGTTTTAGCCCTTTGCTGTCTGACTTACTAAGTGAGCTGTTAATGTACGAAGTTTGTCGTTGGAGTTTATTCCAAAATTATTATTTACTTATTATTTGAAGTAAATAATAATAATTTACTAATTATTTACTTCAAATTTCTAACTGATTATTTACTTCAAATGACTCCGTAGGTTATACTTAATATATTACTTTTGATCAGAAATGTAATCAAGTGCATAGGTGACATGAATAACTGTTTCATTGAATTTTGGTATATTTAAGCTTCAAATGGCATATGTGGGTAGGGAGAATAAATTTATATGAAAAGAGATTTAAATGGTAAACATATTTTAATGGATTTTTTTTTCTAATGAAATATAAAACTATTATGTGTTAACAATGCGATGATATTGGTGAAAATCCATGGTGAGCATAGGGTATGATTCATATGAATGGAGTTAGGATGGCGGACCTCTGTCATTCCCTCACAACTAGTATGGCGATACCCGTACACGGTATTTTAATATTCTATGCTCTTCTAACCAATAATACCACTTTTATAAACCTGATTAAAGGAAATGTAAGGTTACCAAATTTGTTCATTGTAGAATTATATATTAGTTGTAGACTGAGAGTAACAGTAAAGAAAAACAACTGGTACAAGGGATTGGTGTAAATTTGCTAGAATAGGATACAGTTCTTCAAAATGTTGTTAAAATGCATTTAATTTGTTTTGTTTTGTTCCTTACCGAGGCACAGGTGATGTGCCAGAATACATTAATGTTAAGAGATAATGTTCAGGATAGAATGCTAAACGGATCCTGTGTGAGCACGAGCATGCGCGTGCGAGTGTAGGTATGCGAAACAGAGACAGGCAGACAGAAAGAGGAAAAGGAGAGAAAGAAGGGGGAGGAATCTAAAACAAGTATACACATTTTATTAAGAAAAAAATTAGACAACCGTGATGGTGGGTTAAGGATAATTTTTATTTTCTTGTTTACACTCTCTTTAGCTTTTAAATTCTCTAAAATGCATACCTAAGTTTTATGATCCAAAACAGCATTGTTTTAAAAAACATATTGAATGAGTATTCCAATTTCTGAACTGCTGGTTTTGAGGAAAAACAGATTTCGCAGTCCACTGGCAGCATATTTGCTGTGTCTATTCCCCTCATCCCCCAGCCTATGGACAGCAGCCTGACCGACAGACCTGCAAACTGATGTCTCTCTCCCTTTCCTTCTCTCTCTCTATTTCTCTTCCTCTCTCTCTCTCTCTCTCACACACACACACACACAGTCACAGGCTAGTCTTGCATGTCCCTGGAGAGCCTGCTTCCTTTCTTTTATCCTGAATAATTTAAATGGAGCTGAAGGAAGCTATTCTTTTCCATGCACTGATATTAAAGGGTGGAGAGAACCATGCAACGAGCTACTTTCCTTTATCAGTATTATCATGATTAAATGTCCTCTCTTGCATTATTCATTCATTCAACAAATAGAGTCACTCTGATGGAGATGAAGATGTGTTCATTTGTGCATCTCTTTAGTCTGTCAGTAAATAGTATTTCCTACAGTCCTTACCCTGTTCGTGATAGCCACTATTCTAGACACTGCAGATACCAATGGGAAGCTAGATAAGCATGGTCTCTGCCCTGAAGGTGCTCATGGTCCTATAGGAGAGAAAGAGAATTCCACAAATAAGTGAAAATAAAGTTTTCAGTATTGCCTTGTAAGAATGGTCAGTGTTGGAGTTCCCTGGTGGCTCAGTGTGTTAAGGATTGGCACTGTCACAGCTGTGGCTCTGGTTATTGCTGTGACATGGATTTGATCCCTGGCCTAGAAACTTCCTTGTGCTGCAGATGCAACAACAACAATAGCAAAGAATGCCCAGTATTGCAGCAGAGACTAGCCATGGTATTACCTAGATTAGGCAGTCCAGGAAGGCCTCTCTGAGCACAGGACTTGAGTATGACTAGGAGAACAAGAAGAAGCCAGCCAGGGGAAGGCTGAGTTCCAGATGAGGAGAGAGAGCCTATTCCAGCCTGAGACAGGAAAGGATGCAAGGGACTGTGGGGATAAGAGAGTCCCCATGGGGTGGTCCTCAGCATGCTGTGAGGAGGACGGGTTGGCCTGTTGCCAGGGTAATGAGTATGGCTGGATCCAACACAAAGTTTCTGTACAATTTTTAGTCTTAATGAGCAGAAGAGTCAATAGATACAATCATTATCTAAATCAGAGGTCAACAAGCTCTTTCTGTAAAGGGCCAGATGGGAAATACCTTTGGCTTTGCCAGCATTAGGAGATCTGTTGGGACTACTCAACTTTGCCATAGTGACGGAAAGCAGCCAGAGGCAACGCAGAGAAGAATGAGCATCTTCACTTACAGAAACAGGCATGGGCTGGGCAGTGTAGTTTGCCAACACTGAATATAAAAGAAAGGGTCTAAAAATCCCCTGTCATGCTATAGGACATCAGAGGAGAAGATGACTTCATCAGGTGAGGTTCCAGCTAGGCCTTGAAAAATAAGGAAAATTCAAAAGTGAGATAATACAGAACACTGTAAACCAGCTATAATGGAAAAAAAAATAAAAATCATTACAAAATAAAAAAAATTTTTTAAATCATGGACATGGAGAACAGACTTGTGGTTGCCAAGGAGGAGGGGGATGGAGTGGGATGGATTGGGAATTTGGGGTGAATAGATGCAAATTATTGCCTTTGGAATGGATAAGCAATGTGATCCTACTGTATAACATTGGGAACTCTATCTAGTCACTTATGATGGAGCATAATAATGTGAGAAAAAAGAATGTATACATGCATGTGTAACCGGGTCACCTTGCTGTATAGTAGAAAATTGACAGAACACTGTAAACCTACTATTATGGAAAAAATAAAAATCATTATAAAATTAAAAAAAAATTTTAAATGAAATAATGGGGAAAAGGAAAATATAGGCAGAGGCAACAGTAGGGACCACAGCCCAGAGGCAGGAACATCGGCATCCCATAGGGAGACAGTTAGTTGTTCACTCTGCTTGGAAAGTGGCCAAGAAGCAGAGCTCTTTTATTCCTCAGATATTTGGGGGCCCCACGAAGTGGCAGGCAAGGCACCAGACAATGGGGGACAGGAATGAGTAGCGAATAAGGGATGATCCCAGGACCTCAGGTACTAGAGCAGTTGACAGATACACAAACGACCCATGTTTATTATCCCACAGTGTGTGTGGGTTGGGAATCTGGGCATGCCGTAGTTGGGTGTCACTCACAAGCTGCAGTCAAAGTGTCGTGCAGGACTGCGGTTTCATCTGAAGGCTCAACCGGTGAAGAATCAACTTCCACATTCGCGTCCATGGTTGTTGGCAGGATGCAGTTCATGGAGGGTTTTTAGGCCTTTGTTATTTGACATGCAAGTCTCTCCCTATGGCAAGTTTTCTCATGAGAACAAAGAAGGCAGTAGAGAGTCTGCTGGCAGGATGGATGTTAGACACAGTTGTAACCGTATTGAGGCTGTGATATCCCGTCACCTTTGCCATTTCTGCTGGTTAGAAGTAAGTCACGAGGTCCAGGCCACACTCAGGGGCAGGGGGTTACCCGGTGGCATGAATACGAGAGGAGGGATCGTGAGGGCTCCGATTTAGAAGCCGTGCACCAGGGGAGCTTAATGAGGGTTGTTCCTAGTGTTGCAGATGAGGATAAGGTCTGGGGAAACAAAGCCGGCATTGTTCCCCACCTGTGATCTAGTCAGGAAATCATCTCGCGCTCCCCTGGCCGGCTGACTGCCACCCTCATTAGCATCACCGCCGTACCGCTGTCATGTTTGTCCACTTGTGATGACAAAGTGCTGCCCCTCTTGAAGTCAGAGCATCTGGGAATATTTATATGCAAGCTGTGTTGGGCTGACTCTCCCTGCTGGAGTCAGATTGTTGTGAAAAGTTTCCTCCCAGCGGCTGCTGCAGATAGGTATGACATCAGCTCACGAAAGGAAATATCTTTAAAAGCGAAGATAGATTCTTAACTTATCCCTTTAGTCCTGCAAACAGGGCAGACTGGTTGGCTTGGTAAAGGCCTTACCTCCGCTCCTAGTAGGACTTTAGAAACAGATACTAGCGGAGGGCCTTAGAGCAAACATCTCAGAGCATGTCTGAAGGAGCTTAGAGCTCAGAACCCAGACTGCATGAACTGCCATTCCAAACCAAAGAGAAAGTAGTCACATAGAAATCACAACAGCTACCCTTTTGTGTGTATACTATGTGCCAGTGGTGGGGTAAGAAGCTGATCTCCATTATCTTGTTTCAGGTTAATGCCATTACCCCCGTCTGACAGAGGAGGAAGCCGAGACCCAGAGGTTTAAAAGCTTGTTCATACTCATAGCTAGGAAGTGTAGTACTGCAGTTCAAACACTACCAGTCCCAGGAGTTCCCACTGTGGCTTACTGGTAACAAACCCTACTAGGATCCACGAGGATGTGGGTTCGATCCCTGGCCTCGCTTAGTGGGTTAGGGATCTGGTGTTGCCGTGAGCTGTGGTGTAGGTTGCAGATGCAGCTCGGATCCCACATTGCTGTGGCTGTGGCGTAGGCCGGCAGGTGCACCTCTGATTCGATCCCTAGCCTGGGAACTTCCATATGCTGTGGATGCAACACTAAATAGACAAAAACAAACAAACAAACAAACAAACAAACAAAAACACTACCAGTCCAGTTCCCTGCACTGTTAAATCAAGAACCGGCAAAAACTTATCTTTATGAACTGTCATGTTTGGTCCTAAATTACAGGCATGCCTCATCAGTGAAGGATAATTTGTGGAGAAGAGGGTGGGGAGCAGGCATCACCTAGAATAAATCAACTTAAAACAGAAATCAAAATGCCAGTGTAAAGAAAGAAGGAGGAGAAATGTATTGGAAAAACGACTTTTAAAAATAAAATTAAAAACTAAAGAGGAAAAGGTTATTTTAAAAAAATTTGGATCAAGAATCAGCACATTTTTTCTGCCAGATAAAAATTTATTTTGACTTTGTGGGCAATGAGATCACTTCTGTAGCTACTCAAGGCTTCAACTGTAGTGTGTAAATAGCCGTAGACGATAAGTTAACAAATGGGCATCACTGAGCTCCAGTATTTATTTACAAAATCAGGTCGTGGGCCAGATTTGGCTCTTGAGGTATAGTTTGCGGACCCTTGATTTGTGTCTTGATTGTAATGTGTACTGATTCTTTAAAAAATCAAGAATCCTATGGGGATTTTTTTGCATAGTATTTCTGACAAATTAAATTCTAACAGGAGCTCCTTGGGGGCCTAGCAGTTAAGGACTTGGCGTTGTCACTGATGTGGCTCTGGATACTTTTGTTGCTCAGGTTCAATCCCTGGCCCAGGAACTTCTGTATGCCATGGGTGTGGCTCTGTATGATGCAGCTACCCTTCTTATACATACATGATTCTCTTGCATTCACTTCTCTGTTACAGGCATATGTCGTTTTCTTGCTCTTTGCTTTACTGTACTTTGTAATAATTGCAGGGGTTTTTTGCAAATTGAAGGTCTATGGCAACCCTGCATTGAACAAGTCAATTGGCACCATTTTTCTAACAGCATTTGCTCATTGAGGGGCACAGTTGCACATTTTGGTGATGCTTACATAGGTCAACTTTATTATTACTTGATGTGTTATGGTTGTCTATGATCAGTGATAGTTGATGTTATTACTACAACTCATTGAAGGCTCAGAGGATGATTAGCATTTTTTAGCAATTAAGTATTTTTAAAGTATCTATTTCATCTTTTTTTAGACATACTGCTTTGCACACTTAGTAGATGGCAGTATAGTGTAAATATAACTTTCATATGCGCTGGGAGACCAAAAAGATCTGTGGCCTTTCTTTATTGTGATACTCACTTTAATGAGGTAGTCTGGAATCAAATCCACAATCTCTCATTTCTCTGAGGTATACCTATGTATCTATTATTTTTTGAACATGTAGTCTGTAAAAATTCTCTTGTGCGAATATCTTCCTCCATCTGAACTCTTACTAAGCTCAATAACCAAACAAATTGAGATAAATTTTCCAATAAAATCCTCACCACCTAAAATTCAGGAGCCCAATAGCTTCAAAAAGCACTAATATCCCTTGTTATACAGATTGACTATTTTTAGTCTCGTAATCCGATTAATCTTTGACTAAGAAAAAGTATTTTCTGATTTTATGGCTCTTTTCTTCATATACCTTTTAAGTATGGAATTTGTGCTGGTAAGAAGCACATCTGTCTGTCTACCACCTGGTCATAGATACAGATTCCTGTTTTTTAAATCACACTTTAATTAATGATACTCATTTTACATCATAAATAGCAATGCTACCATTTAAAAAAAAAAAAAAACCTGCAATGCAAATCTCATCGTTAAAAGAAATGCAGTTACAGCACAATTCCTCTGTTACGGAAGTGGTTCTCAACCTGCGGTCACAGAGCAGCAACATCAGCGTCACCTGGAAACATGTTAGAAATGCACCTCTCAAGGCCCCACTGCATCAGAAACAAACCGCATCAGAGACTCTGGGACGAGGACCCATCAGTCTGGACTTGAACAAATCCCCTAGGTGGTTCTGATGCCCAGCAAAGTTGAGAACCACTGTCGTGACAATGGCCTGTGCCGATTCTTGCAATGGGAACCGGATCCTATGACTGCCAACGGTCCAGGTGACTTTTTGACTGTCATAGAGCTCTGATGAATGCTTTCATTTCCCTTCCCATCATCCCTTCATTCATCTAACAAATAAATCCTGAACCCCTCTCCTGGGTCAGATAATAAGCCAGATGCTGGGAACAAGGTGGAGAAGGAGAGAAATATGGCCCTAGTCTCCCTTGGGTTTACAATCCGATGTGAGTGACGGACCAGAAAACAGTGAATTCCAGGACAGCCAGCGCCATGAGAGGTCCCCGCAGCGTTCTGGGGACAAGGGTTCACGCTCCAACCCTGCAAGTCAGGGAAAATTTCCAGAGCAAATGACTCAAGAGGATAGGAGTCCAGAATTTTCTGAGGCCAAGTGCCGGGGGGCATTGTTCTGTCTCTCCCTCAAGTCCGTAGCCTGCTCCCTGAAGCAGCTTCAGTTGGAGTAAGGGGGGCGGGGGGAGCCCTCAACCTGTTGCTTCCAACTTGTTGGAACGTTTATCTCCGACACGCATTAAAACCATATGGAAGGTCAAAGCTCCATGTGTTCGCTTGGTAGGGGAGCAGAAAATTGGAAAAGCAAATATGCATACCTCCCCGATCCCAACTGTTGGACGCTTATTGCCAATTTACGTAATTTCCTGTGCTTATTTCAAAACAGTCAGGAGGGCAGGAGGCATCGTGAACACCACAGCTAGACTCTTTAGGCTAGCAGCTGTTGGCACATCCCCGTCTTTCTTGACCTAAAAAAAAATTTTTTTAAAAATGACAGTGGAATTTGAGGGGAAAGCATCTTTTGGTAAAGGAATGAGTAGTCTCTTAAGAGAAATCAGTTTGGATTCAAATCAGTTAGTCACGAAACACCTTCCCACTTATTCATTCAGCAGAAATGCTTTGTGTACCTACTGTGTGCTGCCATGGAGCCAGGTGCCTCCTATGACAAGTCCAAGGAGGCACCTGACTTCGAGGTGATGAGAGAACAGACGTGGATAGAACCTTGAAAAGGTGATATTTAATAAGACTCTGCCAGTACAAATGAAGATTGTTAAAATGTTGAAATATCTCTGCACTAATTGGTGAAGATGCTTTATCCTGTAATCCAGAGGTGTCCAGGGCCTGAACAGGGCATGGAGTGGTTTTGCGGTGCCCACCTGCGGCTCCAGGATGACCTGCATTTCTGGGGATGGGGAGCAGATAATGGCCTTTGGAGGTGCCACTGTTGTCAGCATCTGAAGCAGGGGTTCTGTCCACATGGGAAGCTCTGTCGTTCACATACGCACTCTACCTGAATGTGTAAGTGGAATCCCTCACTGAAACAAAGTATACCAGGTACCTCACCCCTATCAACTTACTGGGGAAGTTGGCAGAAAACATCAACACAGATTCCGATGTCAAGTCATATCCCAGACAGGACACACATTTAGCGTATGGCAGACACATCAAAGAAAACCCCATACCAGCTCTTTTTAAAATTCAGGTGTGTGATTTTCTTTTCTTTCTCTCTCTCTTTTTTTTTTTTTTTTTTTTTTTTTGAACCCAAGTAGTATCCTGGAGGGCGTGGGTTCAATTCCTGGCCTCGCTTGGTGGGTTGAGGATCTGGCAATGCCGTGAACTGCGGTGTAGTTTGCAGATGAGGCTTGGATCTGGCATTGCTGCAGTTGTGGTGTAGGCTGATCTCTGTGGCTCTGATTTGACCTGGGAACTTCCGTATGCTGTGGGTACGGCCCTAAAAAGACAAAAAATAAAATAAAATAGATTTCCTACAGTTTGATGCCATCGATGTTACATTCTTGAAATGACAAAATTACAGACATGGAAAACGAACTCATGCTTTCGAGAACTGGGGACAGGATTGGGGGTGGTGAGGAAATAGATCGAGTCTTTCTATGAAAGGAGAGAACAAGAGATCTTTGTGGCGATGGAACAGTCCTGTGTCTTCATGGTGGTGCTAGTTACTCAAATCTACACCCTGTGATATAATTGCATAAAGCTACAACTCATACACACACTCCACATATAAATGTAAAGTGCGTATAAGACTAGTGTAATCTGGGAGTTCCCGTTGTGGCACAGTGGTTAACAAATCCTGCTAGGAACCATGAGGTTGCGGGTTTGATCCCTGGCCTTGCTCAGTGGGGTAAGGATCCGGTGTTGCCATGAGCTGTGGTGTAGGTCGCAGACGTGGCTCAGATCTGGCGTTGCTGTGGCTGTGGTGAAGGCCGACGACTACAGCTCTGATTAGACCCCTAGCCTGGGAACCTCCATATGCCGCGGGTGTGACCCTAAAAGGCAAAAAAAAAAAAAAAAAAAAAAGACTAGTGTAATCTGAATGAGACCTGTGGGTTGTGCCAGTACCAGTGTGCCAGATTTGATCTTGTACTCAAGTTTTGTAAAATGTCACCACAAGAGGAAACTCTGTGAAGGGGACATAGGGCCTCTCTGTATTATTTTTGCTGCATTCTGTGAATATGTAATTATTGCAAAATAATTTTTAGGAGTTCCTGCTGTGGCGCAGTGGGTTAAGGATCCACTGTTGCCGCAGCTGTGGCTCAGATTTGATCCCTGGGTAACTTCCATTTGCCACGGGCATGGCTGTAAAAGAAGAAATAATAATAATTTTTAAAAAGTATCTTGGAAATTATTGGAACACTTCTACTGCAACATATCACTAGGTAAGCAGATTTGCTCAATGCAGAGTTGAATTTCTGTAGAGAAATAAAGGGTGCTCTGGACTGAATTGCATATCCCTCAAAATTCACATATAGAAGCACTCGGTATTTGGAGATGTGGCCTTTGGGAGGAAATTAGGTTTGAATGAGATATGAGGGTGGAACCCCATGAGGAGATTAGTGCCCTTGTACGAAGAGACCAGAGCGCTCACTCTTGCTTTCTCCACCATGTGAGGACACAGCAAGAAGGCAGCTGTCCACAAGCCACCGAGAGTGCTCTTAATAGAACCCAACCATGCTGGCACCCTGATCTTGGATGTCCAGTGTCCAGAATTGTGAGGAAAGTAATTTCTCTTGCTTAGCTACCCAGTGTGCTATTTTGTTACAGCATTCCTAGCTGACTAAGACAGAGGGAGATTATTATTCATTCCTGCATCCATTTTTCATTGATCCATTGCCCTGGGGTGATGACATATTTTGGCTCTCACCTCTGGTCACAAGGGGGTCTGGTATGGCCGTGGTAGCCGTGGAGAGCTTCCTGGGGCTGTTCATCTGAGGGCAAGATGAACAGCCACGAGCCAGGCGAGATGGATAAGGAAGAGTGTGCCAGGCAGGCTAGATCAAGGCCCTGAAGTGAGACAAGGTACATGGAATAAAAGGAGTCCAGCCTGGATGGAGAAGAGAACAGAGGGTCGAAGGAGATGAGAAGAGGTCAGGAGGCAGGCAGGAGCCAGATGGCCCAGGGCCTTTGGGGTTGTGACACCAGGTCCTGGTTTGCTTGGGACAGTCTCTGGGTATACGCATTGCAGCGGCATAATTTCCACTGCATTCACTTTCCCTTTGAGAAATGCCCTCCTTTGGAGGATAACTCACTCCCCCCTGCATCTGAGCCAGAGTGAGGATCCCACCAAATCCTGAGGATGGTGGGCCATCCTTTGCAGGATTTTTAGCCAGAGTGTTGGTGTTTCTCCCTCCCTCTCTCTCTCTTTTTTTCTCTTTTGGCCATCCTGTGGGATATGGAGTTCCCAGGTCAGGGATCAGCTCCAAGCTGCAGTTGTGACCTATGCTGCAGCTGTGGCAACAACGAATCCCTAAACCCACTGTCCTGGGCCAGGGATCAAACCTGCATCCTGGTGCTGCAGAGATGCTGCTGATCCCATTGCACCACAGCAGGAACTCATTTTTATTTTAACAAGACCTTGCTAGCTTTAGGGATTAGAGCTATTGCTGAAAGAAAAATAAGCTGACCTGAAGTATTGCTTATTCTTCACAAAGGGAAAGGGGAAAAACAGGAGTGGGGAGAAGACTGCCAGAGCCTTCAAAACCTGACAGTATCTTTTTGCTAAACTTCAAGCCCCTCACCTTAAGGTTGCAGTGAGGATGGCTGTTTTGTTTACCCCCCCCCATTTCCCCAACCCTCCCAACCCCCAACCCCCA
>PVHT021183699.1:49299124-49361322 GCA_004024745.2 Catagonus wagneri | reverse complement strand
AACCCCCCCCCCCACCTCTTATACCCACGCCTAGATAAAAAGCCACCTAACAAAGTTCAACTGGGAGAAAAGCGGGCAGGCAGCAAACAGGGTTTGCCCTGTGGGACCAGGTCCTTTATCACCTTGGATGCTTTGCTCATCTGATCTGGAACTAAGGAGCCAGCAGTGGTCCGTGTGGATGTTCGTACTGCAGAGTCAGAACAGCTCTGTCCACCCCTGCGCCTGGATTTCCCTTGCAAGAGTCAGAACTCAGCCTTTAGGATAGATGTACCAGTGCTTGAAATTATCATTTTGAGCAGAGATGTCCTGCAGGGTTAAAAAAAAAAAATCAGACTTTCTCCCAATTTCTCCTGTGCTTTCTAACACTTAGGAAAGGGCCCATCAGCTGTCTCAAAGGATGCTTTGCTTCCTTTTGTTTCAGAACTTTCTAAAGATCAATTAAATTCCTCCAAGAGATTCTTCTTTCCCTCCTTTATCCTCATACCTCCATCCCCCCCTCAATTATCTTTTTTTTACTTGCCAAGCACAAGAGGAGTTTATCTAGCGGTGATTTTTTAACTTCCCTCCAAATTGCTCTAAGCATAGTCATAAACCCTCTTCTTAAGAATTTTTTATAGTACAGTATTGCCTGTTACACCAAGCCCTATTAAAAAAGGAAACATTACTTATTTTCCATCTTTAATTCAACTTTAAAATTAAATCCTTTTCCCCCGCTAAGTGTGAAACCAACCTGGTCCCTGTCCCTTTAAGGCAGATCAGTCACCCCAAATGTGGATGAGAGTTTGTATTGGCACCATCTTGAAAAGAACTCTTTTCTGACCTTGCCGAGGGAAAAGAAAGCTTTCTGGCTATTTGCTAGAGGAGGCCGTTTTGATGTAAAGTGACATTTCTCAGATGCCCATCTTGGGAAGACTCTGCATGAAACCCCAAATTTTTGGCAGCTGAAAGCCTGGCCTCCTCTGCCAGCCCTGGGCAGAGATAAAAAAAAAAAAAAATGTGGATGAGCAGCAGGCAGATGGGATTTCAACAAGAAGCCTTTTCTCCCCAGCCCAGGGGATGAGCTGGGGAAGGGGGTCAGGAAGGGGGAGGGGGAGAGCAGCTGAGAGCGAATCAACAAAAAAAGACACTTTCCGGCTTTTCACTGAAAGGGCCGTTTCCCCTGTTTTCCAGCCCATTTTGAGCACCATTCATTGAGAGGTGCCTTTCTTCTCAAGTCTTTGTATCCTGGGATGCTGAGCACATTCCCGTGTCCTTTTCCCAAAGAGGATTCTCCCACACTCCCGCCCAGCCGCCCCTGCCCGCCGTTCCCAGCTTGCTGGGTTCTGCTTTCTGCTCGAAAACTGTTTTGTGTTGTTTCTTCTGCTCGTGTTCCTAAGGCCGGGAATTTAAGAGTTGGAAAAGATCCTCTCAGTTTTTGTACGGCAGAAACTATCACAATCTGGTAAATAAACCATCCGTCAATAAAACTTAAAAAAATATTGCTAGTTAAAAAAAAAATCATCTCAGAAAATAGGGACAAATCAAGGGCTTCTTTTCTAGCTTCTTTTGTTTGCTCTTTGGGGAAACTTCCAGAGTAAGGGCGAGATAGGGAAAACTTGCCTTCATTCATTCTCGATTTATTTTCTCTTCTTATATGTTTCCACGTCTGAGAATTAGACTTACCTTTTTTCTCTGTGATAACAAACATCAAAAGGAAAGCCATCAAACATTTTCCTTTGCTATTAGGTTTTTAGCATCTCTGATACATGAGATGTGGATGTATTTAAAGGTGGACTTGACAGGCAAATCCAGGGTGAGTAATGACAACAGAAACTCCCTACACGGAACTGCCCAAAGCCAAGTCCCAGCCCTACTGCCATCCAGCTGTGTGACTTTGGGCTAGTTACTTAACCTCTCTGTTTTCTCCACTGGTAAAATTGAGACAATATTCGCACGCATTTCTTAGGACTGTTTTGTGATTAAAGGGGGTATTGCCGATTAGATGCTCAAGAAATAGTAACTTTTATGTTTATTATATAACTATACCTTGACCATTATTAATATATCTGTGTATATTAACGTATTTCCTTCTGGGCAGATTGCGTGTTCTTCATTTTTCTAATAATTTTTCTAATAAATAGAAAGCCTGGTATCCTGATATCCAAGGCCAGTTTACATCTTCATTTTAGTGTCTGCCCCCACCTGAGGCCCTTTAGCAGGAAGAGACACCAGACAGCAAGCCTCATGGAATAGAATTCCAAGGCAATGGGTTTTGGGAATTGGTCGCTTAGATAAATATCAGTCTGAATTATTTTTATTTTTTCTTTCAAAGAAACTTCCAGAGTAAAATTGGCTAGATGGAAAATCCCAAAGCCCCTGTACATACGTCAGTCTTTGCCCCAAAGATTAGCTGTGGGACATGGGGTCGGGGGCACAGAATCCCACCAGAGCCCTTTCCCCTTCTTGCAAGATCCCAAAGTCATTCAAGGTCAGGTGGGCCCCCATGAAGCTTATGATCCTCCACACCCCACTCCGAACACTCCTCCGGGGGGAGAATGGTTTTCCCAAATCCCTGGCCATGGGTTTTCCAATGTCCCAATTTTATGCTTGTTGTTATGACTTATAAAAGCGCACTGGGTTTGTTTTGAAGACAAGGGAAAAAATAACATTACGCTATTTTAAACGCCTGCAAATATTTCAAATATGACCCAAGGCAGTAAAAATGCCCTATTTCCCAAACCACAAACCCCACTCCTTGTTAAAATCCAATTGCCATCTGAGTGTGGGATGAAGCGTCAGGATGCCAAGCCCTAGGCGTCACACATGTTGTCTTTCTTTGAGTGAAATGCTGTGAAATACTGTTGTCTCCACCACTTTCATTTCTGCCTCTCACAGTCGAAGCTCCTAAAACTGCTGGAAATCCATATTCCAGAGGAACAGCCTCTAGAGCCCACTGCAGTCTGACTTGAAGGAGCAGAGCTGGGTGGAGAATGAAGAGACAGAGGAAATCATTTCTGAGAGCTCTCTTTTTGAGATGTTAGAGATGGCACAGCACAGGTTTGCATACATGTGGCTCTCGGGGTTTTCTGGCTGTTTCCCTCTGGTGCTCGGAGCATGAGGACAGTTTCTGGTTCATTTTAGGGTGTGTCGTGCCAAGCTCAGGGTCCGACACTGAACGCCTAGCAGACCTCAGTTGAATGAATGATCTATTTAAAGAAAGAGGCCTAAAAGGGAAACAAAATTGGCATAACTCACCTTATTTTTACTCGATGTAAGTGGGTGGACTGTTTTATGTTAACCGTATAGTTTAAAATTTAAACACAATATTTGTGCCTACATAAATAGATGGAAAAGGTAAAATGTCATAACATTGGGTGTTTGTTATTAAAGTTGGAGCTCGCCTTTGGATTATGACAACTTGATTTAAAACAAGGAATGGACTGTTCCTTACTCCACTTACTCTAAATTTCAGCGTTTGCAATGTCAAGTCTCCCTTTGGGATCTAAACAGATGGTGACAAAGACTAGGTGCCTTGTGGAGAAACTGCATCTGAGCATTGATGTTTCTGGGTGATTGAAGGGCGGGCAGAGAAAAGCTCACGCCAGACCTGGGATAGAGCAACTCTGATGGCAAACCCATCTAACCTGGAGTGTCCCAGAGAAAAACCAGCTACTTCTCTCCAAGTTCTCGCAGTGCAAGACTTGAACATGACGAGGCAGTTTTAGGGAACAGAGAGGTTACGTTTTTCCCCTTGACTTTTTTTTTTTGGTCTTTTTGCCATTTTTTATCTAGAGCCGCACCCGCGGCATATGGAGGTTCCCAGGCTAGGGGTCTAACAGGAGCTGTAGCCGCCGGCCTTCGCCACAGCCACAGCAACGCGGGATCTGAGCCGCATCTGCGACCTACACCACAGCTGACGGCAACGCCAGATCCTTAACCCACTGAGCGAGGCCAGGGATCGAACCCGCAACCTCATTCCTAGTCGGATTCGTTAACCACTGAGCCACGAAGGGAACTCCTTGACTTTTTTTTTTTAATAGCCACACCCACAGCACATGGAAGTTCCCAGGCCAGGGAGTGAATCCGAGCCGCAGCTGCAACCTGCACTGCAACTGCAGCAACACCTGATCCTTCAACTCTGGTGCCGGGCCTGGGATTGAACCCATGCCTTCACAGTGACCCAACCTGCTGCAGTCAGATTCTTAACCCACTGCATCACATTGGGAACTCCACCTTGACTTTTTTTTTTTTAATTGAGGTATAATTGACGCACAACATCATATCAGTGTCTGGTGTCCAACATAATGATTCAGTATTTGTAGGTACTGTGAAATGATCACCAGTTAGCCTAATTAACACCCATTACCATAGATAGCTACAGAATTGGTTTTTCCTGTTGATGAGGACTTTTAAGATATACTCTCTTAGCAGCTTACAAACATACAAGACAGTATTGTTAACGACAGTCACCACGTGGTACCTCACATCCGTGACCTGTTTACTTTCTTACTGGAAGTTTGTACCTTTTGACACCCTTGACATTTTTTTTGTTTTGTTTTGTTTTTGTCTTTTTGTCTTTTCAGGGCCGCACCCGCGGCATACGGAGATTCCCAGGCTAGGGGTCTAACAGGAGCTGTAGCCGCCGGCCTTCGCCACAGGCACAGCAACGCGGGATCCGAGCCGTGTCTGCGACCTACACCACAGCTCACGGCAACACCGGATCCTTAACCCACTGAGTGAGGCCAGGGATCGAACCTGCAACCTCGTGGTTCCTAGTCTAATTCATTAACCACTGAGCCATGACGGGAACTCCACCCCTTGACTTTGTAATTAAACATTCAAGGATAGATACGTGCAGGAGTTGTATGACCTTTATCTCAATATAAGAGGATCACTTTTTCTCTGAGCCTCATCACCCCACTGACACACACACATGGCCTCTCTAGTGTCAGCCTCTGTGATTATCATAGGACAGTCAAGTTGGGGGTGACACAGTTGTCCTCCACTCTGGGGGCCTGCAGTTCTAAGAAAGCCCCCACTGTGTTTGTGGAGCCCCACATGCTACGTTGTCATTGGCCTCTGGTTCCCAAACTGCCTTTGTGCTCACTGCCTGTCAAGCGACATGGCTGAGGTGTGCAGCTCCTTGACACTGAGAAAGCTCTGGGGAGCAAAAGCAAAGAACCAAACAACCCAAAAGTTCAAAGGCAAACAGACCTGCAGAAGAGTCAGACCAAGTTCAGATCCCAGCCCACCGTGCGCTGCCTGTGTGGATCTAGGCAAGTCCCTTGCTCTTGGGAGCCTCCCTCTATTGCCTCATAAGTAAAAAATAGAAATAACAAGAGGACCTTCCCCACGGAGTTGTTCTGAAGCCTGGATGAGATCATCACATAAGGCCCTCGGCAAACTTCAAGGCAAACGGGAAGTGCTCACTGAAGGTTTATAACAAGTCCATCAATGAGACGTATTCAGCTGAAATCCAGGGTCTACCCCAGCACTGCAGCAGTGGAATTTTCTGCACGAGAAGCATTGCAAAGGGAGGCACCCAGCCTGTTCCCCTCCAGAAGGAGGGCTGGTAATATTCTGTCAACAATCAAACCCCAAGAAAAAGCATCCAGTGCAGCCTGCCTGGGCTTCCTCTCCTGGCTCAGCTGGTTCCCAATTAACACCTTACTAGCTGTACACCTGGGATGTGACTTTCTTTTTCCACCAGCCAGCCTTTAACCCTGTCCTGGTCGGCTCCCCTCCTGTGGGCGGGGCTGAGTCGGAGTTTTCCCATTGGAGGGGTCAAACTAGGCCAAGCACCAGATTCAAGAACTTTTAGAATCCTTAGTCTAGAGTCTTCCACATTTCCTTTGCCTGGGAAGTTTTTGCAACCTGCGAGAGGCTGCAGACTCCTTCTCAGAATAAGGCTTTGAAATGCATAAAACAAAATACATGGGATCATAAAAGAAAAAATTAGATTGAGACATAGTGTTTACATTTAAAAGTTGCAATAGAATAGTATTTGAGCTTTTTTAGTGATGCACTGAATAACATGATCTGACATCCAGTCTGATATCCATCATAATTCTGAAGATGTGATGGGGGAAAATTCTATTTCAACAGCCCCGCCACAACTGTAATGTGATCTGAAAAGACCTGTCATTTCTGTCGGTGACAGAGTGCCAGGAACCACCATGTGGGTGTGGTTTGTGGCTCAAGTTGTAACCGGAGGAAATGTTCAATTTCAAGCAGAGGTAGTAGGAAATTAACACATTTTTCCCATCCTGGTTCATCCAGGTTGAGAACCCCTGACTGAGAGCCTTCCAAAACTCTCTTTCAAGCCCTGGAACCAGAGCTGACATGCCCACCAGGTACACAGCAGACACAATGCCTAAGGCTCAGGATGTTTTTAAAGGTTCATAAAAAGGTTTTCATTTTTCATTTCTTTTCAAATTAGTAGTAAAAGAAAATAACGAGAATGGATATCTGATCATGAATCCAGCCAGGATTAGCTTTATACAAATGCAGTCTTAAGGATAATTTTTAATTTTTTTTCCTACACCTGCAGCATATGGGAGTTCCGGGGCCAGGGATCGAGTTCCAGCCACAGCTGCAACCTACACTGCAGCTGCAGCAGTGCTGGATCCTTAACCCGTGGTGCCACAGTGGGAACTCCCCATATATTTTTTCAGAGAAGGCGGGTCCCGTGGGAGCATAGGCAGCCCTTCCTGGAACTGGCGGTTTTTCTTCCTCTGGGAAACCCTGTCTTTGAACCTCTGAGTGTAAAGCAAGCAATGCCAGGGAGATAAGTCATTTCATTGATCTGGCAATCCCCTCATGCCCCTGAAACTCACCTGCTGGGGAGCTGTTTTATCCCTGCAGGAACTGTGTGGGTCAAAGTCTCCAGAAAGGCTCATCAAATTATCCTGATTTGCCTCATGCTTACCCAGTTAGCACTGATAGTCCTGGATCCCAGGAATCCCCATAGTCCTGCACAAACTAGGATAGTTTTATCCTTTCCAAGGTCAGCAGTCCCGGAAACCTCTGTGACATAAATGGGATTACCTGCCGTGGGTTCCCCTTCAGTCCCCATTTCAGCGAAAGGAAAATGCAAACCCCCCCAAAGTGATTAGCAGCACTGAACTTTCCCCGCTGTCGTACTCACACACCAGGTGACCCCTCTCTCCATCCCCAAAGAATATGAGTGCTTTCATACAAAAAAAATTTAAACATTAAAATTAAAAAGCCCACAAACCCAGTAATAAGATAAGGCCTGCTGGTGTAATTTTCCTTAACTGAATGCCAGGCATATACTGGTATATTGTGTTTTCATATGATACAGCATGATGTCAGGACAGAAAAAGGAAAAAAAAATCTCCTCCTCCATCCCCAGCCTCAACCTCAGGGCTTTGCAAAGGTAGCCACCATTCTACAAGAGCCTGCAAAAGCAATGAGACTTGGAGAGATTTTGACAGCACAGGTCAGCATTATACCTGCAGCTGCCACTCACCTTTCCGATAATGTTAAAAAAAAAAAAAGTAGCCAACATGAACACTTTCTTATGTTCTGTTCCCAAAAGAGATTCTGAGTCAGTCTCACATGAAGTTTGCCGCCTAATTCCCAAGTCTTTATTTCTGACCTCTTAATAGCCCAGCACCACCATGCCCTGGTTGGTTGACAGTGGGTAAATTCTTGGTACTTTAATTTCTGCATCTATAAAACAGGGATAATAATTAAGCTTCCCTGGAGAGATGGTCCATGTGAAATGCTTGGAAAAGTATGGAATGCTCCCTAAATGTTGTTCACGATTGCAGGAGTAATACTGATATAATCTCTGTCCTGTTTGCTCTTATGTGTCTCTCTGTCGTCCTCTCCCCTTACATCGGGTAGCTTGTGCACCGAGAAAGTGAAATGGTCCAAAAAGGACAGTGTATTAGCCTGGATGGCAGGTGGATGGGAGGGAGTGAGGAGTCATAAGGACTTATACGTCATCCTTCTCCATTGAGAGCAGTGCACCCACTACCTCTTCGGGTGTCCTTGGAGAGACTGAGTATCGAGAGGCGTGTTATTTCTCCTAGACCTGTGCTGCCCGATGTGGTAGGCACTGGCCACATGTGGCTATTTAAATTTTAATGGAATTTAAGTTTCATTTCCTCAGTCACATCAGCCACAATCCAAGTGCTCCATCATTGCACGTTCTAGGGTCTACCATATTGGACACAGATAGAAAATATGTCCACTGTCGCAGAAAGTTCAGCTGGTCTGTACTATTCAAGGGCCCTCCCTCATCCTAGGACTTAGCAGACATTCCTAGGATTTCCCAGTGTGGCTCAGAGGGTTAAGTATCCCTAGTATCCAGGAGGATGTGGGTTTGATCCCTGGCCCCACTCAGTGGGTTAAAGGATCCAGTGCTGCTGTGAGCTGTGGGGTAGGTGGCTGGGATCCTGCACTGCTGTGGCTGTGGTGTAGGCCAGCAGCTGCAGCTCCGATTCGACCCCTAACCCGGGAACTTTCATATGCCAAAGGTGCAGCCCTCATCCCCCATCCGCACCCCAAAAAAAGCAGACACTCTTCTGGGTGGGGGGTAGGGTGGACTGTGGGTAGTGGAAGCCTTGTCTCTTCTGTTGTGTTATTTTCACCTCTAAAGAGAGAATTCTGCCCCAAGTCCCTGAATGGACTTAATGAGATTAATAAATTGAGGAGTAAATAATACACTGTCAGTCATAGTTCCATCCTTCCTGAAGCACAGGTAGACAAAATACATGCTGACTTTGCTTTTTGCTCCTTCCAGGCTATAGCCATCACTTCTGTTAGCTCAGAGCCCACCTGCCACCTCCAGCCCTAAGAAATGTCACACGTGTCCCCTGCATGTGTTTATCTATCTTTAGCACATCATCCCCTGGCATTTTGTATGGAATTGCCCCTGGCCTCATCTCAAATTGTGGGAGCCCCTGCTCCAGGTGCTGGTGCACAGGCCAGCTGTCTGGAAGGTTCTCGATCTTCCTTTCGGATGTCTTCGTATCAGAAGTTCAATTGCTAAGCTCTGCTTCTAAGTGGAACTTCTAAGGGAGCTCTCCTTCTTTCCTCCCTCCCCCCTTTCTTCCCAAGTTCAGTCTTTATTATGTACCTGTGCTGGACATCATGAATTAAAAACAAAACAGCTGTGGAGCTCCCACTGTAGCGCAACAGGATTGGCTATGTCTGGGGAACTCTGGAACGCAAGTTCAATCCCTGGCCCAGTACGGTGGGTTGAGGATCCAGCGTTGCCACGGCTGTGGCTTAGGTCATAACTACAAACCAGATCTGATCCCTAGCCTGGGAACTCCCCATGTCGGGGCAGACAAAAAAGAAAAAAATATTAAATTTTTTTTTAAATTATGGAGTTCCCATCGTGGCTCAGTGGTTAACGAATCCAACTAGGAACCATGAGTTTGCGGGTTCGATCCCTGGCCTTGCTCAGTGGGTTAAGGATCCGGCGTTGCCGTGAGCTGTGGTGTAGGTTGCAGACGCGGCTCGGATCCCGCGTTGCTGTGGTTGTGGCGAAGGCCGGCGGCTACAGCTCCTGTTAGACCCTTAGCCTGAGAACCTCCACGTGCCGCGGGTGCGGTCCTAGAAAAGACAAAAAGACAAAAAAAAAAATTAAGTAAAATCTCTTGGTCCCTGCACTCAAGGAGTTTACAGGGTGGGAGGAAAAAGAAAAAAAAAAGAATGATGATGAAGATTTACATTTATTGACAGACTTCGATGTACCAGACCGTGCTAAACACTTTATAAATATTTATATGCATATGTACATGAACCTCTTTAATCTTCACAATCACCCCCTCAGATAGGAACTTTATCTTCATTGTACAGAAGAGGAAACTGAGGTACAAGGAAGTTAAAAATGGACCTAAAGTCATGAAGCTAATAAATGGCAGAACCAGAATTTGGACAAAGACAACCTAGCTGGAAACTTGTGCTGCAACCACTTACACCTGCTGCCTCTTTAACGTGGACCGGGAGCTCCCATCTGTGACTGATTGTAAACCACAAGGCATATTTGGCAATGTCTGGAAATATTTTGGGATGCAACGATTTGAGAAGAAAAAGGTACTAATGGCATTAAGTGAGTAGAGGCCAGGGATGCTGCTCAATACCCTACAGCAGATGGGACAGCCTCA
Organism: Catagonus wagneri; assembly: GCA_004024745.2. NCBI lineage: Eukaryota > Metazoa > Chordata > Mammalia > Artiodactyla > Tayassuidae > Catagonus > Catagonus wagneri. The sequence goes on along the minus strand of PVHT021183699.1, from coordinate 49,351,198 downwards.
CAGCGGAGAATCGCCCCGCCCCAAATGTCAATAGCCTTGAGGTTGAGAAAACATAACCGAGATAAATCATTGACGGTAAAGGATCTGATACAAGGGTGTGTGTGTACATCCTTCAACAAAGGATTCAGAAAGTGCTATCACCGTTCTGGTTATCCTTTTCATCGGTTTTACTTTTATTAACTAAGAGAATGAAAACATTGTCAAGGCTGTCTCTCAAAGACATCTAACCTGATCCCGCAAACCCCGGAACCCCAATGCTGTTACTTAAATGCCAGACGCTGAGCGGTGAAGGAAGATGGATCAGCCACTGGTCAGCCCCCTCCACTCCCGCCAACCCGCCCCCGCACCAGGGGGCTGCGAAGCCTGGACCCGGTGTTTCCATGCACATCCTCCTGGTCCCTCCGGGTCTCCTGAGCTCCCTTCTGGGCACCACCCTCAGGAAATAACTATCCACTCTGGACCCACGCCAATTAAATTCTCCCATGGCTGCTTGTCAGCGGAAGAGCCTGGGGGAGGCAGGCTGGTTGGCATCCATCTCCCGCTCATCTCATCGGGCCTCCTGCGTCATCAGCAAATTGAGCTTTTTCTCAGGATGCCCGCAGCTGCATTCCCAGCCCCGTCAGCCAACATTCCTGGCCCCGCCAGCAGGCTGACCATCCCGTTTCCAAGGAAAAAGGAAAGAGACTGTTTCCCCGAAGGCCTTGCTGAAGGTTCTGGCCCCCGATCCTCAGAAATCTCTCATCCAGGCAGTTGTCTTTGGCTGCTGGCTCCAGGCCAGGCTGTGGCAGCCGAGGCTGGATCCACCCGTCCACTCGGGTGATGCAAGCGAGGAAGAGGATCTTGGAAATGACCCCGAGAAGCGTTTCTCAAAGCAGATTCTGTGGAACACTCATTCTGGGAAAGTGTTAAAGATCTTAGGAGTAAAAATATCTGGGGGCAGTGAGTTTGGGAATCCCTGAGTGAGAGAGAGCTCAAAGGCTGACTTTGCTCAAGGAATTCTCAGAGCCTTGACTATGTTAATGTCAATTTGGAATGTCTGGCAGAGGAATGTAGCAGGCTCTGATTCCTCGTATTATTTGACCCCGGGTCTCAGTTGGAATGCTCCGAAAAGCAATGATGAAGGCTGAGTTCAGGTGCAGCTTATTTTGGTGTTGATTCCAGTGATGAGAAGTGAAGGAGTGGGGAGCATGAAACAGGGAAAGAATAAGATGTGTTACCATCCAGGGCTCTTGGCCTTCTTAATCAATAGAAACTAGTAAGAGGTCAGACAGGAAAATTCAGACAAGGCTTTCCTGGGGCACCTGCTGCGGTCGGGGTTGGGGGGTGAAAACAAACAACAGGGGGGCAGCCTGGTTCTTCATGTGGCGTGAGGGCAGGGGCAGGTCCAGGGCTCCGGCCAGAAGGACGTCTTAGGTTGTCTGCCCACCCCTAGGGTGGCGCTGTGTGCAGGGGGCATGCGTAGTAGCCTGCTTTTTCTCTCAGCTCTTCAGAAGTGGCGGTTAAGTTTTAAGTTTTTTTGTATCTTCTTGTCCATAGTTTGCCTCAACCACACTATGTATGCAGTTATTTTCAGCTCCTTGTAGTTTCTTTTGTTGTTGTTATCTTATTGCTCATGGAGATATTTGTCCAGGTATAAGCACTGCAGCAAAGGGTCCCAGGTCCCAGCCTGTCTCAGCTGCATTAACAAGCTGGTGACAAATGTGAGTGACTGGAACTCAGTATTGCTGGAGAACAGCTGAGGAACCGTATAAGATGTGCCTCAAGAGTGTCCTACTAATGGTGAAGGCTACTAGGGCACCTGTTCCCCATCGGCTGAAAGTTGTTTCTGAGGGAGCAGGTGCCTGCACTTCCTGGGTTGTGCTGGCATCCTGGCACAACAGCCCACCACAGCCTTGGGGAAAGTTCCAAGGCAATAAAGTAAAGAGACGTTGAGGGAAACACTGGACGTGGAACTTTAGCATCATGGCGTGGAACTTTCCACACAGCTGCCCTAAGCCAAGGGGGCCAGAGCCATGCCCTGCAGCATCCTCAGCTGTCTTTATTCTCCTTCTAGAACAACTCAGATTTATACACGTAGGAGGAAAGCTTGCTCTAACCTGACCCCTTTAAATGACAAGTGAGGGGCGGAGATTCAAAGGGACAGGTGACTTGCCCAAGTTATGTCACCACATTGCAAGGGAGGCTTACTCCTCAACTATAAAATGGGACTTTTCACAGTACCTTCCCTCACAGTGAATGCATGTATCCTGTGCTTGGATCTGTGCCCAACATGCAGTAATGGCTCAAAAGACTATTTACTTACTATCCTTTGCCCCAAATTGAGAGTGATTGCACATGTGACATGCTACCATAGTGCCATGCTCATACCATATTTGTGGGAAGATATAGTCCGTCAGTTCAGGACTCTTTACATTCTCAAAACGAACCAGAGTTCCCCTTGTGGTTTAGTGGGTTAAGAACCCAGCATAAGGTCCATGAGGATGCAGGTTCGAATGCTGGCCTCACTCAGTGGGTTAAGGATCCCTCATTGCCACAAGCTCCAGTGTAAGTCACAAATGTGGCTTGAATCCATTTTTGCTGTGGTTGTGGCACAGGCTGGCAGCTGCAGCTCCAATTCAGCCCCTAGCCTGGGAACTTACATATGCCACAGGTGCAGCTGTGGAAAAAAAAAAAAATAAGAAAGAACCAAGTCATGATTCATTCCCCTAACAAAGAGTCTTGAACACTTGAACACTTGCCCTGTGGTAGGTGGTGCAGGTATAATACTGAATATAATAGAAGTGGTCCCTTCCTTCATGGAGCATACAGCCAGCAGAGAAGAGAGGAGTTAAACGTATAATCCAGCAACTAATGAATTACTTCCAATATGATGGTGTTTTATTCATTTGTTTGTTTTTCTGCTTTTAGGGCCGCACCCACGGCATAGAGAAGTTCCCAGGCTAGGGGTCAAATCGGAGCTACAGCTGCGGGTCTGTGCCACAGCCACAGCAACGTAGGATCTGAGCCGTGTCTGCAGACTACACCACAGCTCACAGCAATGCCAGATCCTTAACCCACTAAGGGAGGCCAGGGATTGAACCCGCATCCTTGTGGATCCTAGTTGGGTTCTTTAACCACTGAGCTGTGAAGGGAACTCCCTGATGGTAGTTTTAAAGGGAATATTATCTGTACTGTAAGTCTGCCTTCTGGACACCTTTTTATTCCACCTACACACATAAACATCAACCCAGCTGCATCACCAGGGGCTGCTAGGGTGACACCAACAGAGTTAAAAAATGAAGAGCTGTGTCTCCATGATGCCCTCAATCCCGAGTCAGTTTGGTAAGGAAAAGAATTAAGCTTGTATCTGACATTATTGCCAACCCTCATCTTCCGTCTTACACCCAAAGGAGAGTTGCGTGTCTTTTCCCCTCTTTTTGGACAATATCAGCAGGAAAAATAACAGGAGAGCCTGAGGGAAAATGTTGTCTCTATCATAAAAATAGTTAACATTATCATTATAATAGCTACCATTGGTTAAATATGAACTCACAAGCCACTTCATAGGGCACTTTCTATTTTATTCATTTAACATTCAATGATATTCAAGTACCTACTGTCTGCCAGGCTCTGTTTTAGACTCAGGACATGCCTCTGAACAAAACAGGTAAAATTCTCTACCCTCTTGGAGGAGGGTAGTTGGGGGAGAGAGACAGTACACATAGCAAATAAGTAAATTAATAGTATGTTAATATATCGGGTAGCTTTTGCTGCATAACAAACTACCCCAAATCTCACTTGCTTAAAACTAGAACTTTTTTTTTTTTTTAGCTCCTGATCTGCAGACCAGCGATTTAGGCTAGTTGCCTCTTCTGGTCTCAGCTGGACTTGCTCACAGTTCTGACTGGTTTGCCACTGAGGGCTCTGTCATCTGGGGTCAGCCGGAGCAAACTCAACCACTGTGGCCCATGTGTCTCTCCCATCCCCTCCAGCAGACTAGCCCCAGCAAGTTCCCATAGCTAGGCAGACATGCAGAGGTGAACTGTTCAATTCTGCAAAAGGAAGACTGAAAATACACACACAGTTCTCAAGTATCTACTTGCATCCTAGTTACCAATATCCCATTGACTAAAGAAAGTCACATGACAGAGCCCAGACTCTGGAGAGCATTGCAAAGTGACAGCACAAAAGAAGCAGAATCAGGGACTCCATTAGTTGGAAAAATTACACGAATCACTTTGCCATAAGTTCTACAGAAATAAAGCAGACGTGGTGAGATGGAGCATGTGGAGGCCTAGAAATCTGAAATAGGAAGACCAGGGTAATCCCCCTGGGAAGGTGACATTTGGGAAAGATTGCTTTCTTTGCATATTATTATCTGCTAGGATTATTTCTAATTCTCACAATAAAGCTACTTATTATACATTTTACCTCCATTTTCCAAGTGCAGAATTTGAAGCTCAGAGTGGCTAAGTAACCCTACATTCCATAACAAATAAGTGGTTATAATATTAAATAGGATTCTTTGTATCATAAGAAAAGCCAACCCAAAACTAGCAGATGGCCAAAAAGAAAAAGAAAAGATAAAAGAAAAATGTGGGAGGGGAGCTGATTGGCTTACAAAATCGAAAAGGTCATCAATAGTCACATAAGTAGAACGCATGGATAAAAAGTGTGATCTTCAGCTACACTTGGAGTCAGGCCTCCAACGCTGTCAGTAGGACCTCACTTTCTCCCTCTCCCTCTCCTTCTCCCTCTCTCTCTGTTCCTGATGCAGCTTCCTCTGTTTGGTTCTATTCTTGGACAGTCTCCCCTGGGTGGCAGGATGGCCACCAGCAGCTGCTTCCAATGTCAGGTCCAAGAGGAAACGGTGAGTCTCTTTTCTGGCAGTTCCCACTAAAGTTTAGATATTCACTTCCATTGGACCAGCTTTGACCCCAAGCATCCCTGACTGTTCACAGTCACCAGCAGAATGTGATGTGAAACCTGCCTTAGGCCCCACCCAGGGGTATGTGCCCCACCCAGTGGAGCAGACTGTCTCATTGATAATGAGACCACATGGTAGGTGCTTGACAAGTGTAAAGCGGATGAATGAATAAATAAATAGACCTCAGGGTGGGCTTAGTAACTTGACACACATGAATATATGGTCAATACAAGAGTGTCTCCTTACCAAATAATGTCTAAAACCCCTCATATCTTTATAATAGATGATAATTTTTATAGTGCCTTCCTCCTCTCCACCACACACCTACCACCTTTATGGATATCAGGCAACTAAATAAGAATTGTTGATTTAAGTCTGCAATGCACAAAACTGGCTAAAGGAGTACCTATGGCACAGAGAAGGCAATCATTTTATCTGGAGTCACACAGCAGGCCAGTCCTGGAGCCAGAAACAGACAGGTCTGACGGCTCCAAAGGCAACCCAACCATTGAAAAAAAAACAACAACAACAACAAAAAACTCAGTGTATTCTTCTCTGGAGGAGAAAACAAGTAAACTGTGAAAGAGCTTTCAGAAAAATCAGCAGTGAGATTCCCTAAAAGAAAATGCCGGTGTGAAAAAAATTTACATGATCATCCTAATGAAAGTGCTCTTATAAGGGTAATCCTTGTCTTCTGCTGCTTTTCTGAATCTCATTGCTGGTAGCTTGGTAGAATGTATCCTTTTGAAAATTTGCTTTGCAATTCAATATATATAATAAAAGTTGAGATCTTAATGTGACCCAAAGTGACATATGTTATTCCAACTAATACAGTTCAACAAGCATGCCCAGAGCTCTGCTATTCCTTGATGATACAGAAATACCTAAAGCTCAGGTTATCCAGGAGAATCAGATACGTGCAAAATCTAACCAGCAGCAGCCACATCTTCACAGCTGACATGTACTGAACTCTATGTACTAAACTTTCTTCTAAGCACTTGACAGGCATTATCTCATGTAATCTCCAGGACAACCCCATAGTGGGGATTATTATCCTCGTGTTTCAGATTAGGAAGCTAAGACACAGAGAGGTTAAGTAACTTGTTCAGCGTCACTCAGCTAAGAAGGCACAAAGCAGGAAATCAAACCCAGGCAGCCTGATCCAGAGCCTGTGCCCCTGCCCCCAACCCATACAACACTGTTTTCTTCTAATTCATGCAGACCCTGAATATGGAAGAAGAGTCACACTGACCACGTGCTCTCAGCACCCATTTTCTCACACTGACCACGTGTTCTCAGCACCCATTTTCTAACTGCCATTTCTGGAGGACCTCCTCTGGACCAGGCGCCACTGCATGAGGAGAGTTACATATATTTTCCCACTTAGTCTGCAAAGCAGCTCTGCGAAGTTGGTGTTATCCCCCCACCCCCACCCCCATTTTTTCCGTTAAAGAAACCGAGTGTGGGACAAGTTAAGTAATGATTCAGTGACTAGAAATGGGCGAGGTGGGAGGTCCTGTTGTGGCTCAGCGGTAATGAACCCGACCAGTATCCATGAGGATACGGATTCGATCTCTGGTCTTGCTCACTGGCTTAAGGATTCAGCATTGCCGTGAGCTGTGGTGTAGGTCACAGATGCAGCTTGGATCTGGCATTGCTGTGGCTGTGGCCGTGGCTTAGGCTGGCAGCTGGATACAGATTCGACCCCTAGCCTGGGAACTTCCAAGTGCAGCAGGTGCAACCCTTAAAAAAAAAAAAAAAGGAAACAAAATGCAAAAAAAAAATAAAATAAAATAAAAATAAAAATGGGTGAGGTGATCAGAAGAAGGGAAGTTTGAACAGGGCAATGACTGGAGCTACTGTTTATTGTACACTTAGTGTTTGCCCGCCCTTTTGTTCGGTGCTTCGTATAAATCATTTCAGTGCTCTTCCGAGGAACCTGAGTCATAGTATTTCACTGACTTGCCTTAAGGTCACACGACTAGAAACTATCCAGCCTAGAATTCAGTCCCATGTTTGACTAACCCCAGAGCCTCTGCTCTTAGCCAGTGTGAGAGCAGAACTTTTCCATGTAAGAAGAGATGAGGTGAAATACCTGAAGTGGGGAATGGAGAAACCAGCTCTGGTACAACCACACAAGGGAAGGCTCCTCAAGCTGTTGAAAGGAATGAATTAATGATACAACCACTATGGAGTTCCCGTTATGGCTCAGTGGTTAACGAATCTGACAAGGAACCATGAGGTTGCGGGTTCGATCCCTGGCCTTGCTCAGTGGGTTAAGGATCCGGCGTTGCCGTGAGCTGTGGTGTAGGTTGCAGACGCGGCTCGGATCCCGCGTTGCTGTGGCTGTGGCGAAGGCCGGCGGCTACAGCTCCTGTTAGACACCTAGCCTGGGAACCTCCATATGCCGCGGGTGCGGCCCTAGATAAGGCAAAAAGACAAAAAAACATGATACAACTACTATGTATCTAAGATGCACTAGGCTAAGTGAAAGAGGCCAGGTTCCAAAGGGCTGCTCCTGCAGGGCCGGAAATCACATCAGTGGCTGCCCAGAGCAGTGGAGTTGGGCGTGATGAATGACATAGGCGGTGGGGGTTAGGGGTGACAGCACTCTTCCTTATCTTGGTTATGATGGTTATAGGACTGGGTGCATTTGTCAAAACTTGAGGAACTATATACATTAAGAACGATGGAGTTTATTGTTTGTAATTCCTATCTTCACTTTTGAAAAGAAGAAGGAGTTCCCGTCGTGGCTCAGTGGTTAACGAATCCGACTAGGAACCATGAGGTTGCGGGTTTGATCCCTGGCTTTGCTCAGTGGGTTAAGGACCCGGCGTTGCCGTGAGCTGTGGTGTAGGTTGCAGACGCGGCTCGGATCCCGCGTTGCTGTGGCTGTGGCGTAGGCCAGCGGCTACAGCTCCTGTTAGACCCCTAGCCTGGGAACCTCCATGTGCTGCGAGTACGGCCCTAAAAAAGGCAAAAAGATAAAAAAGAAAGAAAGAAAAGAAAATGTGAAGGTAGGCGATCATCTGAAGGAGAGGAACTGGTATGGAGTCTTTAGGGAACTCTGACTTTTGTTCTAGAAAATACATGAGATGGAAACGCGTTGATTTACTCAGCCAATATTTACTGTGCACCTACTATGTGTCACGTAGTATATTAGGCATAGAGAATACCACTGAAGCGTTCCCCTTCCTTTGAACTTCACAGCTTATATTCTAGTTTAAGTAAAATTATAAAAAAAAAGAAATTAAAATTAAATAAGATAGTTTTAGATAGTGGTAAGAAAATAAAATGAAACTGGGTGACAGGATACAGTGAATGCCAGCTGAATCAGGGAGCACAGGCTGAATTGTTAATAGGGTGCAGGGCACTGGAAAAACCACACTCAAACTAGGGATGGACAATCGTAGATTCAAGGGGGTTTTCTAACTCAAAAAAGTCCTCGACAATAAAACACCCAGTCACCTCTCACTGGTGCCTGTGTTAGTTATCTGCGGGAATGTTCTGACCTCCGGGACATCTCTTTGTGCTGCCCAACACACAGGTCCCCTTTCTCCAGCCACTCGGAATGCTCATTCATTTCAACAGTAAATTACAGGAAACATATATAGAAAGAGAACTATGCCGGGGCAAGACATCACGTTATTCATTCTTAGGACTCAGAGCAGTGCCTTTTAGATTATTCACATGGCTGGTCCTGTCAATTCTAAATGGATTTATCATCTATTCTTTTGCACAATATTAAAACACTACAGTTCCTTTCCAACCTGCACTGTTTGCTTAGCTTTAGATTTTATGAACAAAACATTCCTCCCTTCCCCTGGACCCTTTCCTGTGCTTTATGCCCAGGAAAACCACACAACTTAAATGCTTTGGGGTTGAGTGGCTCCTTCCTGCATCTCAGCCCCTTATGTCCTGGGAACGTGATGCCAGAAGTCACCTCCCATATTTACAAGGTATGTTCTTTGACCGGAACATATCCTTTCTCTCTTTGTCCTGTGCTCACCTAAAGAGTGCTTCAAGTTCAGTGTCAATTGAGAGTCAAGTAATTGTCAGAGTTGAGAAGGGGCAGGATTTGGGTATCATGATAAATAGGCCATGTTGTCCCCAACACCTTCATTCCAACCTTGTTTCTCTCCCTGCCAGTCCCCAAATCTAACCTGGTTTGGACTGGCTTCATGGCCATCTTGGGCTTTCAGGCCAAAGAACCTGGTAATTAGTTCTGATTCTGGTCCAGGAGTATGATCATTATTTTGTGATAGCCAAACTCTTATGAAGGTTGCAAAATCTTATGCAAGTTGTTCCTGAATTTCCAGTGCTCAGGGAAGAAAACATCTTGTCTTTTGTCTCTGTAAGCTGTTTGCTTAGGGCTTTGACTGGGCTCCCCACCTTCCATACACAGAAAAAATGACTTTCAGCCAATTGGCATCTGCTGTGTTAATTTGTCCGCAAGCACGTCTTTTTCTTCTTTAACTCTCTATGAACGTCAAGAATCTTTGCTGGGAACTCAGAAAGAAGTTGAGAATTTTTTGGAAGCCTCTGGCAGAAGAGATTATAAAGTTAGTTTCTGCCAAAGGCTGGCCTGCCCCAGCAGGTTGAGACGATGTGAAAACCACGTCTCGAGCGAGAATTGGCCATCCTGCCTCTCCTCTCTTACAACCTTGGCTCTCCTGTCATTGTTATTAGGAGGGAAAACACTTGCCGTTCTCACTTGAAATGTTCGTGGGCTTGCTGTTGGCCAAGGAATCTTGGTTAAATTCAGTGACACGAAGTGATTTCCAAAGCAGTTAGGGTCCAATGGATTCTGAAGTCATCAGAGATGGGTGTAAAGATTAAGCCTCAAAGATGTTCATGATGGTGGTGTTTATAAACGGAAAAGAGGGAGGGAGGGAGAAAGAAAGAGAGAGAGAGAGAAAGAGAGGAAGAGAGAAAGACATATAGAGAAAGAAAAAGAAAAACAAGGACAGAGTTCCTGCTTTGGCGCAGTGGGTTAAGAGTCTGACTGCAGGGAGTTCCCATCGTGGTTCAGCAGAAACGAACCCGACCAGTATCCATGGGGTTGCAAGTTGGATCCCTGGCATTGCTCAGTGGCTTAAGGATCCGGTGTTGCCATGAGCTGTGGTGTAGGTTGCAGATGCGGCTTAGATCGGATCCCAGGTTGCTGTCCCTGTGGTGTAGGCCAGCAGCTAGCTACAGCTCAGATTCAACCCCTAGACTGGGAACTTCCGTATACCACAGGTGTGAAGCTAAAAAGGAAAAAAAGACCAAAAAAAAATCTTACTGCAGGAGCTTGGGTCGCTGCAGAGGCACAGGTTCGGTCCCTGACCCAGTACAGTGGGCTAAAGGATCTGGCAGTGCCACAGCTGTGGCGTAGGTTACAGCTGAAGCTCTGATTTAGTCCCTGGGCCAGGAACTTCCATGGGTCTGGCTGTTTAAAAAAACAAAACAAAACAACAGGAATAAGGAACAATGTAAATGTCCGCTAATAGAGAACTGGTTAGTATTAATGACATGAAGTCCTAAAGAAGACGGTGCTGCGGAAAGCCAGATGAGGGCACAAAATAATTTTCCCTCTCCCGTATGTGCTGGCACACTGGGAGGGAACAAGTAGTATTAGATAAAGAAATAAAGAAACGTTCAGGAATTACTTTTAACTTATACATGCAAGTGATATGTAATTGTGACCTCAATTTTATTTTAGAAATAGAAACAACTACAGGACAGGGTTTCTTAAGCTTGGTGCAGTTGACATTTGGGGTCAGATCATTTTCGTTGTGGGATCCCTAACCTGAGCATTATGGGGTGTTTAGCAACATCCCCTGACCTAGTCACGGTATTTGCACTTCCCTCCGGTTGTGACAATCAAAAAATGTCTCCAGGCATAGCCACATGTGCCCAGGAAGGCAAAATTGCCCCCAGATGAGAACCACTCTTGTAGCACATAATGATAAAATGTGAGAACTATTACAAAGGAGAGGAACTTGATGAGAATGTGATGACGTGGATCTGGTTTGGCCTGTGGGGTCAGGGAAGGCCTTCTCGGGAAGTGATATGAGTTCTGAAGTTACGCAGGAGAGATCCAAGCAAGGGGGCAAGGAGACAAGGGGAAGAGCGTCCCATAGATCAGAGACCATGGCTAGAGCCCTGGGCATCATTTCTGCTCCATTTTGAGACACGCAGCAGAATCCCAACCTGTCACCCTGGTCCTCCTCTAAAGAAGAATCCCAGGAGTTATGACCTCTTTGCCATGAATAGAGCTTAAAATATTAAGAGGTTCAGTAGATGGTATTTAGAATTAAAGAGCCCTGTTGTTTTTAATTAAAGTATAGTTAATTTATAGTGTGCCAATTTCTGCTGTGCAGCAAAGTGACTCACTTATACATACAATGCATCTTTTTTTTTAATATTCTTTTCCATCATAGTCTATCCCAGGAGATTGGGTATAGTTCCCTGTGGTATACATAAGGACCTTGTTGCTTATCCATTCTGAATGTAACAGTTTCAAAAAAAATACAAAAAAAAAAACCCCACAAAGGCAAATACAATCATTTGCATCTACCAACCCCACATTCCCGAAGAACCCTGTGTTTTAACCCTGACTCCTCCATTACTAGTTGCATAACCTTAGGTAGATTATTGAAACTCTATGAGTCAGTTACCCATCTGTTAAATGAGTATAATAATTCCATCCTCTTGGGGTATCTTTGACAATAAATCTTGTAGAGGCCCTTGCACAGGGCCTGACACCTGCTATGTGTTGCACAAATTTTGGTTGCTGCTAACTCTTGCTTTTTGAGAACTCATTAAGTCCATGCATCATATTTAGAACTTGATATGTATTATTTCCCTAATCTTCATAACATTCTTTTAATCTTATCCATTATTTTAATCTTGATTTACACATGAGAAAACAGATTTATGAAGGTTAGGTAATTCCTTCCAAATGGCACAGCTGGTAAGTGGTGGAGCCAGGATTTTGATCAGAGGCATTTGAAGAAAGAGCACATTCTCTTCATCACCAGGCCACACTGACTGACTGTGAGTCTAACTGTTGTCTTCTGACTTACTCTTCTTTTGCTGAGTAACAAATTGCCACAATCTTCTTATTTCCCCATTTCTGTAGGTGAGATATCTGAGCACAGCACAGCTAGATTCTCTGTTCAGAGTCTCCCCTGATTGAAATCAAAACGTCAGCCGAGACTGCAGTTCTCATTTTGGGGCTTTGACCCCTCTTAAAAGCACAGCAGTTGTTGGTAGAATTCATTTTCTTGCAGTTGTAGGACTGATGTTCTTATTTCTCTCCTACCTGTCACCTGGGAACCATTCTCAACTCCCTCGGGTCACCCACAGTCTTTGCCAGATGGCCTCCATGGGCATTTCACAAACATAGGATGTTTGCTTTCCTCCAGGCCAACAGAAACATCTCTCTCTGACTTCCATCCATGCCACTGTCTATCTTGAAAGGATTCATGTGACTAGCTCAGATGCCACTGGATCTATCCCCTATCTTAAAGTCAACTGACTAGGGACCTTAATGACATCTGTGAAATCCGTGGCAGTGCCTAGAACAGTGGTTAACTGAATGACAGGGAGAAAGTAGACGTCCATCAGGGGCACCTTGTGGGCCCTTTCAGAGGTGTCCCTATCCCCACACCTTACTTATTTTTTTAAACAGTGGCTGCTGAGGCAACCAAAGAAAGTGGCCTGCCCACACTGTGTTTTCAGGTCAAAGGCGGCTCTGTGAAATGACATCTTGGCCCTCTTTCCCTACCCAGCAAAGGGCCCCCACACAGACGAACAGGAGTTTACCCTAGGTCTCCCGGTGGCAATGTTCTGTGCTGCACCTCCGTTATTACCTCCCCCAGCACCGTGAACTTCCCTCTGGTTCTTTGATCCTCTATCCTCCGTTTGGAGAGCCAGGTAGTTCCCACTGTGACGAGGGAAACTCTGTGCTGTTGGAAAGGGGGAGGAATACCATTGCCAGATGTAACTGGGACTGATTCCAGTTCAGCTGGCGAGTGCCATTTTGTGGAATCCAAGACTTGTTTCTGACTTCTCAGCTACGGCTTATCCTTCCCACCTAGTCTCCTCCCTCTCTGGTCTCTGGTTTCCCCTGAAAATTCCTGTGTTCTTACAAGCCTGCCAAGAAAACAGCACTCAAACCATCTGGACAAGTAATCCCAGCGTGAAAATTATCTTGGTGCTTAGACTTCCTAAATGAAAAGGGTTTGGGTTTGAGTCATTCACGGAGACCCACCCTAAAACAGCCTCATTCTTCTTAAGGAAAGGAAATGACACCTTCATAAAAAGGCAGCATCCAGACTGTAAAATGTCACCTTGCCATGGGGTTCTTCACATCTGATCTCTGCGAAAAAATTTCACTGATTTTCCAAAAGTAACAAGCGGAGCGTGTTAAAGACAGGATGTGAAGAATTAGCCGAACTGAGTCTATATTTTAAAGGCTTAAAGGTAAAAGTTCTTCAGAAATAATGAATCAAATAAAGTAATATTTTTGTTCCAGCCAGACTATTTGGCATCTGGGGGTTTTGGGGTTTTGTTTTTCTTTCTTTTGGGGGGAGGGGCTCCTGATAATTTCAATATCGATATTGGTGCCCAGAAGGATATAAAGTGACCATTTGCTAGAAGTATGAAGTAGGCCACCGTCTTGGTACAAGACAGAAGCCAAGAGAATTGTGGAGTGTCTCTTCTGTGATTATATCTACTGAGAGTAAAGATCAAACAAGCAGCAGCTGTGTTCTTGAGAAGAAAATGTGACAATAGGCGCCCCTCTGATGAGACTCAAGATGAGGTCGAAAGACCTAAGATCTTCACCAAATTCAGAATCTGCAACTGAGCTCATCAAAGCAGCTCTGCCCAGTTCCCACGTAGGAAAGGGAGAAAGGCTGGTGAAAGTCCAAGTGGAGAGGCTGGGATATGAATATCCCAACTCTCATCAGTCATTGGTTGAAGGCTGCTCTCCAGGGCCTTAACCCTGTTGGAGACGCACCTGCCTGCCTTGGGGAGCAGAGAGGACTCCGCAGCCGGAGAAAGCCCTCGGGCAAAGAAACGCAGTCTCTGGCCCTGGGAAGGCAGCGCGGTGTGTCCTGAGGTGGAAAGGACAAGTTGATGTGAGTGTCTGATATGCCAGGAGATTTAGTGTGATGCTTCATTTCTCCTGGGAACAGCTGTCACGAGCTCTGCCCTGACAGCCTCTTAGAACTTGTGAAAAAAAAAAAAGTTGCAGAAATAGATAGAAAAAAAAATATATATATATATCTTGGCATCGAAAGGATGTTCAGAAAGTAAGTTACGATGCTAAAGAAGAAGATAATGATCAACACCCTGAAAGTCTGGTCCCTACTGGTATCTCCTCGCCTCCTCCCTCCGCCCTCTGTGTCCTCTGGGACCCTCCATCTGACCTTCTTTCTGAGGCTTGAACCACCGTGCTCCCTCCCCCTTCATAATCTCTGCACAGGCTCTTCTCTCTGCCCAGAACGCCCTCCACAATCCATCCCACCCCACTGCAAGCTAGGTTAGGTCACCCTGGAGCACCTATCTGGACTTTAATTAGGTCTACCGGTCAGTGAGCTCAGTGAGAGCCGGGAACACCTGTGGCTTTTGTTCCTTCCCTTGTCCCCAGGGTCTCGCACATGCCTGACACACAGGAGATGGGTGGATATCGAGTGAATGAACGGATGTTAAAAATGAGTAAATTCTGGAGTTCCCGTCGTGGCGCAGTGGTTAACGAATCCGACTAAGAACCATGAGGTTGCGGGTTCGATCCCTGGCCTTGCTCAGTGGGTTAAGGATCCGGCGTTGCCGTGAGCTGTGGTGTAGGTGGCAGACGCGGCTCGGATCCCGCGTTGCTGTGGCTGTGGCGAAGGCCGGCGGCTACAGCTCCTGTTAGACCCCTAGCCTGGGAACCTCCATATGCCACGAGTGTGGCCTTAGAAAAGGGAAAAAGACAAAAAAAAAAAAGGGTAAATTCCAAGTGTCAGCCTCGGTATTTGAGACAGTTCAGGTGTACATCCTTTTTCATGTTTTTTTAAGTCAGTCATCCCTTCACGTATATAAAATCCAAAGTTAGAAAATAATTTACCTAATGTTTTAAAATACACCCTCTCCTTCCTGCCTTCCCTCCTCTAAGGTGTTTTCAGAATTATCACTTCTCAATATTCCATTTCTCTATTTGCATATAATAACAAATACACATAGGTGTTTGTTCTGTCTTTCTCTACAATTGGTAGCACACTGTGAATACTGTCATTTTTTTCCCTTAACAATACAACTGGAGATAAATCCTTATCGGAACATAAAAAGCTTCCTCGTTCTTTCTTCCCTCAAGAGTTTATAAACATTTTCAAAACAGAGCAGAGTTTACTGTGCATACCTGTAAGCACTCACCAGCTAAGTTGTCCCATTAACGTTTCACTGTGCTTGCTTTGTCAAATACCCACCCATCTGCCATCCTTCTGTCCATCCATCAAACCACATAACTTTTTGATGCAAGTCAAGATAAATTGCAGACATCAGTACACTTTCACCCAAATACTTAAGCAAGTGTATCATCACCTAGAGTTCAATATTTGTTTACAGTTTTTTAAATGTAAAATATACCTATAAAAAAATGCATGGATCTTAAGTGACTATTCTGAGTTTTGACACGTGCAGAAATCTTAGATGTATATTCACTGAGTTTTGATACTTGAGACATTTGTGAAACCCCAACTCTTGTCAGGAAACAGACTATTAATATAATCCCTTCCCTCGTGTCCTTTACCAGTCATTTCCGCTCTTATATCCTCTGAAACAACTATTGTTTTTTCTACCATGACATATCTGTACCTGTTCTAGCATTTCCTATAAATGGAACCTTTGGTTTTGAGATTCATCCGTATTGTTGCATATCCTGGGACCTGGTTCCTTTTTATTGCTGAGTATTCCCTCAGTAAGGAGTAGGGCCCTTAGAATACCCAGTTTGCTTACCCTTCTCCTTTTTCTTTGTAACTCCATCTTATGCTGTTATTGGTGAACATTGAAGCTGTTTCTCTCTTCTGTTACGACTGAAAAACTAACCTCTCCTGGAGTTCCCGCTGTGGTACAGTGGATTAAGAATCCAACTACAGCAGCTCGGGTCACTGCAGAGGCATGGGTTCGATCCCTAGCCTGTCACAGTGGGTCCGTTGCCACAGCTGTTGCATAGGTTGCAGCTGCAGCTTGGATTCAGTCCCTGTCCCAGGAACTTCCATACGCTGCAGGTGTGCCCATAAGAAAGAAAAAAAAAAGATTAAGCTTTCCCCACGTGGATCATAAATACATAGACTGTGCCTAGAAAAGAAACCACTGAGTCATATAGCCCTTGCTCTTGAATTCTCAAATCTGAGATCAAAACTTGGTGCCTCACCAATTCAAGACTGAGACCCTCGTCAGCAGTGTTTCGATGGCAGGTGCTTTGGAAGACAGCTTCTGGAAATGAGAACTGTGAATTACTTGATGCATCCTTTCCCAGCCTGCAAGGAAGGGCAGTAAGGTCTAATGTTGGTTTCTCAGCCCCAGTGCCTCTTATACTGCGCAGCTGAAAGAAAGCTGAGAGACTGGTCCCAGAGAACAAATTTCTACAAAGATTTGTGAGTCTTAAACTCCTCTGGAGTGTGGGTACCATTCTGGACACATTCCTCAAGTTTCCCACTAAAGTTTTTGTTCCTGCCAGGCTTTCGCCCTGCAACTTCCTTGCAGACTGGCTGCTGGGCTTGCTCTCTCTTATAATCCTTTGTTCAAGAATTCACATGCTAGCAAGGCTCTGGGTTTCATTAGATAAGCTTACCCTCCACCCTTTTTTCACACCCATTACTCCAGGCCCTGGAACGGGGTGATGTGTTTTCCTTACTTTCCCCCCTTTCTCTTTTATTTCCCACTGATAAATGGCAAAAGCAGCTGTGGGGTTTGCTTTGAAGGTTCTGACGGACGAGCATGATGAATCGGTGATGGATTTGAGCAAATGAATCACATAACGCGGAAAGGGAAGAGGGCGAGAGAGCGCGAAGCCAGCTCCCAGCTTTACCATTTTTCAAACTCGCCTTAAAAGCCAGCATTTCTTTTAATCTGGTTCCAGTTTCGGTGGTGACTCTGCATATGTTTAAAAGAGGGAGAGCGGCGAAGTCTTGTGGATATAAACAGGGAATTCCATTCTTCCGTCCGACTCTAAAGCCCCATTGTCATTCAGAGGAGTTTAAATAGCTAGGAAACCACTTCAAGGCCCCTCAAAAACAACTGGGCAGCTCCAGGAAGAGGAACAGTTGGCAACCCAAGTGACAGAATTGAAAACTGTAAATCTTTAACATGAGGATTGACTAGCAAAATACAGCTGTTGCCGCTGTATCCTTGTTTGGAAAGAAAGTGTGTGCTTGGGCTGATGGTTGTAAACTGCTTGGTTACTGTGAAATGGTAAAGCCTTAGCAGGTTGGAAGCTGGTTTTGTTTTGAACCCAAGCAAAATCAGGATGGTTATTTCACTGCTTGTAGTGCTGTCTGGTTTTAAAGGGACAAAGAAAAGAAACTGCCCCTCTGGAGCTGCCGTTTACGATTGGGACTGAAAATTCCAAGTCCGGCTTTGAAATTCAAGAGATACTTAACCGAGAAGAAAGGTCTCGGTGGATGGATGGTTCCTTTGTATTTGAACAAGAGGGGCCCTCTTCCTCCCCAGATGGAAAGCCATTCAAAGGAAATCATTAAAGGACATCCCTTTTTGCACAACGCAGACTCTGGGGATAGATGCAAGATGAAGTGTAGAATTGATGCGATTACCCAGACACCAAGGCTGAGATAGAGAGGAGGAGAAAAATCTAGGCTTCGCTGCGATCTTGCAATTCTTCTCAACTCTCTTAGACATAGTCGACCTGAAGCAGTTACTTCTCACTTTTCAATTTTGTGTTTTAAGGAAAGTGAATACTAAAGGGTACCCAGGACTGCTGGATGACAAGGAAGGGAATCTAGGTTTGGTTTATCAAAAACTTTTTGGCCACAAGTGTTCTAAGAGAATCAGTGTAGGCTGCAAGGCTTAAAGGTTTGAAAGACGCTCTCCCAGAGTTGCTGAACGGTAATAATCCTCGGCAACAGTGTGACTGAATGCTAGAGACAGCTTGGCTCAATCCTTTCCATGTATTATCTGATTTCCTCTTTATCTTATTCCCTGTGGAGACTGTGGCATTTCTTTCTCGTGGCGAGCTTTAAGAATCAAGTGGGTCATTTTTTAAAACAGTTCTGGCCACCCTGCTCAAGGTGGATCTAAAAACATTAAGCAATGGTTAGAAGAGATATTTAATATCCTCTGTCTTTGCTCGCTTCGCTTCTTACGTTGACTTTCCCTAGGATGTGAGTCTGATGGGAGCTCTGAGGGAGTCCATGTCGATTGCTATCCACCTCCCCAGTTCATGTCCGCACCTCCTGTTGCCAAGTACTGGTCTGATTCTTGGTCACGATGAGTCGACGGATAATAAAAGCAGAAAAGGGGGGAAATGACGGAATTGCTTTGTGTGCGTTTCGACCGAGCAAATTTTGTAAATCTATTTACAGGGCCGGCAGGTCTCCCCATGTGTTTGGAAAAGTCGCATTGAATATGAATGTAGGTTAAATAATGAATCAAATTTCTCCCCCCATGTCATGATTTTTTAACTTAAGATATCTGGACATGAATAATAACACTAATTCAGAGTCCTAAAAAATGCATATGGTTTGTTTATGAGGTGTTTCCACCTACATCTTCTTTCTGACTGCAGTGAGCTTGTTATGATTAAATATTTCTCATTCAACAAGTATTTACTGAGGAACTCTTACGTATCAGGCTCCCTACCTGCCAGATGCATTAATATAAAAGATACACATTGCCCCTTTTAAGCTAAGAGTGCAGTAGACAGCTGACATTAAGTATATAATCATTCAGATGAAAATACAGTCACCAGCAATAATAAGTGCTAGGGAAGAAAGGGATCTGAGACAGAGAGGGAGAATGCACATAGCATCTCATTTAGATAGGGTGCCCCAGAAAGGCCTCTCTTGGAAAGTAACATCCCAGTAGGAGTGAGAAATAAGAGACGGCCAACTCCTAACTGATCTCGAGGGTATTCTGGGCAGAGGAACTAGACTGGCAAAGGCTCTGAGGCTGGAAAGTGTTAGGTGAGTTCAGAGAACCCAAAGGAGGCTGGTGGGGCTGTTGCTAGCAGGCTGGGAGTTGCAGGGCTAGCAGTGTGGTACAGGGTCAAAGTCAAGACCTGGCACCAGGCATCACGATGCCAGGGAAAGACTAAATCCAATAGGACTTCGTAAATGTTTAAAGCTTTATAGGAACAAGGACTGAGATGCTATTTGATGGTTTTGAGCAGGAAAGTAGAATGATGAGACCTCCATCATCATTGTGAAGAAAGATCACTCATTTTGGCGACCGCAGACTGGCTCGAAGGGAGCATGTTTGGACTTAGGGAGGCTGGTTGGGACACTATTGCAGCAGCCCAGGTGAATGCTGAGGGCCGCCGGGATTATGGTGGTCCTTAGAGAGAGATGAATAGTTTGAGAGATTTGAGAAATACTAGTTCACTTTCCCTGTATCCCAAGCAGAAAAACCATAAGCACAGCTAGGAGCAAAAGTAAGTAACAGCTTTTGTCCATTTGGATAACCAAATACAATAATTCATATAGCTCTATAGGATTTCTTTCTTTCTTTCTTTCTTTCTTTCTTTCTTTCTTTCTTTCTTTTCTTTCGAGTGAAAGGGTTCCTAAATTATTCTGATTCGTTGTTCTCCTCAACACTCTTGATTGGCAGATGCTAGCTGCCTAGACGCTGACAGTAGCATTAAGTCATAAACTGACTCACAGATTAGCACACTGCTCCTTCAGCTGCATTGTTGAAAAAGCCTATAGAAGAGGCTAGAGACACTCTGAGTTTATTTATCTGCCTTGTGCTAGAAAGTATGTCCTAGAACTCACCATAGCCTTAGTACCCTGCTCAGTCGCCCCACTAGGGTATGATTTTGATTTTTCTCAAATGTGAGCATTGCCTTTAGCAACCAGAGGCCACTCCTTCATTCCTGAATCATCAAGTCTGTCTCTCCCGAACATCATGGCTCATGATGAATGCGGTCCCCAAGCACGGTTGCATTCTGTTGCCTGGTCCGTGTTAATTAATTCTGCAGTATCCTATCTGGTTACACGCGGTGAACTGAGCGCTCGTGAACTTTACTCTTCCTCATCAGGGCTGAACAACAAACTCTGCTTTATGCAGTGTTTGTCTTTGCTCAGACCACAGCCCTTCGCTGGATACAATCTACAAGTTGCTCTTTCAGTGGAGTTGGCAAGGGTTCGTCATTTTGGAGGTCAAGGTTGCACATTCTGTTTTCGATAACACGTGCCTGGGACGAGCCAATAACAAGGGCGCCTGCATTTATGAATGGGTCATTACAACACCCACGGTTGTCATAGCAACATTGTGGTTAAACCCCTCTCTGAGAATCAGAGGGACTTTCTTCATCTTAATGGGTTGTATCACTTAGGATTTGTTACAAGTTTCATGTTTTAAAATACTTTTCAGGAGTTTTCTAACATTAATGATTTCTCTTCCATACAGGGAGATAAACATTTGATAGATTTCAGTGATGTCTCTGTACAGCTATCACAGCTCTGCCTCTGTACACACTGAAATGGACAACAATAGGGACAGTTTTCTGGATAAAATGCCAAGAGCTGAGATAAGGATCTGAATCAAATCCAAAGTGCCTTTGCCTCACTGTCTCCTCTCACTTGGCTGGTGGTCTCCCTTTTCCATTTCTTTCTTTTTTTCCTATCATCGTAATGTACGAAAAGCATAAAATTTATCACTTATACCATTTTTAAGTGTACAATTCAGTAACATTAAGTACTGAATTACTTATTCAGTAACATTAAGTACTGAATTACAATGTGTGCAACCATCACCAATATCTACAGTTCCAGAACTTTTCCATTATCCCATACCAAAACAATAATTTCCCATTATCCTCCACCAGTATCCCCAAGCTGCTGGTAACCTCTCTTGTTTTTACCGTCTCTGAATTTGCTTATTCTTAGTACTATATATATAAGTAGAATCATACAACATTTGTATTTTTGTCTTGATTATTTCACTTAGGATATGTTTTCAGGTTTCATCCATGTTGTAACATGTCAGAATTTCCTGTTCCTTTTGCTGGCTGAATAATATTCCATTGTATGCCTATACCACATTTCACTTACCTCTTCATCCATTGGTGGACATTTGGGAGTATTTCTACCTTTTAGCTCTTGTGACTAATGCTGCTGTGAATAATGGTATAAAAGAACCTGCTTGAACCCTTGCTTTCAGTTTTTTTGGGTATCTACCTAAAAGTGCAATTTCTGAGTCATATGGCAAGTCTATGTTTAACTTTTTGAGGAACTGCCAAACTGGCTTCCATGGTGTTTTCTGTGGTGGCTGTACCACTTTATATGCCCACCAGCAATGTAGTTGCTATTGCAGTTTCTCCACATCCTCCCCAGTACTTATTAGCCATCCTAATAGGTGTATCCATTTCTTTTTAAGTGATCTTATGTCTCTATGCCTGGTCATCTTGATAGGATCAACCGATGACTCTATACAACATGGCTCAGCTGGTTCACAGAAAGATGGAAATTTTCGTTTAGGCAAGAAGTGGGGGGAAGAAAACGTTCATCCACATCAAAGTAAGGAAACAACAAAACCCACAGGAGGCAATGTGGCTAAAAGTTTGAACTCTGGCATCAGACTGCTAGAGTCTGAATCCCAGATCTGCTCCAGCCAACTGGGTCTGGGTGACTCTGGGTGAGCTGTATAACTCCTTTGCCTCGGTTTCCTCCCCTTTGAAGTGAGAGTCATGAAAGTACCCACCTCTGAGGCTTACTCTGAGGACTGAATAAATAAATGCATGTAAATTTACTCTGTAAATACTAGTTCAGACAACTCTAATCCAAGAGATTTCTGGAGTTCACATGTATGAAGACTTTTGAACCCCATCTCATACACCAGGCACTTAAGTCAGAATCTTGGTGGGGATGGCTTCTACATTTTTAATGAGCACCCAATATCCAAATGATCCCTCCAAACAAAAGCATTTGGCAACCCCATCTCTAACCCACAGCCAGCTACTCTCCCTTTTGGGTTTCATCTTATCTTCACACAGGTCAGATCCCAAGAAGAGATCTCATTTATGTCCAAAGCTGCAAAACTACAACTCAGATTTTAATTTATTAGAACAAATGGCCTAGAAAGATTATAAGAGTATTCCCTGAATGAAATTTAAGATTTGTCACCTGGAGTTCCAACTGTGGCGTGACAAAATCAACAGTGTCTTTGCAGGGATGCAGGTTGGACCCCTGGTCTGGCAAGGTGGATTAAACGATCTGTTCCTCCTCTTAAAGAGAAAACGTGCTGACCCTGATCTAAGAGAAGAGCTTTTAGGAGTTCCCACACTGTGGCACAATGGGATTGGTGGGGTCTCTGTAGCACCAGGACGTAGGTTCGATCCCCAGCCCAGCACAGCAGTTAAAGGACCCAGCTTTGCCACAGCTGTAGCGTAGATCACAACTGTGGCTCAGATCTGATTCCTTTCCCAGGAACTTCATATGCCACGGGGTGGCCAAAAGAGAAAAAAAAAAATTTGTTTTGCACTCTGTTAATTTGTATTTATCATTTTCTTCTTGGAGCAAAAAGATGGATTTCAGAGTTCTCTTGTGTAGCAGGTTAAGGATCTGGCATTTTCACTGCAGCAGCTTGGGTTGCTGCTGTGGCATGGGTTCGATCCCTAGCTCAGGAACTTCCACATGCCACAGGCATAGCTAAAAAATTTTATTCTTTTTTATTTTTTTATTTTTTCTTAGAGCCTCACCTGCCACATATGGAGGGTTCCCAGGCTAGGGGTCGAGGCAGAGCTACAGCTGCCAACCTACGTCACAGTCACAGCAATGCCTGATTCAAGCCGCATCTGCAACCTACACCACAGCCCATGGCAACGCCAGATCCTTAACCCACTGAGCAAGACCAGGGATCAAACCTGCAACCTCATGGTTACTAGTCAGATTCATTTTCGCTGCATGACAATGGAACTCAAAAAAAAATTTTCAAGATGGATTTGTGTTCTTTTTCTCCAGCTTAAATGACAGAGGTTTTACATTTTTGGTAACCATTTCTTTTTAGCACAAGCTATTCAAAATATCTTAAAAGCTGCACTTCAGTTTTTTGTAAAACAGTGATTCTAATAGTCCAGAAAATGCCAGGTCAACTGGCCATCCCCAAAAATCCAGATGGATGGCATTAGATAGACAAAACATTGCAATGAAAGACACAACTTCTATCTTGGCTTAAAAGAGCTGCAGAAATATTCCATTCCCCGAAAGCATTTTAAATAAGGAGGAGCTCTTACAAGACGCTTTTCACATTTTGCATTTCAGAAGTTGTTTTGGCAATGTGGAATTTTCAGACAATTGAAGAGTTTTAGAGTATAGAGATTTCACACGTGCAGGCCACACTTTTACAACAGGTCAGTCTCATCAAGTTCCCACTGGGAGATCCCTCAGAATTTCCACTCTGCGGCAACTGGAAGTAGAACTGGAATTACCATGTGAAGATTTTCTTGCAGAAAATCTGGGGTTGGAGTTCCCCTCATGGCGCAGTGGAAATGAATCCGACTAGGAACCATGAGGTTGCAGGTTCGATCCCTGGCCTCGCTTAGTGGGTTAAGGATCTGGAGTTGCTGTGAGCTGTGGTGTAGCCCGCAGATGCTGCTCGCATCCTGCGTTGCTGTGGCTGTGGAGTAGGCTGGCAGCTACAGCTCCAATTCTACCCCTAGTCTGGGAACCACCATATGCCACGGGTGCAGCCCTAAAAAGACAAAAAAACAAAACAAAACAAAAAACAGAAAAGCTGGGGTTACTAAAGAGCATGTCAGAGAGAAGAAATAAGAACATTTCAAATACAGAGCCCCAGAATCATCTTGCAAAAAGCATCTCTCAGACTAATTGCAAATAGTGGAAATATTTTGCACCCAAAACAAAGACCAGAGGCATCCTATTGCAGTCCCCAAAACTTCCCAATGGCCCCGTAATTTTAGGAATGACTATCCTGAGGTCCTGAAGTAGAGTGGTAGAGAAATTGTAGTTTTATCTGTCAGAGCTTTGAAAACAGCCTGAGTTTCATAGTCACACTGTCACCCCCTAAACACTCCCCATTCACATGCTAGCATCCCCAAAACCAGATTATACCCCAGAATATGAAAAATAGCAAACAACACTTTTGAGGGCTCAGCAGGGGTCAAAAGCTCAGCAAGCCCTTCATGAATCCCCACAACCCTCTAAAGTAGACTCATTTTATAAATTAGGACAACCTAAGGCTCATTCATTCATTTATTCATTCTGTAAATATTCTCCAGGCACTTTCTATATCAGGGACTCTGGAACACAGTGATTTAAAATGAGGTAGGGGAGTTCCCATCGTGGCTCAGTGAGTTAAGAATCTGATACAGTGTCCGTGAGGACGTGGGTTCAATCCCTGGCCTCACTCAGTGGGTTAAGGAGCCGGTGCTGCTGTGGCTGTGGTATAGGCCTCAGCTGCAGCTCCGATTCAACCCCTATGCAGCATTCCATATGCTGCAGGTGCAGCAGTAAAAAGAAAAAAAAATGAAAAAGAAAAAAAATATTTTAATAAATAAACAAAATGAGACAGGGAGGAAAAATTGCTAAGTGAAGGAAGCCAGTCTGAAAAGGATACATGCTGTATGATTTCAGCTACAGTTGACCTTTGAACAATGCAGCAGTTAGGGGTACCGTACCTCCCTGAATTTGAAAATTCAGCCCTCAAGCCCTCTATATCCATGGTTCCTCTGTATCCACGGCACTGCATCTGAGGATTCAGCCAACCATGGCCTGTACATAGTACACCGGTATTTACTATGAGAAAAAAAATCCTCCTGTAAATGGACACACACAGTTCAAATCTATACTGTTCAGGAATCAACTGTATATGATATTCTATACACAGAAAACTATGGAGACAGAGAAAAGATCAGTGGTTGCCGGGTGTTCAGTGGAAGTTAGGTATGAAGAGGTGGAGCACAGGGGATTTTTAGGGCAGTGAATCTGTTTTGTATGACGCTGTAATTGTGGATGCATGTCATTAAACATTTGGCAACATCCATAGTGGGTGCAACACCGAGTGAACAGTAATCTAAACTGTGAACTTTGGTTAATCATAAGGTGTCAGCACTGGCTCATCAGTTGTAACAAATGCACCACACTACTGCAAGGCAGGGGAATTGGGGGAGATGGGGGGAAAATATTAGAACTTTCTGACCTTTCCACTCAGTTTTTCTGTTAAACCTAAAGCAGTTAAAAGAAAAATAAAATCTTTTTTTTTTTTTTAATTTCTAGTGCCGCACCAGCGGCATATGGAAGTTCCCAGGCTAGGGGTCTAATTGGAGCTGTAGCCGCTGGCCTTCGCCACAATCACAGCAACGCGGGATCCGAGCCGCGTCTGCGACCTACACCACAGCTCACGGCAACGCTGGATCCTTAACCCACTGAGCGAGGCCAGGGATGGAACCTGCAGCCTCATGGTTCCTAGTCAGATTCGTTAACCACTGTGCCATTATGAGAACTCCAATAAAATCTACTTTTTTTTAATAGGAAGAGAGGACCACAGCTCCTACCCTTATGAATACCTACAGGAGTGCCCTGGTGGCACAGTGGGTTAAGGATCTAGCATTGTCACCACTGTGGCTCAGGTTCTGTCCCTGGCCCAGGAACTTCCATGTGCCACAGGCACAGCCGATAAAAAAATAATTAATTAATTTAATTTAATTTTAAAAAGATCTACAGAGGGCGAGACAGATATACAACACGGAAATAAACACATCACAAGAGCTAGCTCTTCATGTAATGATGGAGATGAACAAGGCAAACGGCGGGTGGGCGTTGATGGGGTGGTCACGGAAGGACCCTCTTGAGGAGATGAGGTGAAAGCAGAGACCTGAAGGAACCCCCGTGCTAAACTCAGGAAGGGTGTTGCACTCGGAGGGAACAGCCTGTGCGAAGACCCCAGGAAGGAGGGGAAATTTAGAGACCCAGAGAAGTCACACGGCTGACAAGTCACGGCCTGAGGAGTCAATCCTGCTTCTAACCAGTGTCTTACTTACTCTGCCTCTTGTCTAATCAGCCGCTGCCTTGAATATTGAGCCTCACTCTTAAATTCTCCCTGTCTTCCTTTCCCTGTGGTGTAGAGGATAGTGTAAACATTACTTAAAATGGGAATAAATTCTTCCATCGCTGGTGGCAAAGTGTTTCGCCCCACTCTTCAATCAGCAGAGAAAATTCCAGAGCTTCACTTTCTCAGCTATCTTTGAAATCCAGGAGGTAGGGGGCGGGGGGAAGCATTTTGTCACATGGGAAGAAGGTCATCTATTCTTCATATTCCAAACCTCCAACACTACTGCTCAGATCTTATTGGACATGTCCCTTTGCATTTTAAGAAAGGTTCCTATGGTCTTTATAAATATTTATGATACACCACCAGCCATGTTATACATACTCTGCTTTGCTAATATTAGTCATGGCTTAAAGTCTGTCTGCGCGGAGATCATGCGGATCGTGGGTGTGTGGGGTGGAGAGAGAGGTTCATTGCAATCGTCCTGTGCATCTGCCGAAAGGATTTGCACACGCCCACATCCAAGTGCAGGTACTTCTTTTCTTGAAGAAAAAAAACTTAAAAACACCCCCATGTGTTTCAGTCTGGATGAAAAAGCATTTCAAAACTGAAAAGACGGCATGTCAAGAAGAAAGAGGTAAGTGTGTTATTTTAAATGGAAAAAGCAGCTGCTCGGGTCCGATAGAAACCAGATGGGAGAGGAAAGAAGCAGAAGCGTCAGGCTGAAAGGCATTCAGGAAAAAGACATCAGAGGCGAAGTGTTTTTCCCAAGTCGGAGGAACAGTCACTCCCAGACTTTTCTTCCTGTGGAGCGGGACCAGGAGGCTTGCAGGCGCTCCGAAGGAAGACTGAGGCGGACGCGCCGAGTCAGCCAAGGAGCTTGTTCCAAAAGGCAATCCCGTCCCACCCCATCCGGCCGGGTGTCTGCATTAGGACGTGCAGGACTTGGCTGGTCGCTGGGGGACTGGAGAGACGCCCCGGAAGTAGAAAGACGTGTCTGTCTGTCCGCATCCAGCCCCAAGTCTGGGAAAGATGATCCAGGCAGGAAGCGTCAGGCCTTTGAAGCTTGTGTTTAAAGGACGGCTACCTGGCTTTTAGCACCGCTCTCTGGGGAGCACAGATGGACGAAACTCAGAGGCGATGCTCAAACCCCAGCCGCAGAGGCCATGGTCCAATGTGCTGGTGGCCGGTTTCCCCTGTGCCATGTTGTGGCTTTCTCACCCCATTGGGAGCATATTATTTGAGTTTCCACATGCTGACCTCAAAGGAGAACGGCTGGTGGCTGTGCTTCCCACCGCGGCCTGCTGTGGTCCTGGAGGAGGCCGTGGCCGCCTGGGCGCTGGCACCGAGTCCACCCACACGAAGCTGGAGACGTGCCTGCCCAGACTCAGCCATTCAGATAATCCGCTTCTCATGGCATGAGGTAGTTATCTACTTTGCATGATCTGAGCCACTAACGGTGCATGAACACCTCAGCTGAGGAAGGACAGCCAGCAGAGGGGATGAGCTAGCCCTGACCATGCCACAAAAAGACAGAGCTGGCATCCAGGCCTCTTAACCTACACCATTAAACAGCCAGGGTTTAGCAGATAAAAAGAAAGGATCTTATAAAGAGTAACACAGGCTGCTTTCATAAAGCCCCATCACCTTAGGCCAATTGCTAACCATCCCTCAGCCTCAATTTTCACATTCATAACATGGTGATTATGCTAATATCTATGTCACAGGGTGGTTGAGAGAATCAAGTGAGATGATTTTATAAAAGTGCATTATAAACAATATCTTTACAGTTAAAAGGAGGAGACCCTCAACTTGAATGAGTTTAAACAGAAAAAATTAAAGGTACTTATTGGCTCCCACCAACTGAAAAGTCTTGGAGTGAGTCTGGCTTCAGGCATAGCTGGATCCAGTTACTCAAATTATTTCTTCCAGATGCTTGCTTGCTCTTGTTTCTCTGTCTCAGTCTCTTTATCTCTCTCTCTCTCTCAGTCTGTTTCTCCCTCTTTCTCTCCTCCTTTCCCCACTTTCCTCTGATTCTTATGCTTTCTTTCTTATTTAGGGCTCTGCTTTTTGGTGAGTGAGCTTCATACTCGGGCAGGCTTTCTCAAATCACCTGGGAAAGATGCCCCCCTGCAATTCCAGGCCAAATAGTCTTTACCAAGGAAATAAGACTTCCTTCTGCCCATTTCATGGAGAGATTCTGGTTGGGTCTGGAACCCAATTCCTGCTTGTACCAATATCTACAAAATGGACGTGGTGAACTATGATTAACCAGCCTTGGTCAGGTGCCCTTAGAGGAAGGGTGTTGGCCAACCTTAGGATCTTTGACTGATGGTCCCACCGGAATCTGTGGGGTAAACAAAGGACAGTTCTCCACAAACACAGCACAGGTTCACAAAAACAGTTCAGCTGTCTGTAAACAAGTCCACATAATTACTGTTGGTCTCTTTTATTTCTGTTCCTTTCAAAACCTGCTCATTATGGATCTCCAGTTTCCTTTGTTTAGCTGTTACTTTAGAAAGGAATTGGATGCAAACTAGCCTCTAATCCTGTAATATGGAAAGAGCTTCTGCTAGTGACCTGAATTCTAATCAAAGCTTTCCCACAAACTGCCTTGCTGATCTTGGTCTGATTAGTTTAAACCTCCTGTGGTTAATGTCTCCCCGCTCATAGCTACAGGGTTAGCTGGGAGGGTTAGCTAACAGCTTCAGGGTTAGCTATAGGGTTAGCTGGGAGACCTGAGGGTTTCCATCAGTTATCTCCAAGATCCCTTCCAGCCCGAAGGCCTATGTTTCTAATATTTTATCCTTGCTGCGTGACACCACTGGAGGCATCACATTTTAGCAGAGACTTCCTGAAATGGTAAAGACTCGATGCAGTGAATAAACCGCCAACAGTGGAAAGGTAATAAAAGATATTCCAACCAGAGAAAGTGGAATCTATTTCCAAGCCTCCTAAACATCATTCCACATGGACAGTTACCTAATCATGGTGTTTTGGGGGCTTTTTCTTTGATTTTTTTTTCTTTTTACTGCTGCACCTGCAGCACATGGAAGTTCCCAGGCTAGGGGTCAAATCAGAGCTGCAGCTGCCAGCCTACACCATGGCCACAGCCATGCCGGATCCTTAACCCACTGAGCGAAGCCAGCAATCAAGCCTGCATTCTGGTGGACACCGTGTCAGGTCCTTAACCTGCTGAGCCACAACGGGAACTCCAGTCATGGTGTTCTGGATTTGCTATTCAAGTCATTCCAAAGTGTGGCTTGGTCAGCCGGTGTCAACAGAATGGCAGAAAACAAGGCTGGGTGACCAGATTTCTGGCTTCCCATTTCCCCTGCCAATGACTCTTGTCCTCCTTCGGGGAGTCTGGCCAGTCTCTCCGTGGCCTCCCACTCAGGTCCACCCTGGTACTACTTGGCCTTCACAAAGCTCCAACTTCCAAAATATCCCTAATCTCCAGATCTTCACCAAAACTTCACTTGTCCTATTTTCCATCACTTCCAAGTCCTACACTGCTGAGTGTGACATTACATTCAACACACTAATCTGTCTCACTGGTCAGTGCAGAAAACTTACCATCCAAAACAACATACGCTTGCTTCTCATGGGTCTTATGGAAAAGATTCCCCAACACAAAAGAGTCTAATTGGGGAATCTCAGGACCTGTGATGGAAGAGGGTAAAGTTGGTTTAGAAGATAAACCTTCTGGAGTTCCCATGGTGGCTCAGCAGAAACGAATCTGACTAGCATCCACGAGGAGGCAGGTTCAATCCCTGACCTTGCTCAGTGGGTTAGGGATCCGAAGTTGCCACGAGCTGTGATGTAGGATGAAGACATGGCTCAGATCTGGCATTGCTGTGGCTGTGGTGCAGGCCAGCAGCAACAGCTCCTATTCAACCCCTAGCCTGGGAATTTCCATATGTTATGGGTTTGGCCCTAAAAAGACCAAAAAAAAAAAAAGAAGAAACTAGACCTTCTGCCTTCACTTTCAGATGGGCAATGAATATGTACCATTGTAGACACCACTTCTTCCAAACGGTATTGGAGGCCCATAAAAGTCTTTATGCCTATAAAGGAAACACATATAGGAAAAGATAGAAGTTCAGTTTAAAGTAAGTAAACAGGGAGTTCCCATCGTGGCTCAGTGGTTAACGAATCGGACTAGGAACCATGAGGTTGCAGGTTCGATCCCTGCCCTTGCTCAGTGGGTTAACGATCCGGCGTTGCCGTGAGCTGTGGTGTAGGTTGCAGACGCGGCTCGGATCCTGCGTTGCTGTGGCTGCAGCGCAGGCCAGTGGCCACAGCTCCGATTAGACAGACCCCTAGCCTGGGAACCTCCATATGCTGCAGTTGTGGCCCTAAAAAGACAAAAGAAGAAGAAGAAAAAGAAGGTAAACACACAGAGATCAAGCCCCTAGGCTAATACCTTTATTATGAGCATAAAAATTCACCTTGAACTTCTCCATAGCCAAGGCAAAAGCAAAACATGAACTAATTCCCTTTCAACCACCAGTTAAAGAAAAAACGACTAGAACCTTGTTATAAAGTAGCAGAGAAAGTCATGTGAGGGCCTTTGGAAACTGTATAATGAACAAGGCAAAGCCTGAAACATGGATGTAGGTTTGTTCTATCAACTTTGGGTCTTTGGGAGGAGATGGTCTTTCCCGGTAGAGGGTTCCCTAGTTTCTTCATGTGTGACCCCGTCTGCACAGCACAAAGCGAAGAGTTATCAGTTCTGTCCGGCAACCTAAGTCATTAAATTTAGTCTCCTGCCTGGTTTGAAGAATCAGAGATTCGAATTATCACCACATCCTGCAATTTCTGCATCCAAAATACTCACAAAGCCATGCACTCCTCTTCTCCAGCATAGCCCCCAGCCTCGTGACAGGGCCCCACCCCCACCCCCGCACCCATCACCTCCCCCTGGGCCTAATTTGTCTCTCTACTGCTAGCCCTCCGGTTCTCTCTGTGCACAGAGCAGTTAGACGTGAACTTTCTTAGAGGTGAGCCTGACACGGCCGCTTTCTCACCGCTGCCGGGTCACGGAGGACTCAGCCTGGCCCTGGACCCGTCACAACTCCGCCCCCCTCATCTCCCTTTCCTCTCCAGTCCTGCTGCCCTCCCCCCAGCCCGAAAGACCTTCCACTCCCCCACATATCCCATGATCTGGGCTGAGACATCACATTTTGACCAAATGTTTCTTTGGCCTCTCCGTGAGCGCTTTCTGTGTCTCCTGCCTCGTCACCTCTAAGACCATCACCTGTCTGCTCGCCTACTTGCTCCACTAGACTCTAAACTCCATTGCTTAAGAGCTCAGCCTCTGGAGCCATCCCTGCTGCTTCCCTTTCCAGCCACGTGATCCTGAACAGCCCACTTTATTCCCCCTGGCCTCAGATTCTCCTTCTCTTATAGTAGATTTGGTTTTTTTTGTTTGTTTGTTTGGTGGGTTGGGGTTTGTCTTTTTTTGTTTTTTGTTTTGTTTTGTTTTGGCTGTGCCTGCAGCATGCAGTATTCCCAGGCCAGGGATCAAACCTGCACCACAGCAGCAACCAGAGCCACTGCAGCTTAAAGATGCTCTGGGTCCTTAACCCACTGTGCCACAAGGGAACTCCTAGGTTCCCCTTCTTTAAAATAGGACTCACTATTCCAAATGAATGAATGGATGAGTAAATGAATGAATGAATGTTGAGCTGTATGGTTTATCTAGTTGGGGGAGGTTTTTGTTTGTTTGCTTTTTACCTTTTAGGGCCACACCCACAGCCTATGGAAGTTCCCAGGCTAGGGGTTGAATCAGAGCTGCAGTTGCCAGCCTGCAAACAGCCACGGGATCTGAGCCGCAACTGTGACCTACACCACAGCTTATGGCAACACTGGATCCTTAACAAGCAAGGTGAGGCATAGAATCTGCGGTATCATGGATACTAGCTGGGTTTGTTACCACTGAGTCATAACAGAAACTCCCAGATATTTAGTTTTATTTGTACATAGTTCAGTCTTCACTTTATTGGGGTTTGCATAGGCCGAAAGAACCAACCATGCCAGTGCCTGCTGAAGTGTGTTTGCTCTGGTGTTTTTTCCATCTCCGCTGTTAGGAGAAGGATTCCATTTTACAAAGAGGGGAGAGGCAGGGGGAGGCTGATTCCAAAGGCCTGTTTGTTCTCATTATTAATTTGCCTCTCCTCATCCAAGCAGAGGCTGAATGATTTTGAATGTGCACTCATCTGGAACGGCACCCTCATTCTCTCGTTTCATGCCTGGCTGCAATTAAAGTCAAAAGCAAAATTTAAAAATACAACTTTATTATAGGCTGAAAGAATTGTTGATTCAGGGACTGGCCTATAATCTCACGACACTGCCCAAAAAAAAAAAAAAAAAAAAGAGAGAGAGAGAGAAAGAGAGAGACATAGAGAAAGAAAAAAGAGCGAGCTGCCAGCCAGTGGGTTTGGTCTCGCCAGCAGAGACCCGAAACTCTAGAATCAATAACTCGGTTAACTTTGCCCATTTCTAACCCAATTACAAGAATTGGAAAACTGCCCACATGCTCAAAAAGGAATGAAGGTTCTACCAGCACTTCCCCGCCCCCTTTTCTAAAGAAGTACTGGGGCGATAAAGGCAAAATAACTGCACAGGGTGGGGCGCAGCCGTTTCCAGTGTCAGAGCCGAGAACTGTGGAATTTCAGAGCCAGAGAGGAGCTTAGAGGTCACCTCGAGGCCATTTCACAGATGAGATAACTAAGCCCGGAGAGGGGAGGTTTACCCAGCTTCACACCGTGTGCATGAATCTTCAAAGAGGTCCAGCCGCGTGAGCGTTCACTTGTACCAGAAATGCTTAGTGAGAGTCTGTTTGGGGCCAGCACTGTGCTAAGCGTGGGGTGTTGGTGAAGAAGACAAACTGGGGTGTTCTCTGCCCCTAGAGAGCTCACCTTCTACCCCGGGAGGCCCACGGTCAAGTAAACCAACAAACCGGTATGTGAGGAGCGGTCAGGACCGATCAGAGCGCAGCGGCAGAGAGCTACTGATCTGGGGTGTCTGAGGAGGGAACATCCTCAGCGGAGATCCGGGAAGGCAGGGAGGAGCTGGGAAGATTCAAGAAAATAAATGGAATGAAATTTTGCCACTTGCAACAACAGGTATGGACTTGGAGGGGATTCTACTTAGTGAAATAAGTTAGAGAAATACGGTGTCATATCATCAAGTTCGTCTACTCTGCACTGTCTCTCGCGCTCCTTGCCTACACACAAGGATTTGGAGGTGCAGCCTGGGACACGCCGTAGCATCCCCGGGGTAGAGCCAGCGGGCTTCCTTGCACAAGGAAGGAGGCAGTCAGACCACTGGGAGGTTGTTCTAGCGGGGAGGTGCTGCAGCGACGCCAGGATAGACCCAGTGGTCTGGCGGCACGGGGATGGAGGCAGGCGGTCTCTCCAGGCAGGAGCTATCAGCTCAGGACGGGAGTGGTTCTGGGTGGAAGGGAATTTGCCCTCAAACCAACAGCTCAGTGTAACAGCTCTGACCTGGGCTCATTTAATGAGTCTATCGCCCCGAGCAAAAAACACAACCGCAATCAAGAGTCAAGTCCCAGTGTACAGCAAGTTTTATTTACGCCCTGAGAGAGAGTGGGTCACCCTGGGTTGGCAGCGGCACTGGCTGCAACTGGGTCTCTCTCTCCTTATATTCCTTTATCTCAGACCTGTTTGGAGACCTCTATTCTCTTGCCCCATGCCCACTAATTTCCCCTGCGCCCTGTGTGCATAAGGGGGCATGTTTGGATCCTCTGATTGGTTTGGGGCAAGGATGCCTTATTTGTGTGTGGAAAAAGTTTATAAGGAGGTACTCCAAAGAACATTCCTCTGGGATCTGCATGTGTCTTCATTGTTGGATCACCAGCCTCCCATTTTCGGGAACGATAAATGGCCTGATTTGAATTACCCGGGTCTGAGTTCCTATCCTGTCCTATCACCCATATGGGAGATCCATAAAATAAAACAAAGCTAATGAGTGTAACAAGAAAGAAACAGACTCGCAGATATAGGGAACAGACTAGATGTTACCAGTGGTGGGGGGGTAATAACGGGGTGGGAGGATCAAGAGAAACAAACCACTATGTGTACAATAAATAAGCTACAAGGGGAGTTCTCGTTGTGGCTCAGCAGGTTAAGAAGCCAATACTGTTTCCGTGAGGATTCCTCATTCAGTGGGTTAAGGATCTGGCATTGCTATAAGTTGCAGATGCAGCTCAGATCTAGTGTTGTCATGGCTGTGGTGCAGGCTGGCAGCTGCAACTCTGACTCAGTCCCTAGCCTGGCAACTTCCATATGCTGCAGCTGCATCCATAAAAATAAATAAATAAAATAAGCTACAAGGATATATTGTACAGTGCAGGGAATATAGCCAGTGTGTTATAATAACTATAAATGGAGTATAACTTAAAAATTATGAATTGGAGTTCCCGCTGTGGCACACACAGTGGGTTAAGACTACAACTGCAGTGGCTCAGGTCTCTACAGTGGCAAGGGTTTGATCCCTGACCCTGTACAGTGTGTTAAAAGATCCATTGTTGCCACAGCTGCAGGATAGGTCATAGCTGATGCTCAGATTCGATCGCTGGCCCAGGAACTTCCATATGCCACAAGTGCAGCCATTAAAAAAATGATTTTAGGAGTTCCCATCGTGGCTCAGTGGTTAACGAATCTGACTAGTAACCATGAGGTTGCGGGTTCGATCCCTGGCCTTTCTCAGTGGGTTAAGGATCCGGCGTTGCCGTGAGCTGCGGTGTAGGTTGCAGACGCGGCTCGGATCCCACGTTGCTGTGGCTGCGGCGAAGGGCAGCAGCTACAGCTCCTGTTAGACCCCTAGCCTGGGAACCTCCATATGCCGCGGGTGCGGCCCTAGATAAGGCAAAAAGACAAAAAAAGATTTTTAAAAAATAACGATTGTGAATCACTATGTTGTACTCCTGAAACTTACATAATTTTGGGCAACTATACTTCAATTTAAAAAAAAAATTAAGTGAGTTCCCTTCCTGGTTCAGCGGAAAAGAATCCAACTAGTATTCATGAGGATATGGGTTCAATCCAGAGTTGCTGTGAGCTGTGGTATAGGTTGCAAATATGGCTCAGATCTTGCATTGCTGTGGCTGTGGTGTGGGCTGACAACTGTAACTCTGATTCGACCCCTGGCCTGGGAACCTCCATATGCTACAGGTGTGGCCCTAAAAAGCAAAAAAAAGAAAGAAAAAAGAAAAAATTAAGAAAACAAAGGGACAAGGGGGTGGCTGGAGGATGAAGGATAGCAGGAGATCCACATCCTGAAAATGGGATAGGACAGCATCCGCCCTCGGGCTCCTCCCAACAAGGATGCCACTGGGCTTCAGCAGAATACGGAGGAGCCGGAACCCAGACTCCAACCCACTCCCCACCACGAGCTGGAGACCTTGGATCCGCTATGACACACACATCTGTTCACAGTGTTTGTGAAAGGAGTTTTCATGCATGAAGGAGAAAAGGGTTTGACCAGACATAACGGCTAGACTTATGGTCAGCTGCCACGTCAGGAGAAGACCACGCCAAGGGGAACACGGCGCTGGGGAGGAAGGTCAGAAGAGGTAATTCCAGCACAGCTAACTGGTCAAGGGCACAGACTCTGGAGTCACACACTCTTGGGGGGGAAGGGGTTCAACCATTACGGAGCTAGGCAAGATGCATAGCTCTCTGAGCTACAGTTTTCCACTCCGTAAAGTGGGTACCTCAGAGGGCAGTGGGAAGGCGCAGATGAGAGCATGTTTATACAGTGATTGGCACCTACCAAGCTCGCTCTGGGCTCTATACCAGAGTTAGCTTTCTAGGGGGTGCACACGAGCCAGCCCTCTCGCCCCCTCTATCCAGCTACGGCCCTGATTCCATGCCCCACTCTGTCGTCTACTTTCTTTTTTCTTTTTCTTTTTTGTCTTTTTGCCTTATTTGGGCTGCACTCGCGGCATATGGAGGTTCCCAGGCTAGGGGTCTAACAGGAGCTGTAGCTGCTGCCCTTCGCCGCAGCCACAGCAACGCGGGCTCCGTGCCGCGTCTGCGACCTTCACCACAGCTCATGGCAACGCCGGCTCCTTAACCCACTGAGCAAGGCCAGGGATCGAACCCACAACCTCATGGTTCCTAGTCAGATTCGTTAACCCCTGAGCCACGACGGGAACTCCCATTGTCTGCTTTCAACAGCACTTACCTGGTTCCCAGCTAAAGACAAAGCCAACACCTTGAGGCCTGAAGACCGTTTGACACAAGCCCCCACAGGCTGCCTGCCCACTCCCTCCTGCCACCCTCTGAACCCCAAAGCAAAAGACCTCAGCAGAATTAATATGATGAATAGTGCTGTTTTTTGTTTAAATAGTAATGAGGTGATGTCTGGCATTTATTAAATATCATATGTAAATTATAAATTCATACCAGAAACAAAAGTCTAAACATGGCATATTGGAGTTCCCTTATTGCTCAGGAGGTTAAGGATCCAGCATTCACCGCTCTGTCTCTGGTTCAGTCTCTGGCCACAGGTGTGGTCAAAAAAATTAAAAACAAAATAAACATGGTTTATTAGGAACATTGATGTTCACACAGCCTGTGCATCCTGCTGAGGGCCCCAACTGGCCCACATTCTAGAACCCGTGAACTTAACCAGCTCAGGGCTTCAACTGCACTGAAAACCCAGCAAGCATAGGTTAGGAGGGCAGGAAAATAAAATACCCTTGTGTTCCAACCCACACAACCAACCCTTCCCTCCAAAAAAGTCCTGATCCCATCACTCAGCGCTGAACAACAATGATGATCCTAATTGCAACAGTAATATTTAAGGAGCATTTCTTATGCACAAGTCTTGAACTGTCTGTCCACCAAGGTAGTCACTAGCCGCATGGGGCACTTCAACATCTGAAATGTGGCTACTCAGAATTGAGATGGGGAGTTCTCTTCATGGCTCAGTGGTTAATGAATCTGACTAGGAACCATGAGGTTGTGGGTTTGATCCCTGGCCTTGCTCAGTGGGTTAAGGATCCGGCGTTGCCGTGAGCTGTGGTGTAGGTCGCAGACGCGGCTCGGATCCTGCGTTGCTGTGGCTGTGGCGAAGGCCGGCGGCTACAGCTCCTGTTAGACCCCTAGCCTGGGAACCTCCACATGCCATGGGTGTGGCTCCACATAAAGGCAAAAAGACAAAAAAAAAAAAAAAAAAAAGAATTGAGATGGGCTTGGAGTTCTCTAAAAAGCAAAAAATATTAAGGATCTGGTGTTGCTGTGGCGGTGGCATAGGTCACAGCTGCAGCTCTGATTTGACCCCTAGCCTGGGAATTTCCAAATTCCCTAAAAAGAAAAAAAAATTGAGGAGTTTCCATCATGGCTCAGTGGTTAATGAATCTGACTAGCATCCACGAGGACGCAGGTTTGATCCCTGGCCTCCCTCAGTGGGTTAAGGATCTGGCATTGCCATGAGCTGTAGTATAGGCTGCAGACGAAGCTCAGATCCTGCCTTGCTGTGGCTGTGGTGTAGGCCAGCAGCCATAGCTCCAATTCGACCCCTATCCTGGGACCCTCCATATGCCACAGGTGCAGCCCTGAAAAGCAAAAAAAAAAAAAAAAAAAAAAAAAAAATGAGGTGGGCTTTACATATAAATGTGTACACTGAATTACAAAATCTAATATGGAAAAAGTAAACTGTCTTATTAATGTTTATATGGATTGCATATTGAAATGATGTTTTAGCCAGATTGAGCTGGATAAAATATATTATTAAAAATTCATTTCACCTGTTTTTACTTTTTTCTAATGTGGCTACTAGAAAATTTTCAATAATTCATATGGTTCTCATTATATATCTAGTGAACGGTAACCAAGTGTAAAGCATGATATGGGCATGATTTCCTTCTAACTTCACAGCAACCTCTTCAGGTAAGGAGAGCTCTTACCCCATTTTATAGGTGGTAGTACTGAGAGTAATTTTGACTTTCATCCCTCAGGGCCTGGGGATTGCTGGAGTGTTCTGTAAATATGTTCATCCCTGATTTTTTTTCCTCCAATTATACGTATTCTCAAGTTTTAGAATTATGTCTTCCTTATCTCTTTTGAATCTTCTGGGGCGATTTCAATGCTTACACTTTCCTTCTCTGCTTCTTTCTCTATCTCTCTCTTTCCTGACTTTTGACCATAATACTTTTCACCCAGGAATTACACGTTTAAAATCCCACCTATCCCACCTTAAGTTTTTGCTACTTCCCATCAGTTAGTTGCCTTTTCCTTTTCTCTCTCTCTCTCTCTCTCTCTTTTTTTTTTTTTTTTTTTTTTTGTCTTTTCAGGGCCGCACCCACAGCATATGGAGGTTCCCAGGCTAGGGGTCTAACAGGAGCTGTAGCCGCCAGCCTTCGCCACAGCCACAGCAACGCAGGATCCGAGCCGCGTCTGCTACCTACACCACAGCTCACGGCAACGCCAGATCCTTAACGCACTGAGCAAGGCTAGGAATCGAACCCGCAACCTCATGGTTCCTAGTCGGATTCATTAACCACTGAGCCACGACGGGAACTCCAGTTGTCTTTTTCTTTGTCAAGTAGTGTGTTCTCACGTTTTTCAGACTGTGGGTTAAAACACAATCCTTAGCAGTATGTGAAATCATAACTAAATCATAACCTAGCCATAACTAAAAACCTTCAAAGAATAAGATAGACAAGCATAGAAGAACATAGACTGGGAGAAACAAATCAAAGTATGTGACAGTTGAGTATTGTTTCCTAGCACTTTGGTATGTGTGATCATGGTGCAATTTACATTTCTGACTCAGAGACTCAGTCCAGAAATGCTTGAGAAGCAGGGTGAAAAGCATGGGTTTCCGAGCTGGGCTGCCTGAGTTTGAGTCCGGTCTGTCACTTGCTCGCTGTGTGACCTCCGAGCTTCCAGTGTCTTCTATTAAGTGGGGATTACGCTGGTGCTCCCTGGGGTTGATGGGAGAACCAAAGAGAGCGTATATGGAAGCCTGTCTGTTGTACAGTAAGCTACCAAATCCATGTTACTGCCTGCTTCCCACCCTCCTCCCCGCCCCCATAAAGCTTTGTTAGGACTCTTGCTCAAAACCTCCCATGCCTCCTTATTGTCTACTAGATAAAGCATCAGCATCTAAACCTGGAATTCAGGCTCTTCTCAGGATGACTCTAAACTACTTGTGCAGCCTCTGCAGGGAAAAATTCACTTCCCCCTGCAGCCGCAGTCGCTGCATGCCTGCCCTGTAGCACGCCTTGTCCTCCCTCTATCAATGCACCTCTCTTCCTCCACCTAAATTATCATCCCGCCTGCTCGCTACCTGGTCAAATTTGACCAGCTTTCAGTCCCAAACCAAGCCCCTGCTCTTCAGCAGAGTCTTATTCTCTTCCAACTTTTTTTATCTTTTTAGGGCTGCACCCATAGCATATGGAAGTTCCCAGGCTAGGGATTGCATATGCATAGCATATGCAGCTCCCAGGCTACTGCACAGCCATAGCAACTCCAGACCAGAGCCACACCTGCGACCTACATCAGAGCACAGAGTAATGCCGGATCCTTAACCCACTGAGCAAGACCAGGGGTCAAACCTTCATCCTCCTGGATACTAGTCGGATTTGTTACTGCTGCGCCACAAAGGGAATTCCTCTTCCAACTTCTTTTTTTTTTTTTTTTTTTTTTTTTTGCCTTTTGTCATTTTATGGCCGCACCTGCGGCATGTGGAGGTTCCCAGGCTAGGGGTCTAATCGGAGCTGTGGCCACTGGCCTGCGCCGCAGCCACAGCAACGCAGGATCCGAACCGCGTCTGCAACCTACACCACAGCTCACGGCAACGCCAGATCATTAACCCACTGAGCAAGGGCAGGGATCGAACCCGCAACCTCATGGTTCCTAGTCGGATTCGTTAACCACTGCACCACGACGGGAACTCCGTCTTCCAACTTCTTAATGAACTTGTCTCAACTGTTGTTTTAAGTTCAGCAGCCAGCCAAGGCACAGGATTGGAAAGCTGAAAGAAGGCAAAAGTAGGGGGGACCAATAAGCATTAGATGTCAGACTTTAGCAGGGTCAGAATCAACTGGAAGGCTTGTAAAATAGGATTGCCAGGCTCCACCCCCAGAGCTGATGGTTCATAGTTCTTGGTGGTAGGGGTGAGAATTTGCATTTTTAACAAGTTCACCAGTAGTGCTGATGCTCCTGGTGGTGGGCCAGATGTGGAGAACACTGGGGGCGTGCTTAAGAATATAGGCTCAGTAGGGTGGACCCAGACTACTGGAGTGAGTCCAAATTCAGAGTTCAAGTCTGGTTACACCTTTATTTTTTTTAATTAATCTTGCCATAATGGCATGATGTTCTCTGTTATTCTTTTGAGACATCGCCCTACATGCACAATTGACCAAGAACCCCAGAATCTTACTGAGTCTAGGAGGAGTTACTCCTCCACCAGCAAAGAAACTCTACAGAGATCACTTACTGTCATTGCTTCTCTTGAACACACGGGGGCGCTGTTGAAGACCCGTCCTGCACCAGCCAGGGCGCATTAATTACTGGGTTGTCCTGACTAGTCCAAGCATGGCTGAAGCACATTGAAGTCTCCTCTGGGGCTTTGTATTACGGCTTTTTTTTTTTTTAACGTTTACACTCTCACGCGTAGCCATGTTTCATCAAAGCCATGTGCTAAGGTGAGTGGGTCCTGGAGAGTTTTGATCTCAGCAACCACACCCTTGTGCCAAAACCAGCCCACCTCTGTAGATTCTGAGCCTTTGGGGTTGGACCTAATCCTTAGTATAAATTTCCTGAAGATAACTATTTTAAGGACTCCATGGCCCTGTGGCAGCATTGATAGGGGCCATTCTGAAAGGCCCAGATAACTCTGACAAAGATTGGAAACTGGAGTTCCCATGTGGGGCAACAGGTTAAGGATCTGGCTTTGTCACTGCAGTGGCTTGGGTCCATGCTGTGGCACGGGTTCGATCCCTAGCCCAGAAACTTGCACATGCTACGGGCATGGCCAAAAAAAATTTTTTAATAAAAAAAAAAGTAAAAGAAATTGGGAGGAATTTGCACAAAACTGGTCAGTTCTCCCCAGGCACTAGCTCTGTGTAACAAGGATGAGGCAGCTTTTGGAAAACCACTTGAAAGAACAAACACACATTCTGAACTCTCTTTTTCCAAGACGATGGAAGCCTATTCACACTTTCATTTTCACACTAAGAGGGCCTTTTCCTGACCAGGTTGATCTGCTTGGGAGACTTGGAGTCTGACCACTAAGCCCACTTTGGGTTTAGGTCGATAACGGTCAGTGTTTTCCAGTGGGTCGCAACAGCACCTTAATAGATGGGGAAACCCTACTCTCTTTTACTGGATTGAAATGGAAAGTAAAACAGTATTCTGCATGCTTTAAAGAAAGATTTGACACCCGTGTGGACTTGTAGTCCACTTACATACAAAAACCAAGTCTATACTAAATCAAAATTTCCCTTTTTTTTTTTTTTTTGGTCTTTTGTCCTTTTAGGGCTGCACCCACGGCATATGGAAGTTTCCAGGCTAGGGGTCTAATCAGAACTGTAGCTGCCAGTCTACGCCACAGCCACAGCAATGCCAGATCCAATCTGC
Source organism: Catagonus wagneri (assembly GCA_004024745.2). Classification (NCBI taxonomy): domain Eukaryota; kingdom Metazoa; phylum Chordata; class Mammalia; order Artiodactyla; family Tayassuidae; genus Catagonus; species Catagonus wagneri. The sequence continues at coordinate 49,309,456 of PVHT021183699.1, read as the reverse complement.
ATCTGAAACTTACACCACAGCTCACGGGAATGCCGGATCCTTAACCCACTGACGAAGGCCAGTGATCGAACCTGCAACCTCATGGTTCCTAGTCGGATTCGTTTCTGCTGCACTACAACGGGAACTCCCTAAATAAAAATTTCTTAAGGATGGGTCACAGTCAAATGTCTGAGTCCTCTGCTTTGTCCTCTGCTCTCTGCAAAAGTTCTGCTTGTTACTAAGACATTCTTAACTCTTTTTTGGGCATTCTCTGCGTTCTTTAGGCTACACTATTGGCAGGCTATTTTGGTCTCTTCTTCCCCTTGAAGAAGCTGGCCTCCAAGCTTCTAGAAGATCTTGTGTGTCTTCAGGTACCTGCCTCTTTGTTTTAAGTACTCTGGGACCCGCTTCTCTTTCATCCATTCACCCCACTATAGACCTTGAGCTCCCTGAGTGTCTTAATCTCCATTAGATCCCAGTTCACATACAGCACCTGGCATAGTAAATTCCTGCTTAATGACCCCACTGGTCTTCTGTGGTTTTTGCCTTTGGTGCCTTTCAGATGCCACCTTACCTCGTTGTTGATAGAAATCTCCAATGCTGCATTTGGTAATTTGTTGCACATGGTATCACTCGTCTGTTCCCTTAGCACAATTTAAACTTCTTGAAGACAGAGAGCATCTCTTGTTCTTTGTATCTTGAGTCCTCAGGGAAAAACTGAATGTAAAGGCGAGGCACTAATCCCACTGACTGAAGGATAGCTGTGCTGAGCCTCTGCTAATCTCAGGACTAGAGATTAGGCGTGTCTGACTTTCTCTCTCTAATTGTGCCTCTGCTCGTTCCAGAAAGGGTGCTCAACAGGACACACTGAGCAAAGCAAAAGTGACATAAATTAGAAACCAATGAGAATTTCTAAGAATTTTCATTGCAAGAAGGGTCAATATATATATAAAGATTCAGCTACAGGAGTGTTGATCAAAATGTTTCTTTTTACAAAAGGAGAAATTTAAGAGTTCCTATTGTGGCGCAGTGGAAACGAATCCGACTAGGAACCATGAGGTTGCGTGTTCGATCCTTGGCCTTGCTCAGTGTGTTAAGGATCCAGCGTTGCCGTGAGCTGTGGTGTAGGTTGCAGATGCGGCTTGGATCTGGAATTGCTGTGCCTGTGGCATAGGCGGGCGGCTACAGCTCCGATTAGACCTCTAGCCTGGGAACCTCCATATGCCTTGAGTGTGGCCCTAAAAAGACAACAAGGCAAAAAAAAAAAGGGAGAAATTTAGAAACGGCCTAAAATTTTCCGGTCGTATGTTGGTTGAATAAATTATGGGACAACTACAAGATCAAAGATCATAAGGTAGGGAGTGAAGGTGATGGTTATAAAACACTATATATGACATGATTTTATTTTGTAAAATATGTATATCATGGGGACAGGAGAAGAGGAAAATGCTAAAACATAAAGGATGTTTCTCTCTGAGTATGACTATGAGTGATTTTTTTTTTTTTTGCTAATTTTGTGTTTGTGTCTATGCTTCCTACATTTTCTGAAAATGAACTTCTATTACTTTTGTAGAAGAGCAGGGTGGGAAAGTTCTCCCCCCTTTTTTTTTTTTAACAGACAAACCCAAAGAAAGAAAAATAAGAGTAAGGAGCTAAGAATGAGGCTTACTCCACAAATGAATAGCATGAAGTCTTAAATGGGCAAGTCACAAATTAGCCTCTGAGCTTTCCAGCAATTCACACATTAAAGGAAATGGGATCATCTCCATAATTTACATCGTCCAGGAAAAACTGTAATCTTCCTGTTAAGTAAGAATCTATTAGCATCTCCCTTGGAGCACGCTGAGGATGGTCTGTAAAGTGATGAGTAATATATCCTTGGCAGACCCTATCAGCCAGGTGAATTTCCCCGAGCAGCCTCTAAATTAGACTACAGTGTTCCCTGCTTTTATTCTCAGGATAGTATTTAATTCCTCACCAAGTACCTCCACTAACAAGTGGTGAATTAATTACTTCACATCTACATAATTGGTGATTAATAATAGCTGCAATGACCGATTAGAGTTATTAACCCATCCTGACCTCTGGCTGGCATCTCTGAATTGGTTCCCTGCCCCAAATTACCAGGGGCGCTTTTCTCAGGGAGTGGCCTCCTCAGCTTCACACTCAGCAGGGCCAAAAGGCCACCCAGTGACTGACCTGCACTCTCACCTTGACCTCTGCAAGCTGTCCAAAGACAAAAAGCCGGGAAGATTTGGTTGTTATAGCCTATGTCAAGCCCAAAGTACTCAGTACAACCAAACTAGTGATTTTTTTTTTCTTCACAGCCTGGGGCTTTTGGTATGGACACAGAGAGAAAAGGAAGGAAAGGCTACAGAAGAGGGTTTGGACGCCAAGAAAGTTCCTTAGTCTGGGACCCCCTCCCCACCAAGGCCTCTTCTTTTGGAGGCATTTGGGCTCAAAGCCTTTGACTCATTTCTTATAATATCCACTCCTAAATGTGCTTGGCCCTGTACTGGGTGCTAGGGTACAAAAGTGAATGTGGGCAGATGAGGTTGCTTCCCAGTTGGGGAGACAGCTGGATAGGCAGGTCATCCCAAATCAAAGGTTAAAGGAAATACAAGCAACTAGGGGAACATGAAGAAATCCTTATCCAACCATAAGCATCAAGGAAGGCTTCTTGGAGGGGATGACATCTGAACTGGGACTTGAAGGGTCCAAATGGCTTCACAGCACCAAGAAGAGGGTGAACAGCACTGCAAGGCAGCAAAAGCAGGCTGTTTTCTGGAAACTCAAATCATTACCTTATTGCCAGGGCATAAAACTCAGAATGGGATGGAGGCAAGGGAGGAGAAGTGAACTGAGGCCAGTGGTGGAAGGTCATGGATATAGCACTAAAGCAACCGTCTTTGATCCTTTAGGTTTGAGTATGTGTACATGAATACTGAGACTGAAGGCAGGTGAAAGGAATCAATCAGTGGTCCAGAGACAATAGGGAATAGTGGGGACTATGGCAAATAGGAATGCACTTGAGTCACCTAAAGAGGCCACTCAGTATTCCAGCCACTTGTTACCATGGGAGAATATAGGACTGGCATTGCCAGATCTTCTCATTGAGAGAAGGCACGATCCAGACTCCTACATACCATGCTCTCTATTTGTAAGTGTTGGTAACTAATTCAAATTTAAAACACAGTGAAGATGCAGGAGGCGGGGTGGGGAGCCCAGTCCTATATCAGTGAGCCTGATTATCCTGAGGGCTGGATTTGTTCTATAAACCTACCATGTTGCCACTTCTGCCTTAGAAAGCAGGGAGCTGTTGACAACTCTGAGGTAGTAGGCAAATATAGACTTCCCGTTTTTTTTTTTTTTGGACTCCGTGTATGGTTGTATGAAATGTTGTTTAGAAAAAGGGCAAGACCAGAGGCCTGAAGCATGAAATTCTTAGAACAAGTTATTATGAATTACCAGTGGGCAATCATTTCTTAACATCCCAGTAGTTTTCACTATTAATATCCAGTATCAGACCCACTGGTAGAATTTAGCAACCGTTTGTGAAGGCAAAGAATCAGGGATGGGTGATAGAAGGACATAGGGCTCTGCTGGTCTGTAATCTTCTGCTGTGTGCTAGACACTGCCTAAAACTCTCCTAGGACTGATTGTGACAGGAAGGATTGGGTCTTACTCATCTTAGTTTACTCATCTTACTCAAGCTTAGTTTTCACCTACAACAGAATCACACAAAATCAATGAGCATTTTCACGAACTGATTCATTTACGAATGATTTGGTGGCCAGAGACCCAGCTCCATGATCTGACCTGGCCACTCATTATCTGGGTGACTCAGATCAAGACACTTGGTGTTTCAGAACTTAGTTTCCTGCTCTGTCATTCGGGGATAGTAATGTCCTCGTAGACTCAAAATCGGAATGCAGAAATGCTTAGAAAGAAGAGCTTTTTATGTAAACTCTCAAGTGCTTTAGAGGATGGACTGGGATGGTTACTATTACCTTGCCAAACCTGAGTATCTTTAAGAACAATATGTTTAGGTGTGTTTGGTGGAGAGAGACAATGTGTAACATCTGATACCTGTAAGGTAGGCCTTCCAGATCTTGACAAGCTACCACTTCTTTGCGAGAGTTTGGGAGGCCAATCTGCAGGCTTTGACCCCATGCCAAAGAGCACCTGTAAGGCAAAGGCATTCCGCAACACCAAGTGTTCCATCAGCTCTTGTTCTCAGCAGTGTATCTGCTGTGCATTCCCAGCTTTGAATCAAAGCGCCATAAGCACAGCGCTCTGTGGAGCATTTGCACATGCTAGTCCCTCTACCTGGAACGACGCCTTCTTAGCTTTTATGTCTCAGTTTATATCAACTCTCTAGTATTATTGTGAAGAGTTTTTTGTTTCTTTGTTTGTTTTGTCTTTTTAGGGCCGCACTCGCAGCATATGGATGTTCCCAAGCTAGGGGTCAAATTGGAGCTGTAGCCACTGGCCTATACCACAGCCACAGCAACACAGGATCCAAGCCGCATCTGCGATCTACACCACAGCCACAGCAACGCCTGATCCAAGCCACATCTGCGATCTACACCACAGCTCATGGCAACACTGGCTCTTTAACCCACTGAGCGAGGCCAGGGATTGAACCTGTGTCCTCATAGATACTAGCCAGATTCATTCCCCCTGAGCCCGGACGGGAACTCCTATTGTGAAGAGTTTTGAACTCACAAATCACTTAAAAGATCTCAAGAGGTTTCAGATGGAGCTTTATTTACCAACTGTGCCTTATCCATTTCTACCTCTCTCTCTTCCATACGAAACTTTCAAGCAATAGCAAGTGCAGAGTAATAGCAACTACACAGATTAACTGGGGTAACCTCTCTCCTCAGCCCCAAAAGTATTCTAGATAGCCATCACTCAGGAGGAACTGGCTACAAATTTTAGTCACGTAACTAATTTAGCTGTCATTTTCCCCTGTTTTTCCCTCTTTTCTTCTTTCCATAGCATTTTAAAGTGGATCCCTGTCATTCCGAACATGTCATTTACCCGTTAACATTTCTGGATGGGTCTCTAAAATAAGGACATTTTCCTATAAAAATACAATACCGTTATCACACTTAGTAACTTAGCTACAATTATTGACTATCGTTTATTAGCCAGTCAGTATTCAAATGTCCCAAACCGACTCAAAAGTATCTTTTTACGATCAGTTTCTCCAAGTATCACATTTAACTGTTAGGACTCTTCCAATTCATAGTCTAGACCAGCCTCTCCTCCCCTTTCTTTTCCTCATTCCCTTATTGCAAAATAAGGGGAAAAGATTCAACCGTCCTATTTTCTGTATTTATCCGATTGCTCCCAAAGCCTGGAAGTATTGGCTCTGTTTCTCTCTCCTTGGTTGGCTGTAGAGGCTTGATCAGTGTTCACCTTTCTTTAGCATGTCAAAATCAGCATGTATACTTGCACATATTGCATCTCACCAGGCATGAGCACGTGTCTGGTTGTCCCCAGAAAAATTTCTGCTTTGAAGTCATTCCATGAATTATCTGCTTTAGTCCCTGCAGCAACTCAAAGAGGTGTGTTCCAACATTAGTCTCGTTTTTTTACATTTTTTTATTAAAATGTGGTTGATTTACAGTGTTGTGCCAACTTCAGCAAACTGATCCAGTCATACATACGTACATACATATGTATATGTATATATATTTATATGTGTATGTAATTCCTTTTCTTATATTACCTTCTATCCTAGTCTATCCCAAGAGATTGGACATAGTTCCCTGTGCATTTTTTTTTTAGTTGAGAAAACTGAGGCCCAGACCAGTAACCTGCTTTGCCCAAGTTCACACATCCAGTAAGTAGCTCTCTGACTCGGAAGCCTTCTGAACGTGCCTGAAAAATGGACAGGATGGCAGTTTCTATCCGCCAGTCCCTAAGGACCCTATATCCTAGGCAGTGATCTATCCTGGCCTCTCCTTTTATTTATGTTCCACAGCCTTGCTTACAAACACCCTCATACTTAAGAATCTACCTGCTCCCGGAGTTCCCGTCGTGGCTCAGTGGTTAGCAAATACAACTAGGAACCATGAGGTTGCGGGTTCGATCCCTGGCCTTGCTCAGTGGGTTAAAGATCCGGCTTGCCGTGAGCTGTGGTGTAGGTCGCAGACGCGGCTCGGATCCCACATTGCTGTGGTTGTGGCGAAGGCCGGCGGCTACAACTCCTGTTAGACCCCTAGCCTGGGAACCTCCATATGCCACAGGTGCGGCCCTAGAAAAGGCAAAAAAAAAAAAAAAAGAAATCTACCTGCTCCCAACTTGAGGGTTCTTTTTTTCTTCAATGATTTTTATTTTTTCCATTATAGTTGGTTTACAGTGTTCTGTCAGTTTCTACTGTACAGCAAAGTGACCCAGTCACGCATATATATACGTTCTTTTTCTCACATTATCCTCCATCACGTTCCATCATAAGAGGCTGGATATAGTTCTCTGTGCTAACTCGAGGATTGTGTATGAATCCTGGTAGAGACAGTGCTTCCCTTAGTTTATCTGCAGTAAGCAGAGAACAGATTTGTTTTGGTCTACATCGATATAGGAAGTCATTTGTAACCCCAAACCAATACTTGGAGCACTTTGGCCATCATTCCCAGACATACGCAGAGCGGTATAAAATTTGAGTGGCCATCAGGCACCACCCCAACTGAGGTCCAGAAAAGAGATGCTCCACCTTCCTCCTGCAACTCTCAGCCTCCAAACAAGTGTCCTTTTCACAGTCTATTTAGCACCACGCTTTTCACATTTTTGTGCTTTTTGTTGGTGGTTTTACTGTTTACAGTGGCCCCCCAAGCAGATTGCTAAAGTGTTATCTGATGTGCCTTACAGAGAAAATATGCAAGATCAGACATGAGTTATGGTGCTGTTGGCTGCAAGTTCAATTTTTATGAATCAACAATATGTATTAAATAAGATGTCTTTAAACAGCAAGACATAAAACAAGGTTATGCGTTGACTGGTTAACAGAAATACTGTGGCCAAGGACTCACAGGGAGGGTCCCCCCCAGGAACAATGGTTTGCTATTCACTAATTCAGTGTTTGCTGTGATTTTTTAGTACAAAACTACCGCAAATAATGAGACTCAACTGTCTATACATATACACTCGCCTTAGGGTTATTCTTTTTTATTTTTTTTTCAGTTCTACAAAATCTGATTGTTTGTTTTCAAATTAAATATTTTGAATCAGATTTCTTTAATTGCAAGGAGTGGAAAAAAGCACTGGGCCCATGATGAACACACACACAGACACACACACACAGACACACACACACACACACACACACACCCATATATATGATTTCGTTTTCTCTGGTTGAATCAATTCAGGATAAACTTTTCCACTGAAGCATATCCTGATTTTGCTGACTCTTCTGAGGAAAGCTGGCTTTGAGGGATCGGTTCAAATCTGCTCCCAATTTAATGTTACTCAGTGCTGAAGTATTTATAACTTTGTTTTGCTGAATCACTATAAAGTATCCAAGCAAAAGAAAATTACCCAATTCCTGAAGATTTTATACCTCCAGGGTTTTGAAGGGATTAAACTAACAGAATTTTTTCAGCCGTCATTGGAGTCTGTAGCCTTTATGGTAACTAATTTCATGTTGACCCTGGCCTTTCTCTTTAATAATAAAAGTTGGGTTCCCACTTGAGAATTCTCAATATTCTTTCATTCTTACTAAGGGCTAGTGGAAAAAGTATTTTTTTAGAAAACAATAAAGATGTGTCTCCCTTCCCTAAGATACACAGTGTGAGTTTTTTAACTAATGTTTTTACAAGTGAGAGCCTTTAAAACATAACATTCATTCCACTGTTTCCATATTTAGCACAATCTTTCATATTGTTTTTCTATTTAAATTTTTCTTATTAAACATGTTCACAAAAACATAGAAAATGAGTTTGATGAAAACCATGATCTGAAGAACAGTTCTTTAAAACCCAGAGAAGTCACACCTATAACCCTTTAAATGCAAGCAGTGTTTTCTAGCTTCAAGTTCTGAATCCCATCTTCCATGTAAGACTGATTGAAATTTTAAAAATAGATAAGGTGACCTTGAGCGGCTAGAATTTACCAATGGTTTTCAAACACCCACTTTAAAAGTTTGGTGGTTTGTGTTTGGTGTATGAATGAGTGTTTAGTCATAAAATTGACGGTTTTTTGTGGGGTTTGTTTTGTTTGGTGGCTATTTTTTATTATAGCTGGTTTACAGTATTGTGTCAATTTCTGCTCTATAGCATGGTGACCCAGTCATACATATATATACATTCTTTTTCTCATACTATCTTCCAACATATTCTATCCCAAGAGTTTGGATATAGTTTTTTGACAGTGGTTTGATACATAATAGTAATTTCTGAAAGTGGCTTTAAAACAATAAAGGGTGGAGTTCCCACTGTGGCACAGTGGGTTAATGATCCGACTTGTCTCTGCTGAGGCACCAGTTCAATCCCTGACCTGGTGTAGTGGGTTAAGAATCCAGCATCGCTACAGCTGTAACGTAGGTCGCAGCTCCAGCTCTGATTCATTCTCTGGCCCAGGAACTTCCATATGCCGCACTGGTGACAGGAAAAAACAAACAAACAAACAAAAACACTCACATCTCTAAAACAGTGAAAGCTGTTGATTCAAACTCTCTGTAAGTCCAGAGATTAGTGCTTCATCTGCCTGACTGTGTAAATCAAGACAGTCACTGAATTTCTATGGCTTTTCTCTGTAAAACGGAGTTCTGACACCTAGTTCACAGCATTCATCCACATCCATCAGTTTATCAGAGTGCCTGGAACAATGCTCGAAACAAGTTGCCTGTTGTGCTTAAAACTTGTACCCTCCAATAATCATCTTTACCATGGGATGACGGTCCTCACATAGGACCAGTTATACTTTAACCCACAGGTATTTTTATTTTTTAAAAAATTGGGGGGTGGGGAGCTCCTGTTGTGGCGCAACAGAAATGAATCCGACTAAGAACCATGAGATTGCGGGTTCGATCCCTGACCTCACTCAGTGGGTTAAGGATCCGGCGTTGCTGTGAGCTGTGGTGTAGGTCGCAGACGCGGCTCAGATCCCACATTGCTGTGGCTGTGGCGAAGGCCGGCGGCTACAGCTCCGATTAGACCCCTAGCCTGGGAACCTCCATATACCACGGGTGCAGCCCTAAAAAGAGAAAACAAACAAAACAAAACAAAACAAAACAAATTTTGGCTGTGCCCGCAGCACATAGAAGTCTCAGGCCAGAGATCGAACCCGTGCCACAGCAGTGACAACACCAGATCCTTCCCACCAGGGAACTCCCCTACATGTATTTTTATTTTTTTTATACCAATGAATTTTATCTCAGTGATAGGTGTACAAAGATCATCACAAGTCAATTTAATAGATTTTGTGTCCCAAACCCACAGTGCATCCCCCCACCCCCAAGATGGTCTTATTTGAAAAACCAAGGTTTTCCAAAATCTGTGAGTCATTGTCTGTTCTTCAAAGAAGTTCATTGTGTCTCTTTAGTTTCCACATGTAAGCGGTAGCATTGGGTGTTGCTGTCTAATTGTCTGACTGGTTTCACTTCGCATGATAATTTCTAGGTCCATCCATGTTGATGTAAATGTTGTTATTTCATTCCTTTTAATGGCTGAGTACTATTCCATCGTGTGTATGTACCAAATCTTCCCTATCCACTCCTCTGTCACTGGGCATTTAGGTTGTTTCCATGACCTGGCTTCTTCCCTCTCTAGCTGCTTTAGATGTAAAGTTAGGTTGTTTATGTGAGCTTTTTCTTTGTCCTGAGGTAGGCTTGTATTGCTATATACTTTCCTCTTAGAACTGCTTTTGCTACATCCCAGAGGTTTTGGAGTGTCGTATCTTTGTTGTCATTTGCTTCTAGGTATTTTTAAATTTCCTCTTTGATTTCTTCAGTGTTCCATTGGTTGTTTAGTAGCGTGTTGTTTAGTCTCCACATGTTTGTATTTTTTGCCATTTTTTTCTTGTTGTTGATTTCCAGTCGTATAGCATTGTGGTCAGAGAAGATGCCTGATATGATTTCAATTTTCTTAAAGTTACTGAGGCTTGATTTGTAGCCCAGGATGTAATCAATCTTAGAGAATGTTCCGTGCGCACTTGAGAAGAATGTGTATTCTGTTGCTTTTGGATGGAATGTCCTATAAATATCTATTAAGTCCATCTGATCTAATGCTTCATTCAGGGCCTGTGTTTCCTTATTGATTTTCTGCCTGGATGACCTGTCCATTGCTGTAAGTGGGGTGTTAAAGTCCCCCACTATGATGGTGTTCTTGTTGATTTCTCCTTTGA